>OX461809.1:61051134-61651134 GCA_949802685.1 Dicyrtomina minuta
AGTGTTTGTCTCATTGACATTGACATGACTAATTCTTGCATTAGTTTCTGCTTTCCAAAAGCAACTGCGCCACTGGTAACCATGATCAGCTCACGTCCAGTATTTTGCAAAGTAGCCACCTGTACACGATTTCCAAAAAAGTTATGGGCGTTAGATATGTATACTCCAGTCATGTTTTTTAGACCTAATTTTTACACCATGCAGCTGTCATTATGATACAGGAACTGGGTTAGGATTACGTCAAGGGAGTCCCAAAGTCAAGACGTATATAATGGTCATTTGTGGCGCACTTGTAAACATCATGATCGGACATGCTGGTTTTTTTAACTACATTTAAAAGAGTTTTGTTTTGTCAACGGATATAAATAAAACGATATTAATCTATGCTCTTTATTATGTTATGTTGGAATATTATGTTCATAAGGCTTTGCTTTGCTTGTAGTATCTTCGTGTCATCAGAGTCAAAAAGTTAAAAAAAACAAAATAAAATGTAAAACAACATTTCTAAAAGTTGCCTTGTGCTGAAAAAGTATATACAGTTATAGCTGGACTAATTTCTAAAATAAATTAGAGGTCAGAGACCCCGCATCACTGACCCACTAATAATATTTTCAAAATAAAGTGGAAATTGATAATCCATAATCTAAATACGTGCGTCCAAGTATGTTCAGCTCTATATGGGGTATAAATACACAAAGAAGCATCAGAACATATCATATGTATGCACATATGTATAAACAGACAGCATACTTATTTAGTATTTTTATTTACCAAAACAACTTTTTAAATGTAGGTGATACTAAATAAATTCAGTTGTTGAATGCCTATTTCGTTTTTATCAGTTACCTATATCTGTATGTTAAAGTCCACTCTAATTGCAGCACAACATAATATACCGTAGATACCCGATGCATGCATTATAGAATCATAGCTTATGTATATAGCCACATAACTACGTATATGCCATGCATTTTATATCATTACAACGTTTATACCCATTACACCTCACCTAATGCCGAGTATACATCAATGATAACAACGTCCAACACGCACAGGTAGGTACACAAAACTGGTGTGTATTAGTTTGTAATTAATTTCAATGTCAAAAAGGGTTCCCTAGAAGAACTTCGAATTTGATAAATAATATGCTACTCGTAAAATAGCAACGATAAAATTTCTTCTAATAGTGTCTAAAGTTCTACTACAAGCTGTAAGTTCAGACGTTCAATAAGGTATAGGTACCGGTGAAAATACAGTTTGCATACCTTAGAAACTGATCGTGAGTACAAAAAAACGTCATGCTTGATCAGGTAACAACCAAGCATATCGCATTTTCTCTAATAGTGCGCGAGGCTCTAATTATAAGCGGGGTGTAGGCGTCTCAGATTGAATAAAACGCGGGTCTCTACTTAGGGGGGTAGAAGAAGTTCGAATTTGAATAGTACTCGGGGCGTCCTATTACAGAAAACACGACACTTGAATTTATGGAGGCATGCAACATTAATTGTTAAAGTAACATATTATTATTATGGAAAGTTTTAACGGAATTATGTTGGCGAATGATAAAAGATAGAAATACAGGATGCGAAGCAAATGAATGAAAGATGAACGATAAGTGACAACTCAGCTGCATTGATCACTGAAAATTCTCTCACCCAAACACTTCCATTTCACATGGCCAACTAATGCATAGAAATGGTCTTTGATCTTTGTTCCCTTGATGTGCTTGCAAAATACAGACATTTCATATTGCAATTTTATATAACTTTGTATTGCCATCGTTCATTGAAGGTTAAAACTGCTGAAAAGGACGTTGCTACAGTTTAACACTTACAGCAAATAAGCGTCATGTGCGAACTGTTTGATTGCCGACATCAACTGCACGAGCATAACAACTTCAGATAAGAAGGGACAATCATTGTACCTTCAACGACGATTCACTTAAGTACTTCTGCTGGACTCCTGGACTCCTGGAGTTCTGTATATCCTATATCCTATAGTCAATTTTCAATTTGTTAGCGAACACAGCTAACAGCAGACAAGCAAAGCCTTGGCTTATTGTTCTACACGTTATTCGTATATTATTGGTTTTCAAATGGGCGAGATACTTTACTCATTTCTAATTGACACCACTCGCCTTGCGCCTTACCTAAACACCAATACTGAACCCGATGCATAGAAGCATGTATTAATATGTTTTAGTTTTCACTTTCAGCAGCTTCCAAATAAAATAATTATGCAAATTTAACTCCTGCCCAAAGCGTTTCAACTTAAAAATATGAATAGGGTAGGGTCAGGTAACTGTGGTAGGTCCGATAACTGTGGTAGCGACAGTTTTCACCAGGAAAACATTAGAACTGACAGTAAAAGAATACCTTGCATCGAAGAACAGGGTTCGCTCTTCTAGGCAAGAAATTTCTTTACTGCCATTTCTGATGTTTTCCTGGTGAAAACTGTCGCTACCACAGTTATCGGACCTACCACAGTTACCTGACCCTACCCTAGTTAAAGACTTGAAAATAAGCCACTAACCTGTTCAACCAGGGACGCGACTCTACCCAAAGCTAATCCGCAGTTATCCTCCCTCGTAAGAACTGCACTTCCGACTTTGACTACAATTCTTCGTGCTGAAGAAATTTGACTTCTGGAGTTGATACTAATTTTTCCGTGTGCACTCCCTGAACTTGGGTCCTTGGTGGAAAAATAATCGGATCTAACGGAGGAGCATGCAAAGCTTCTTCGGAATATCTGCAGAATCAATCATTATGAATTTAATAATAATCTTTATCGAAAGTTAAGACAAGACCGATATATGTTTAAGTATATAGTTTACAATTATAATATTTTTTTTTTACATTTGTAAGTCCAAGGGACATCTTGACAGCAGAATTTGATTTCCGAATCAGGAGCCGAGTATTCGGAACAACGGCGAATAAACTCTTTGTAATATGCATGATTATAGTTGCTTATAAATCTCACACATTAAATTCTAAACTTCGAGTTCTTTGCGTATTAGAGGGAGAACTTGCTTCGGCTAATTTCCCTGCCTATTTTTTTTATTCACAACTTAGCTGACGATTAGCTGACTGCTGACTTGGAACTAAAGTGTTACAATCCAAGATAAAAATGGAGAGTGAATGAATTGAAAAAATGTTGTTAAAATCAAAGTGACGTGTGGCTCACTAGTCAGTAGCATCCGACTAACTCTATGTCTTAAAATGATACTAAACTAAAACAAGGATCAGGACCACGATTGGAACCTCAGCGAAGCACTTTAATGGGGAAAGATCAATTTCTAAAATGTTTGATGCAGTTATTATTATGAAATTGAGTTTGAGAGAGAGATTTCTCACTCAGTGATTACTGATACTGATGAGCTCTGGTTCTAAGAGACAGGCTCGTTATCGGATTGGATTGGAATATGGGAAGGCGAGAGACCCGACTGGGACAAAATCCCTTTTTGTTTAACTTATTAAGTGCTAGGGCTGGCCGTAATCTTCAAATATCCAGATATAACTGCAGCATAAACAAGGACTATTTGAAGCAAAATTATATCAACAAAATAAGTAAAGCACAAAGTAGGTATACAGTCATATTAATCATAATCACTTTGAGCACGAGGGACAGTTAGACGCTGTGTCAAGAGAGTCAAGAATTATTATATGTTATCAATCACTTGTGTGTATAAGTATAGTGGGTCCAATTAAATGATATACGCCCATCACCCTCACCACAGCGTCACCAGTACCATGTATATAATTATGGAGAACATAGAAATCTATTTCCGCATACATTGTACAGGGGCAGGTAGTCCTCCAGTTTTAATTTTAATTTTGGACTTGAAATTCGGACTTTTATTTGTTGTATCACTGTTCCTATGTGCATACGCTAAAACAACTGTTATCATTTTGTATGTAGGTACTTAAAAACGTATTTAGTACTCCCATTTTTGGAGTACCTGACTGACTTTTGTGTACTTGTTTTATTATTAAAGATGTATATATAGCTTAATGCAGTATTCAGTATGCTGCGACTGCACTGCTATGTACATACATGTATATTGGGTATGGTAACTTGGTTGTATAGCCGTATACCCATAGCAGTAAAGCACTTTTACATAAACATATAATTTGGAAACAAAAATGTAAAGACGTTCCCTACTGTCCACTGTACTCCGCACGTTTTAATACTAAATTAAATAAATATATTTGAATGCATGTGAGGCACATATGACTCGCCGAGTGTCTTTGTGATGAGCATGAGTAGTACACTTACAATTAGTAGCAGATGAGTAGAGTGCACAAGGAAAATGTATTATTATTTTTGTTGACCTCAGATAAGGAGTTTTGCTCTTTTGTCATCACTCGTTTGTCCTCATGTTTAATTTTTGACTTTTGAACTTCGATGGCCATTGGCTAGTGCGATATACATACATACGGGGAATATCTGCGATCATTTTGTGTTATGACCGTAGACATATGTAAATCATTATCATGAAGAGATGCAAAGCAGTTCTTCCACACGTGTTACTGAAACTTCAAAGTGTCTAAGTTATGCTGGAGTACCTACACAATTATATGTGTAGATGGCTTGTTTTGCAGTTTTAGAAAATGTTTCTACGATAAACCATTTTATTGTATCCTGGCGTTTTGCAATATTATGTTGTAAGTGGGGTATTGAAGAATAATACATATGACACTGACGAGTGTCTAAGCATCCCCATGTGGTAGTAATGCTGGGTCCTATTATAATTACTACTATAATAGTTCTACTCTATTCTATTTCTAACTACACATCCATGACGAATGACGATTCCATTCACAAGCTTTTATCGTAGCGTAAACTGTGAAATCTGAATTCTGAGACCCAGCATTGTTGTCATAAGCCGTACTCCGTACTTTAACCTACAAAAATAAAATCAATATTGTACGTTTCCATGTCAAAGGACCACAGTTCATATTACAGTACGCATGGAAATTTTCAATAATTTATGTATTATGTAATTTATTTATTACAAGCAAGCCGGGTGAACATACTCGACTTTATTGCAGTTAGAATATCGAAATTTTCTTTTGAAAAAAATTGTATAGTGTTATTCTTCCGTAATAATGTGTTTTATTGCTTACTAGCTCGCACAATTCAATTAGTACAAGAAGAAATAAGTTTGTGTCAACTAAGGACTTATTACAGGCAACCGCACCCGGAATAATACACTATAGTGAAATTCCTAAACTGCTATCTAAAATCGATTTAGCGGCCTTAGTGTAGTGCAAAACTGTAATATCTAGTGTAAGTTTAAAAATACGGTTTTTTGGATTAATTTTGCCAGTCTGCATCTTCTGCAGTTTAGAATAACGGATTTTCATAAAAACTGATTTTTTATTTGTATACATACTATTATCAACTCAGGTAATTATGGGTTTGTAAAATTTTAAGCTCTCCTATTTAAAAAAAATAAAATGTACTTGGAAGCCAGTTCTAAATCTAAATGATGTTTTTTAGTATTGTTGTCTTGTTCCAGCAAGAAGTGTCGTTACTTTTAAGGAATACACGATCGAATTTGATATGCCTTTATGGGAGTAGCTTTTCTCCCGAGCAGCTACCAAGGATATGACTAATAAGAGTTTCTCTATACTGGTTCAATATATTATTATAACAGCAACAAAGTTCACAAATACAGCCAAAACAATAACTGGGTAAACATTTGCAGGCATTTTTTAATTTCGACACCCAGACAGATGTGATTGGCCCTTTTCTTTGATTAAGATGACTAACAATTAACGACTAATAGATTTTCAGTTGGGTATTCTTGGAACAGTTGAACTTGTAATTTCTTTATGAGTCAGTTAGCACTATTTTCTGTCCTTTGCCCCTTTTCAACATAGTATTTTCCAGGTTTAATTTTAGGACGAGCGAGCAGTGACTAATTCCTGTATTTCCAATTACTCAAATTTTAGAGAATTATTTGCTGCTTCATTTCGCCTACCACTTTAGGAGCATAGTAATGTATAATTATATCTACCTAATTATATATTTGTCTTCTGTTCCTAGTGGAAATACAAATATTATCTTTCAAATGACAAATGATTTCCAAGTTGCACTTTGTCGACTCTGCCCCGGTTCCTTTGGTTGAAACCCTCCTATTGCAACTCCACATTAAAACAGAGCTCTATAGCATAAATAAAACTAGAACTAAAAACGTTTACTAAGGAGAAGATGGAGCTGCGGCTGAGGGAAAATTTAACGATTACAAAAGGCAAATAATTATCCTAATGTTAGATTTAGTATTACTTCTATAACCAAAAGGAACTTTCACCACCAACAGATATTTTCTAACATTATTCCCCTTATTTATACTCAGCGTAGTAATAGTTTACCATAATTTCCAATTCGTTTTATATGGAATATCCAGCATCGATTTAGTTATTTTACACACTCCTAAATTTCAAAAGCGTACAATGAACTTTCAGTTTTAACACGAAAAATACACAATATTAAATCACACTTGCTTTTAATTCATTCTAAGCTGAGGTATTATCCTAAGATTTTGTTGAGGCTATTAAAAATTTTCCATGTAGTGTGGAAAAGTTCATCCTTACTGGGACATTTGAAGCTTGCTGAGGGGTGATAAGGCTTCATTCAAAAGTGCATTCAAACAAGAGCAATCCTATTCCTATACTATATTTGTTCGTCCATACTTTATACTTTGTTCTTCTTATAACAAGGAATGCTATGGAGCTCATATTATGCAATAAAGCAAACACTCAAGAGCACGGTACGACAAAAAAAGCCAGATATCTCACTAGTCAGTTGCATTTGTTGTCTGTCGTCCGTAGTAGGCGTGGAGGTAGTGTAGTCGGTAATATCTTCGGTACTGGACAGTTGTGTCCTCTGATTATAGCCTCTACCTCAAATGGCCTGTTATTTCTGACTCCCTTGCGTTTTCGATATTTTTCTAAACATTTCCCTATTTTAAATTTTCTCAAATGGTCTTGTTATTTCGATGAATTTAATTTTGCTTAAGAATATTTTTGTCTCCATAATATAAACCACTATTTTAATTATACTATTTAAAAATTAATTACATGGTTAGTAAAAATAACCCAAGTTGCTTCCATTCACATTTTATAAATTTAGGGATGCAAATCGTGGCAGAGAAAAAATTGCTTTTGCCTGAGTAGTGGAACATAATAATTTAGTACCGTCCGTAGCATGTGTAGATTCCAAAAACAAATGTGTTGGAGTTGCACTGGTATACATCCACATTCCACATGTTATAGACACATAAATCATATACAAACCCAATGTTGTATAATTAAATGGGGGATGTTCCTTTGAGATAAAGTTCTGCCTCTGACTGATTTCTCGTGTAAATAACTTAAAAAACTGCAATAAGCCTACAAAACACATTTTGTTTTTAAACACGTGACATGTAAATAGTTACCAACATGGCACAACCTACAATGTACAGGAAATGGGGTGTTTTCTAGTTGCTATAGGTTCTTCTACGTACGGGTAGGGTATTATGGTTACCAGTAGGTGCTATGGCACTGGTTCACAATAAATATACCACATATTTTTACAATCTTAATTCATAACGTTTTAACCGCCGATAAACTACTAAACACCATCTCTTTGTTACACACTTGCTAGTTGCTTTTGGTTGTAGGACATTTTCCTCCTGGACATCCCCCCGGGCATTCCCCCCCCCCCCAAGGCACTTGCAAAAGTAAAATCAGGGGATCAACGTTTTTTGCGTATTTTAGATGATATATATTAATTGTGAAATTTCAGCAAAAAATACTTTTAGGGTAATATTTGCTAGTTACATTTTGTTTTTCATATCAACTGGTCCGAAGTGGTTTGGTCTGGTCTACCAATTTCTACTATTCGAATTATTATTACCTTACATTTGTATTTTTTTATATGTATTTAATTCGTTTTTAATGATAAATACATATACGCAATATGAATGTCATATAATTTAGAAGGTTATAATGTCTCTATCTCTATAATATACATTACACATACAGATTCTACTTCCCTGTAAAAGTGATGTAAATACCTAAATGAATTGGATATAGGCATATACTCTTACCGTCTCAACTTTGAAGTTATTGTGCCTTCCACATCCTATGCACAGTTATTATAGGTTAACACGTTTGCAATGATTGTCTTGTATGTAATTGTGTGCAGTACTACACACTACACATAGCCATCTTCACATACTCAAACACAATACATAGAGTAAGAGCAGGTCCTAATAAAAAAGTAATCGTGGGATCTTCATTGTGAAGACAGGAGCCATATACTTTTTTTTCGTCTGAACTTGAGAATGCTAAATGCTAATTCGTAAATTGTAAATGGTACATACACAAGAATTATGAATTGATGTAGAAATTTCTACGAATAACGAATATGAAATACATCTCATGTCTCGGCTATAAAATTAAATTAGATAATAGAAATAATAATTAAATCTAGTCATTCGGCAGTATGCACAGTAAATAGAATAATATGTTTTTTTCTGACGCACATTAAAGCTATAAAAACAATATGGTAGTTGGTGCTGGTAGTGTTAATTTAATTACTCAAGGATCCATGAATTATGGATGTTACTTGATAACGTATGCACCAACAGATGTGATAATATGATGTAGTTTTTTCTTATAAAAAATTAAGCAAGTAAGGTAAGGGGTTTTATAGAATAGAATATCATAGTCCCTAGAGTTAGTGCAAACTTCCCGACGAGACGTATGGAGATTGACTCACAAAGGAATTAATTAATAGAACCTTCGATTCCGTAGATCCCTGTCATTTAGAATTACGCAGGAACATGTGACAGAGGGCAAGTGCTGTGTGACTATAATGTAGATTTTGTGATTGAACTTATCACATTGTTAGTGCCCAGTGCGTAAAAACACACACGAACAATGGCAATGACATCATATTGATGTCTAAACTTTAAATTCGAGTCACGTGAGAAGATCTTCTTATTCCTATACATTGTTTTTGATTGTATGTGATTTTGCTGACCGGGCTTCCTGGATAGACATACTACAGGCAAATATATTGGTACTAGAAGTAAGGCCCCCTGCCTACGGCAGGTAAATGCGGAGGCATACTAATAAAGAGTAGCAGAAAGCATAAACGTGTTACCTTAGAGCAAGATTTATTCAAAGTGTACAAAAATCAAATAATATGCAGGAAAATAGAAAGCAATGCTTTTGACAGTTTCCTTGCTATCAAGTAGTAGCCACCATGGAGCCACAAAACGTATTTACCATTAGGCAGTTACAATCAGACAGTTTTACAAGGACGTAGTCTACCATCAGACAGCAAAAATCAGGCAATTGCCATCAGGCGGTTTTCATCAGAAAATTGCAACAGAAAGCAACGATTAGGAAGTTATCTGGCAGCTCTTAACACCCAGGTGTCACCAGAAAGTTACTATCAGGCCGTTGGCATCAGAGAGTTGCCATTAGGCAGTTACTTTCGAGCAGATACCTTCGAGTAGTTACTAACAAGTGAATGCCACCAGGCATTTGCCACAATGCAGTAGCCATCCCGCAGTTGCAATATGGCTAGTGGAATCTGGTACTTGCGATCTGAAATTGGTAATCAGGAAGGTGTCATTTATCAGGGGTCATCAGCCAGTATCCATGAAGCAGGGACTACCAGGCAGTTGCACCAAGGCAGTTGCCATTATAGGGTTGCCATCTAGTGGGTGTCATCTGAAAGCTTTCATCTAGAAAGAGTCATCAGCAAAAAACAACCAAACAGTTGCCATCAGGCATAACTTACAGCAGTTAGCACAAAGCAGGGACCATCAGGCAGTTACGCCCGGGCAACTGCAATCATGCATTTGCCATCAGGTGGTTGCCACCAGGCAAATGCGGCCAGGGAATTACCACCACGCAGTTGCTACATTACACTTGTGGCCAGGCAGTTTAGTTAGGACAATTTTCACGATAATATTGCCATCGGGCAGTAAAAATTAGGCAGTTGCGACCGCGCAGCTACCACCAAGCAGTTGCAGCAAGGCAACTACAGGATGGCAAATGTTTCACGGAGTACACATCCATGTAGTTGCCATGAGGCATAAACCTTCTGCCAGTTGCTGCCAAGTAAATACCAGCAGTTAGCAATAAGCAGTTGCCATACTGAAGTGGGCATTTACAATCCGGCAGTTTTACAAGGACGCAATTACCGTCAAGCAGTTGGAATCAAGCCGTAACAAGTAAAAAGTTGAGATCAAGCAGTTGCCAGCACGTACCAATTACCTAGTTGCCATCTAGCAGATAGCGCCCCTAGAAGTTAGAGGTTACACTGGCAAACGCCGTTAGGCATTCGTTATCGAGCGTGTACCTCCAGCTACTTGCCTTAAGGCGTTTGCCACCTACAAGTTACTATCCAGCAATTGCAATTATTCAGCGATTTTAGACACTTTTCACCAGACATATACATTAGCGCACTTGCTGCGCTATATACAACAACGGCTATTGCCTGAGCCTGAACACGACTACTGCCTGAGGGCAGGTGTGATCTGGCAGGCATTTATAATATGGCCTACATACCAATACGGCCCATAGACAAATATCGCCTATAGACAAATATAGCCTATAGACAAATATGGCCTATAGACCAATATGGCCCATAGACAAATATGGCCTATAGACCAATATGGCCTATAGACCAAAATGGCCTATAGACCAATATGGCCCATAGACAAATATCGCATATAGACCAATAAGGCCTATAGACCAAAATGGCCTATAGACCAATGTGGCCTATAGACCAATATGGCCTATAGACCAATATGGCCTGTAGACCAATAAGGCCTATAGACCAATATGGCCTATAGACAAATGAGGACTTTGTTATCAAAACGCGTTAAGTCCATGTTGCCCAACTTTACAGGAACCGCAAATTTTGATAATCATGTGAAAACGTGAATATTTTTTCGAAATTTTTTTTCCAGTAACTGCATACTACCAGGTGTATTAGTAGCCAAAATAACTCAAATCTGACGCACTACGCAGCGTCGTAATTTTTTAAAAGTGATTAAAAATTTTGAAATCTTGGACTTAACGTGTTTTGCCAAAAAACCCATAAGAAACAATGCAAAAAATTAACCTTTTGAATTAGATTGAATTGCATCCTAATTTATGATTGTAAAATTGAAGTATAAATTGTACACTTCAATAACATGTAAATAGAACATTATGCACTTTTTACAAAAATGTGAATAGAACATTATGCAATTTTCAAAAACATGTACATAGAACATTTTGCACTTTTTAAAAACATGTAAATACAACAGTAAGCATTAATTATAACAATCCTGCATTCCAATGTTAAATTTTCGAGTGCAAATCTACTACTACTTAAAGAAGTTGTTTGCTAAGGGATTGTCCACAAATGACGTCATAGAAAGGTGTTCATTTTTAAAATTATGTTGCCCCTTGTCACCAGATTAATCATATTGCGTAAATGACTATCCCTAGCATAGGATTGCACAAGTAGACCCATTGAACCTATCAATGGCGTCATTTGTGAACGACCCCTTACGTCTTTATTTTCTTCATAAGAAGCGCGACTGTTCTTTTGTACAATTTCTTAATTACTTTGTAAACCATGCCCTTCTGTATTATTAAAACAGCAGAGCTTCCAAATGTACCAAACAAATTGAAATTTAGTTTGCATATCGATCTGTTAAGGATCGTCCATAAATGACGTTTTCGGTAGGGTATGTGAATCTAGTCATGTAGTAATGATATGTCATGCCTTCGGGAAAGATAACAGATGAACGCAATGTTAAAGTGATGACATGGCGATGGATTAGCCTTAAAAAGTGAAAATTTGTGGGACGTCATTTATGGACCATCCCCTACAAATAGTACACGTGAATTTGATGTTAAAGCGAATAAATTTCGTTTCATTACAAGAAGCAGTTTTGGGAAAATAAGGATATTTTTTTATAAGTATCAGTTGTTTTTATTGGGTTTAGTGGACTTAACGTGTTTTGCCAACAAACGACTGATGGACTTAACGTGTTTTGCCAGAAAACGGATTTTGATCGAATTATTTAAAATAGTTCCAGTGACCTTTGACCCCTAATATTGCACGGTGTGAATTATATGTACTTTGTCGTTCTTAAACACCAATAATCTCAATTTCTGAAAAAATGGACTTAACGCGTTTTGCTAGCAAACTCCTCAAATATGGCCTATAGACCAATGTTGCCTATAGACCAATGTGGCGTATAGACCAATATGGCCTAGAGACCAATGTGGCCTAGAGACCAATGTGGCCTAGAGACCAATGTGGCCTAGAGACCAATGTGGCCTAGAGACCAATGTGGCCTAGAGAACAATGTGGCCTAGAGAACAATGTGGCCTATAGACTAATGTGGCCTATAGACCAACATGACCTATAGACCAATAGACCAATATGGCCTAGAGAACAATGTGGCCTAGAGAACAATGTGGCCTAGAGAACAATGTGGCCTATAGACTAATGTGGCCTATAGACCAACATGACCTATAGACCAATAGACCAATATGGCCCTATAGACCAATATGGCCTATAGACCAATGTGGCCTATAGACCAATATCGCCTATAGACCAATGTGGCCTATAGACCAATATGGCCCATAGACTAATGTGGCCTATAGACTAATGTGGCCTATAGACCAAAATGGCCTATAGACCAACATGGCCTATAGACCAATATGGCATATGGATCAATGTGGCCTATAGACCTATGTGGCCTATAGACCAATATGGCCTATAGACCAATGTGGCCTATAGACCAATATGGCCTATAGACCAATATGGCCCATAGACTAATGTGGCCTATAGACCAAAATGGCCTATAGACCAACTTGGCCTGTAGACCAATATGGCATATGGACCAATGTGGCCTAGAGACCAATGTGGCCTAGAGACTAATGTGGCCTATAGACCAATATGGCCTATAGACCAATGTGGCCTATAGACCAATATGGCCCTATAGACCAATGTGGCCTATAGACTAATGTGGCCTTTAGACCAATGTGGCCTATAAACCAATGTTGCCTATAGACTAATGTGGCCTATAGACCAAAATGGCCTATAGACCAACATGGCCTATAGACCAATTATGGCCTGTAGACCAATAAGGCCCATAGACCAATATGGCCTATAGACAAATATGGCCTATAGACCAATGTTGCCTATAGACCAATGTGGCGTATAGACCAATATGGCCTAGAGACCAATGTGGCCTAGAGACCAATGTGGCCTATAGACTAATGTGGCCTATAGACCAATATGGCCCTATAGACCAATATGGCCTATAGACCAATGTGGCCTATAGACCAATGTGGCCCTATAGACCAATATGGCCTATAGACCAATGTGGCCTATAGACCAATATCGCCTATAGACCAATGTGGCCTATAGACCAATATGGCCTATAGACCAATATGGCCCATAGACTAATGTGGCCTATAGACCAAAATGGCCTATAGACCAACATGGCCTATAGACCAATATGGCATATGGACCAATGTGGCCTATAGACCTATGTGGCCTATAGACCAATATGGCCTATAATAGACCAATGTTGCCTATAGACCAATGTTGCCTATAGACCAATATTGCCTATAGACCAATGTGGCCTATAGACTAATGTGGCCTTTAGACCAATGTGGCCTATAGACTAATGTGGCCTTTAGACCAATGTGGCCTATAGACCAACATGACCTATAGACCAATATGGCCTATAGACCAATATGGCTCATAGACCAAAATGTATTGTTTTATGGCCGCGTTTAGCCTTTTTTCTATGTTTTCGTTGCTTAGTTGTTAATCTGGTTTAAAATTTTACCTCTTTGCAAATCTGTCATATACCTTAAATATTAACGTTTGAGGTTTTAAAATTTGCTGATTTGTTTTTTCTTTTATTGAGCTGGTGGGTTTTTTGTTACAAGAAGGCTGGTCTGTGATTGTATCTCTGCCATTTCCTTCTCTTTTCTAACCTTTCTTGGCTCATTCTACATCTTTTGATCCGATGTTTTCTTGCGGTAAGTAGTTGAAAAACGTTAGGGCCCCGCGCAGTGCGCAGCTTCCTTTAGTTCCTTGTTTTCTAATCCCTGATTTTAGTTGTCGCAATTTCCTTGGTTACGCTTCCCCATTTTTGGAAATATCATCCTATAACTGTGTTCCTGGCGTGATTTAACATCTATTGGTACCGCTTGCACCTTTGTGCGTTTTGTGGTTCGGAAGCTAGGGCTCAGTTTATCCTGACAAGTGCTTTAATACATTATAGATACTTAACTATGGATATACGGACATTAACCCCTAGCCGTTTTTCCCTCGATCAGCAACACCGGAAATTTTCCCCTAAACCGTTAAGTAAGCCTGGAAAAAGTTGAACAAAGATTCAATTTTAACCTATACAAGTATGGCCACAATATTTAAGTAATTTAGGTTACAATAGCATTCTTAAGGATTTACTCCGCATACTAAGTTATATATAATTTAAAGTTTGGATAGCATTGGATTTGCAAGATAATATTACAATTAGCGATTATGTAAATATAAAAAAATTCTTGGTAATTAAACTATAATAAACCATCATAATCTCTTTATATTTCAACAATTTACATTTTAGTATCTCAAATAAGGGTTTGGGGGAAAATGTCTGGTGTGTTATATACTGGTCGAGGGAATAATGTCCCGGGAAAATTTCCGGGGGCAAAATGTCTTACAACCATAACTGTGTGTTACATAACAATAAGCCAGCATCACGTATTAAATACAAGGCTGAAACTGTTCTTCGGTACACCTTCATGATTATGAATTTACGTCATCCATTACACCATCACACCGACTCGACACGGTATCTAGAAGCCTTATCCATTTTCTGTAACAATTTGCAAAACGTAACTTGTAAGCAATCAGAGTAATTTTTGTAACAAACTCACTAGAAAATTTTTCAAATTTCGTGCTTATTCGAAACCCTCGGAAGTTTATAAATAAGTTAATGGTTGTAGGACTTTTACTACCCGGACTTTTCCTTCCCGGACTTTTCCTACCCGGGCTTTTCCTACCTATGATATATTAAGAAGAAGTTTATAAATAAATTAATAGTTGTAGGACTTTTACTACCCGGAATTTTCCTTCCCGGACTTTTCCTTCCCGGACTTTTCCTACCCGGGCTTTTCCTACCTATGATATATTAAGAATGTTTCGTTATTATTGTTTTTTTCTTCTTTTAGTAAATGTGTAATGTACTTAGTTAGTAACGTAGCTTATATGTGAAGAGTTTTTATTAGCAAAACGGGATACCTCGATATTTTTCAAAAATGAGATTATTTGTGCTACACATACAATTGAATTAGATACATGTTTGTGTTGTATGGTAAAGGTCAAAGCTTTTAATGTTGTCTGTCACTTTGATTTTCTGTTTTAAGGTTCAGTAAATTTTAAGTGACTTATTATAATTAATTATAAACAAACGCTACTATTAATTATAATAAACAATTATCCATAGTTAAATATTCATAATGACTAGCAATAATTTAATAAACTATATTGAATCTGCTGTTATCAGTGCACACTTTTATTTCTACATTAGTCATGGTCAGGGGTAGGAAAAGTCCTAGGTTTCGTCGCGGGTAGGAATAGTTCGGGTAGGAAAAATCCTGGTAGGAAAAGTCCGTTTACCGAAATAATCCCTTTCTATTTTAAGTTATATATTTATGTCTAGTAGGGGAGTGCGTATGTGTGATCGGGTTCATTTTTTTTCAACTTTGAAAATCTGTAACTTTTTTTGTACTTCCTCCAAATTCACTGTTTATGTACTCAAATACTAGCCAGTTCATTCTCTATGTACCCTTAAAATATCAAACCGATAAACTGAAAATTCGAAGACTTGTACCAAATTGTATGAAATAACTTCGATAATTTTCGAAATTACAAAAATGCTGTTTATGTGATCACCGTGTCCCAAAATGTGATCATGTTAAAATTGCATTAATATTACAGTAAAAGTTAGTGCCTTTTATGTGATCACTCTAGAAAACTTTCAGATAAGATGGAAAATGAAAGATAATGCGATATTAGGTTCCATTTATGAGAGTTTAAATAACACTACATGCGTAAAATACAAAATCACATGTTTTGGGGTGGTCTGCAAATGGCGTCACAAAATTAATGACATTTTGTCCCACCACTATTTTATCATTTTAGGGGTTGCCCATAAATGATGTCATCGAAATATCTCCATTTCTACGACCCTATGATTACCCTGTCATCAACCGAACCATTGTGTAGAATAGATGGATATCTTTAACATACGTTGTCATCAAGATCCTAGCTGACCCACTAACCGTACCCCTGACATCATTTACGGATGATCTCTTACCATTGAGTAAGCGACTATTTTAAAATGGAATGTCATTAGTCATCAATATCTGGCTAGACCAGCTGCCTCGAACGATGACATTCTTTGAGGACGATTTTTAAGGGATTACCCATAAATGATTTCATCATCTTGGTGGGTATAAATAAAATAAACGAGAATTCGGCAACTGCAACATGTAATAACAGCAATTGCGTAAATGATCGAGGAATTCCTGCTGAACTAGTGGATTTGTCTTGAGCTGCACACCACAATAATGCTAACGATACACTGAATTTTAATACCCACCCATTTTTCTAATTTACAAAAAATCAAAATTTACTGTAAGGGATGGTTCATAAATAATGTCACCCAAATTAAAACTTTATCAGGACCCATTCACCTCTATGTCATGATTCTCATGACATCAACATTACTTAAACTGCTATATGTAATATGTCTTCAAAATCTGACTGGACCCACACCCATTCAGACGACATCATTTATGGACGATCCCTAATGATGTAAAACAGCATTGTCAACTTATTTTAATAAGCTGTTTGATAAACTGAGTTGATTCGATGCTTTTAGCCATCTGCAGCTCTGATCACATTGAGAGCTCATAGAATGATCACATTATAGCACAACTCCTGGATTTGACACTTTGACCTTTTATCTATTTTAGTGGGAACTCTCCGTACGAAAATCTCAAACAGTATCTTCAACTAGTTGGTAATGAATGTATCAATCACGTTGCACACGTTGTTTAATTCTAAAATGTACAACACTAGATATTTTGAAATTTGAAAACTCGGAAAAAAATTCGGAATACGAGTTATTCTGATATTCGGACTTCAGCGATTTTACTCTGCCCAGGTTTTCAAAGTTCCGCACCCTAAATTATACTGTCGTTAGTTAAGAGTACAAGCTATCATTACCGGCTAGTAAAGGATTTCTGATGCAGCTTGTGCTTTAGCACATGCCACTGATCACACTTAAGGTATGATCACATATACGCACTCTACTGCTATGCATATATAAATATAACTGCTGTTGTTTAAGTGCGATTCTTATTCAGGAGAGGAACAACACATGCACTATAAAAGTAATTTTGATTATTGCACTTTAATATTTAATACAACTGACATGCAAGTATACTTATGTGCAAAGTTATAGATTTTTCTTCTTATAAGAAACAGGTAAATAATAGGAAACTAGTAAACAAAGATATGCCCAAAAAATAATTTAGTAAAAACATTTTATTTAAAAAATGAATCCAGTAAGTAAAAGCAACGATTTTATTCATTTAAGCAGAGACGTACAGATAGTTTACAAACATTTAATTAAGACAACATTTTTTAAATTGATGCTCGCAACATCTTGTTTACAGTAAATAAAATTAAACGGGTGGATATTCGTACTCATCGCCCCATGCTAGCAAATATTGAATAGACAGGGTACGATTGTAACAATAAAAACGACTGTGCTAGCGGCAGCTATATTATTTTATATTGTAGTGAAAACAAGTACGTAAATCTAAACAAAAATACTATCTGAATATCGGTTAAGGCACAGGTACTTAGGGGTAACGAACATTGGATGATTTAAACCAGCAAATTAATGACGTCCCGGCACCAGCCAACCTAATCATGTACCACTACTCAATTAATAATTAACAACGAACAAAATTCGTTAAAAACTTTTTTTATACATCCAGAGCATACCTAGCAAATGTAGCAAACCAAAAACTGAAACTTAGGTATTTCATTACATTGCTCAGAAAGCATAAACATTTTATTACTTTAAATATTATACTTTGTATATGTACCCTACGAGCACGCATACAATTACAAAAGTTTAATTCTAAACGTAGCAGAGAATAAAAATTATAAAACAATAGTAGCAAGCTTTGTCAGTTTAATGTAATAATAATGTTGGTAATGTAATTAAACAAGAATGACAAATGTAAATAATGTGACGGTGTAACAGTTAAGGGCTCCAGAGTAGGCAATAGTAATAATTTACAGTAATTCACACTAGATTTGACGGAAAACATGTTTTTGTCATTATCGCTCTCTACGTCTGTATACAGACACAAAAGCTGAGCTCTGTGCTTGCCCCTCAACATTTTTTGCAATGCAAAAATATTTGCCTTGTCGCCGCTCATTCACGCCGATAATCTGAATCCAAGTTGTCGTCATCATTTGTTCGGGTCCACCACGTACCACCACAACCACCGAGGAATCGTCACCTGTAAAATCATAGATGAAATTACGGGGTTACTTACAACAAATTTAAATAATTCAATTAAACATTATTATATTTATTAACTACAATAATATTAAATGCGTTAGCGTATATTGAGCTTATTAACATGATATTTGAAAATATTTTGCAATTTATTCAGTAATTGCCGATTAAAAGTCTTCAACTGTTGAAAACTAAAAAAAGGTCTACATAATTGTTTACTATGAGCAGCCAGTCTCAACTTGAACTAGGAAAATTGCAAAATGTTAAATTATAATACTAAATTAGTATGTGAAAAGTACAGTTGGATTATATACATGCATGAGGAATGCTAAGTTCCGCATTTTGAATTTGGAAACTCTTTTAATTTCATTCATTTTCTATGAAACTTATCAACGATTCATTCACTTGGCCCACTTTTAAATCACGAGTATTTTTCCACGACGGCCAAGCTTATGCGTGTACTGCTACGAGTTCGCTAATTTCTTATTAAAAAGTAATCGACTTTCATCCTATAAATTCACGAAGTATTTGTCCAAAAGTCACAATTCTGACATAAGAAAATAAACTTAGTTTATGTGGACGGTTGAATGTTAAGAACATTTTACGGAGAGCAATATAAACATCCATAAAAAATAACTTGACTACGTGTCACTAATCAGGCACAAGAAAATAAAAATAAATAAGCTATGTTGAGAACGAAGGAAGCGTATAAGATTGTTTCCGTGTTCACAATGCGTTCTTATTGTACAATCGAGTAGCTCTTATCGGACGAATGAAATGAAGATAACGTTGACTTTTGACCGCATGTTCTTCCATTTGGTATTTGATTGTATTGTGGTGCAAACACTAGTTGTATAATTCCTGAAACTAGCTACATACTTAAATGCTTGGTTACAGTATGTATTATTTTCTTACCCGTGTAAAGTAAAGGGCAACGTGAAAATGACTACAAAGATCAAAGTGAAAAACCATATCGTCGGTGAAGAGTCATTTTGGCGTAAGTCCAGTTCGCAGATAAAATCATGCTGCCGTATTAACTCTACTGAACTTGTGACGGAATGACTTTAGGAATTGGATGGACTCGGAACAGTTTCATTTTAACTACGGCCTGAACTTACGCCCAACGAACTCTTTACCGACGATACATATATATATTAGTTATTTCAAACTAACTGCAACAGAAAATAAATAAGACCCTAAAACAAAAGCTGCAGCTCAAATCGGTCAAAGAAAATAGTTCAATATGAGTTCAATATTTTTTAAAATTTTTTCAATTAAGTTTCAGTCCAGCTTAAAAAAAATTAGGTGAACATCAAGAAACCTAGAAACATTATTTAGGTCTTTAACCACGTCTATATATTATAATTATCAATGATACTCGTTGAAGACTGTGTAATATGTAACGATGAGACATTTAAAATTTAAAGTACGCACTTTGCGTCTGAATGGAAATGCATGATTTTAGAGTTAACAATAAGTTGCTAGATCGCCAAACATAATTTTAATATAAGATAGGATGTTGAGATTAAAACAAATATTTGGATGCAATTCAAATTTCTGACCAGGCAGAATAGTGGACGGACTACGGTTGTCATCTGCAATAAATTCCCAATGGACAATGGGTGGAGGGTAGGCCCGTACTTCACAGCTAAGTGCAACTTCATCCCCTAAAACGACAGTCATGTTCTCTGCGGGCGTGGATATCCAAGGAGCTTTAATAAACAGGAAAAAAGAAGATTGAAAACTATACCTAATAATAATAAAAATGATGCTAAGTTTTCAAAAAAATATAAAACTACATTTCTTTCTTACCAGAAACGCAGGGCTTTCCTGAAGCCACGACTAAAGCAGGATTTGAATGAGCTGCTTCCCGTAACTTGCACTCGCTAGAATACGTTTGATTGTCACTACCACAAATGGCTTTTTTCTCCCGACATTCGCACAGCGCTTCTAATGTATCCTACGTTTAAACGCAGTAAATGGTGTAATTTTTCCCCAACCACACTCCATGAGGTATTTTACGCATACATTAAAAAATAAATGTCAAGTACAATAACTTGCTCTTACAGTAATATCCAAGTCGTTTCTCAGTTTGCATATCAATCCTGGACCACAAATGCCTATATCTGGATTAAAGGGTAGATTTAGGGTAGCATCATTACAACGATTCCCTTCACCAGCTCCACAAATAAGACAGCAGCCACAACGATCCAGCACCTAAAATAAAAGAATAATATTTACAGTGCTTCAATTTGAAAAATAACTAGTAAATGCTCATACAAAGACACTTACCAGCCCTGTGGGGCAAGTGCTGGGATCTACTGTAGTACAATCCAATTCTTTGTCACAGTCGTCATCACAACCTAAAGGGATGGGTGCTTTGCTAGAATTAAGAACTTTATTCGTATTCCGAGGCACTATAATTTTAGTTCTTTTTTTCGTTTCAACCATAACTTCTACAGACTGTTCTTCCTCTAGTTGACCATCAGGATCAGGTGTATTTGATTTCGTTTCTTGAATTGGAACGGAAGTCTCCAACAAATCATCTTCCTGAGCGACAGTACTACTTTCCTCGATACCTTCGGTGAATGATTCCGGGCTCTGCTCCGGACTTAAAAATGTGGTCACTTCAATTGGCGTAGGAATCGTGGTTGGAGTTGGAACTGACAGAGAAAGTTTCTTTTTCTTAAGTGACGATATTTTGGATCGAGTTCTAGTTCGTTGTTGTTGTTGACCCGTTGCAGACTCACTGAAAATGACCAGAATCACTACTAAAAGTACAGAAGCAAGAAAAATAGTCGAGGTAAACTTGGCCATTGCAGAGCAGGAGATGTGAAATCTTGAGCGCCTTAAAGTTGGTGCAGAGTCTGAGCTGGCTGGCCAGCAACTTCTTTCTGATAATTCTTTCATTGCTTCAAAACAAGTCCGAAACGTCCTGCGATAGATTCACCTTATCATGCACTTAATCTTCAGACGGACTCTTTTAGACGACCCCATGACAGTCAACTAACTAAAAAAAACGATCACAATGAATTCCCGTCGTATGTACTCGTAAGTTGGCAAACTTTTCTAGGAGTAAACGGAACGCATCTGATTTTTAAATATGCTGTGGTGTATACATACTTTAATATGCTATCATAGTTGTTGTGGAAGTTATTATTTATTTCAAGCTTACTTTCCCATCACGATACTCTCCTGTTAATAAACCTATTACATTTCCATTTAACGTAAACCATCCCATATTTCACAGGCTTTCAAATTCCTAAAATAAATATAGCTGTACTTCCCGATCCCTCTCCATACGGACTAAGGTCACAGAAACACGACGACATAATAACACGAACACCTACTCTTCACAATTTCATGTGTATCGCAAGATCCACAAAACACTTTCCACTAAAAAACCTGAAGAACATCGTACATAATTTTAAACATACTTCCTATGCTTTTTTAAAGCAGCATCTGCATCAAATTGATTTTGACGTGAGAAAATAAAGAAGACGTTCTTATACAAAAGTAAAGTAAACAATGGTCTCAATTCTGGATTTATCGTTCATCCTTTCAACTTACCCTGAACAATTAGTTCAACACAGCGAGATATAGCAATATATATGAAAAAAATACATGCATATACCTCCAAATGACTATCATCGACTGTCGAGTCAATACTTTGCAAAGCAGGATGTTATTATAAATCATTACGTCATTCATCTATCACCTTCTAGGCCCATTCATCCCTTCGTTATCTAAGCTCATGAATTGCTTTGGTGAAAATGCCAACGACACACATGTGTGCAGACCTAGATATATATAATTATATTATATTACCATTACATTCACTGTTTACGATTCCGCTTACTCGAAAGAATGCACGAATTAAGAAGAATTATATTTGACGTAAAACTTTTTAGAAGAAATTATGTGTATGCTTAAGTAGTAGCTGCCACTAAGTGTACATAAGTTATTTCGTTACTAGAGTAAAAATATTCTTTGTACTTTGTGTATTATGGATTAATAATACTTTCGGGGGAAAAAGTTACGTGTTAAAATTAAGCGTGATCTTACATAATATAAATAAGCGCTGGTTAAAATATTATTTCAAAGAATTTGGGCACCATAATTATTACAATTTATTTATTAGTCTCGCAACTTTATCAGGGTGGACGTAATCAATTACATATTTCCTGCAATACTAAACATTTTTTAAAAATTTAGTGTGAATGATTTTTCTTCGCAACTTGCACTCGCAACCTTAGCAGACAAACAATCTTAACACCACTCGCTCACACCAAATAATAATAAATAACAAATGATTTGCTGAAAATGCTAACAATATATAGTAATATAGACTTCATATTTCATAACAACCAAAACTAAGCGATATACAATGTTTTCATAATCAATATAGTTACAAAATACATATATACGGATGAGTTAATAAATGTTCCTATTTCGCACGTTGGGATCAACAAATAATCATTGGAAAGGAAAATTTAGGCCAGTTTCAATAGTGCCTCTGTAAAGTTTTACAAATTAAAATGGCTTTCCCAAGACTGGTGGCTGGTAAATTTTGAGATTATGATACAAGATTTAACAGTTAGAACAGTTTATTACAAAAAGTACTTTATATTATTTTTTAGAAGAAAGGTGTCCCGCCGAATTTTAAGGAGAATATTATTTACACAAGTTTCTTCGCCTCAAAGAAAGACTTTAAGTGACGCATCTGCCAATAACCCATTGTGAGGAGAACAGCAGTTTGAGCAATGGACCACCATAACACACGCTGATTGGTGCTTTCGCTAGTTTGACGGAATCTTTCTTCTCGGTACTGTAAACAACACAAGTCAAAAAGTTTAGCATTATAAAGGAAAACGCTAGTTTGTTTTTGGCATAAACTCAGCTACACGCCAAAGAAAACCACGCATTAGAATTGCTTGGTAAAAAGTTAATGCCATGTAAATCTTTTTCAAGAGAAACCAAAAAAGGCTAAGTGGTGTGAGTAAGATGAGAATCAACAAGCAACACACATTACCCATTTACTCACAACAATAAGTGAATAAAAAGTACACTTACGAAGAAGCAGTGACGTGAGAGCTGATACACGTATCCCTATTCCTTCGCTTTTAATGTATCAGAACTAAATTACCGCAATACGTAATAACTAACCAACACATACCCAAGAACAAGAAGATAAGATATATACAGAATAAAATATGCGAAAAGCCAACAAGTCATCTCATTCTTTCATAAAAATGCGATTCATGAACGTGTATCAAGAAATGGACTTCAAACCTCTTGTGTTGAACTCAACACAACTATACAAGTGGAACCAAGGAGGTCAATTACCCATTGCAAGAGGTCTAGTCAAAGTTTGCGCTATCGTTCAACGATAAGAAAAGCTTTTCCTTTGATTGATTCATCGACTAGCAGAGGAATCAAATGAATAACAGTAGCTGACTTACAACAAACAATGCACCATATATGTACCAATAAATACTAAATAAAACAGTTTAATGATCACGTGAATTGATAACCAAAATCTTGTCACTACTATTATCCTCAAGTTTACTTAAAACATTCTATTTACTAATACTGGTAAGTTTACGAGATGCACTAGAATATACTTGGAAATACTACATAAGATGAAAATATGACAGTATACCAGTAGCCAGCTATTGACGAAAAAATATTGAAGGAATTGTAGTTACAAAAATTCTCAAATACATCAATATATTTCGTTAAATTCCCTGACAAATACATATAGTCGAAATGTGAATGAATTAATTAGCAAATTTACAAGCAAATACAAAGAGTTTGCCATATAGTGTAATTATGTTCGTATGCTAGTGCACATTACTTTTTTGAAACTCGTCGATTATCCTTCAGCAGAAAAAACAGCTGCAAACAAAGCATACAGGTGGTGCAAAGTTAAAGTAAGTCATGCAGCAGCTGAAACTATTCAGGTTTTCTATAAATCTTTTCGACAATGCAGTCTCTCTAGCACGGTATTAAACAATATTTAAACTAGGTGACTATTATGTTTTCAATTTGCTATAACTTGGCTTTAAAAGCTGCACAATACAGATCATATAATCCTACTGCACCGCAATATGCCTACAGTATTATGCTAATTGCTAACCGCAATAATGCTGGGTCGGACCTCTTACTCTAAATCTGCAAAAAAAATACAGTTATCTATGCACAGCTATAAAATATTTCAGGATACGAGAACCTACATGTGAAAAAGCCACCAAGGACTGACCTGTTGGACTAAATAATATCTATAACATGATAGCCGTAATTTATAATACAGAGACAATATCTGAGTTCCTAAGACAAATTATAACTATCGCAATGTTTAAATTTAGAAACGATTTAGATTTAAATGTTAGAAATTTAGATTCAAGCTAAATTTTTAGAACTACTACACCACATACACCACAATATAATATCAATAAAATTTTAAAAAGAACCACCGGAGCTACTAATTATTTGCAGACAGAAAATAATTCCCGACTCTCTGAGACAACAAATCAGCATGAACCATCAAACAACAACAACAAATGTAAAAATCAACAGCAGTAAAAACAATAATTCTTAAAATGCATTTTACCCTTTGGTAGTTCTGTTCCTTAGTAATTTGCTCCACTTGATCAAGGAGTTGCCGGACTCGTAGTTGTAATTCAGTCAGCTTCTCCTTTTGGGCAACATTGGCATAATCTACAGCTTGTTCGCCTACCTGGATATCTAAGTGTACTCTCTATAGTAAACAATATATATTCAATTAGAAACGAAACTAAAGAATAATTATAAAAGAATAACATTTTCTAGAATTAATTAGAGTAGCAAAAAAAAACTTGTTAATTTTATGCTAAAAGAGGTACTTATGCAGGAACCAGTCATGACATTGAACAGGTGTACTTAAAACAGCTAATGTCGTACTTGTAGGGTGAGGTTGCCTACTTGTGGCCACCGTCTGCATATCTTATACGAGTCGGTGTATAAAAAAGTTTCATTTTTGGTTTTAAAGTTCGACTTTCCATCTACTGATTCTGCAACTTTGAGTTTCGAAAGTTTTTAACTAAGACGAATTTAATCAGCAGGCCACAATATTACGACACTGGCCACAATTAGGCACCCTCACCCTACCATTTTAACATTTTAATTAGAGAGGTAAAATGTAAAATTATAACGTAAACTGAATTTAATATTATTGAAAACGATGTATGATGATTGCAGTAATTCATAATTAAACATTAATTCTTACCAGCTGAGATCCAGCGAACCATTTAGTGGAATTTGAGTAGAGACAAATCACATGTTCTCCTGGAGTGTGAGAAGTAAACGTAAAGCGACCTTCTGTACTGTACACTTTGGACAAAACTGTCTTATCGTCGGGGTCACGAACTTCAACATGCATACCAATGCCGGGGTTTGAAGGCATGTAACCTCCAGTTTTAGGATCATGAAGTTCTACTTTGTAAATACCTGAAAAAAACCATTTCATTAAAGTTGGTCCCTGTCAAATAACTACCACAAAAATGTATAATTGAAGCATAAGCTTTTATCTTTTAGGCTTTTAGAACATTCACATCAAGTATACGCTTAACAAAAATATGACTCCTTCCCCTCATTGCTGAAAAGAATTTGCCATATGACAAGATTTTGGTACTTTATAGTATGTCATTTACTTAAGAGGCAGCACAGACCCAAATTCAATTAAAACGAGGTACGCCGACGGAATTAAACGAATTACAGTTCGAGCCTGTTCAAAGTCTATAGCATCAAAATTATAATCAGTACGAAAAAAAGGTTATAAAAAATATCAATTACTTACCTATGACAGTTGTATCATCCGGAATTTCTTCGATAAAACATTTTCTTTCCGTTTCTCCAATATGGAAGTATAAACCATGTACTGCGGAAAGGGAGACAAGTAGGATAATGAATCCCGATAAATTTTTAAAAGTGTACATTATTATTCTTAGTTAAGTGAAAATTTTATTTCAAAATTTTGACATTTGTAAAACCTGACTGACGGTATACACAGCTTAATACGGTGTGGTTTATAACGTTCAAACTTTCCCTCGGAACATACGGGGTACAACACATCATTTGCAGTCTTACGTATATGCAATTCCACTCCACCTCCATCGGCTCCATCCTCTAGATAAAACTAGTTGAACTCTTTCCGTCTGTTTAAAGTAGACATCTATTGGGTGTCACTGTATTCGCTGAAGGAAAGAGCCCGAATTCGAAATTATTTTTAATAAAACTTATCTTCCCTATTTCCCTTCATCCCATCCTGAGTGAGTACAAGAAGTGTTAAAGTGAAAGCAGTGAGAGGGAGTATTATCAAAATCAAATAGCTAGTTGCAGTAGTTGTGTAATTAAAAACTGTTTCCAGATTTCCTGGTTACTACACTTCAATAATTTGTACCAAATCGTTTTGGTCCGTTGTCCTTATAATTTGCAAAAACATTGCAGTAAGAATATTTTTGCGTGTCGTTGTGGAATATAAATTGTTGTGACATCCTTTGAGTGTAAGTCAAATTATTTAAATAACAAGACCATCTAAATATGTTGTGTTACGACAATTGGGAATTGGACGTAGATTATTCTATTATTATTGATTATGTATAGTTTGTGTCGTGGTTCATAAACTGCAAATACGGCAAGTCAAAAAAGCATCAATATATTTACAATTTATGATACGTCATTTAAGGTAAAGGCCGGGTTAATGGGATTACTTGGCAATTGAAATTTTTGACAAGTTTTTTAATAAGACCAAAAATAGAAGCAAACATCAAACAAACCTAGGCATTAGAAATAGATGTAAGGGTTGAAGTAAGGCAGTGGTCCGTGTATGTGGCCTCCCTATGTGGCCTCTCTAAGTCCCCTCCCAATGTGGCCCCCCTATGTGGCCTCACAGTGTTGCCGCTACGACGATGCCTATGTGGCCTCCCTGTAAAGTTACCCTATGTGGCCCCCGCCTAATATCCGCATATGTGGCCCCCGCCAAATTTTTTTCTCTATGTGGCCTCCCTGTATATTAAGCCTATGCCCCACTTCGGTAAGTCATGCCCCAATTTTTTTTGTTTAAAACATTGAACCAGGCTCCTAAAGCTGCCTGAAAACGGATAGGTTATATTTTTCCCTCCCGCCTTCGGCGGCCGAGGGAAAAAAATAACCTAACCGTTTCCAGTCAGTTTTTCCTACACCCCCCCCCCCGTCAAACCTAACCTAACCGTAAATATAACAAACTTAGAGGAGTAGCCGAAAATTAAAAATTAGCATTAACAGTAATTAAGCAATAAATGTTGTTAACACACAGCTTTAGGAGCCTGGTTCAATGTTTTAGGAGGCCACATAGGCTTAATACACAGAGGGGCCACATAGGGAGGCCACATAGGCTTAATACACAGAGGGGCCACATAAGGAGGCCACATAGACTGAATATACAGGGAGGCCACATAGGCGAAATATACACGGAGGCCACATAGAGAAAAAATTCTGGCGGGGGCCACATATGAAGATATTAGGCGGGGGCCACATAGGGTAACTTTACAGGGAGGCCACATAGGTATCGTAGTAGCGGCAACACTGTGAGGCCACATAGGGGGCCACATTGGGAGGGGACATAGAGAGGCCACATAGGGAGGCCACATACACGGACCACTGCCTTACCCCAACCGTTTTCTTTGTAATTTGAAAATGAATCATTATCCTGTCCTCAAGTTCAGGTCATTGAGAAGCTCAGCAAATTATTGCATGTGATAGAATGGGTACAACCAGATGCTTATTGACATCTAACGTTCGTTGGCACAAGAAGGCACTATGACATAGTATAGTAATTTAGTCATATTATGTATCATTTTATTATTAGAGTTAATTTAAAATTTATTTTCTTTCTTGAGCTTTAAAAAAAGATGTTGGTAAACATTGAAGTGGTAAGTGCAAGGATGAATGGGATCAGTCATCGGTGAAATAGTAAATACGTAATTCATAAGAAATTAGTAATGCAAGAATTCATTCATTATTCTTGAGTTAATACTCCTGAAATACGCAAATGTATAACCAAGTAAATACATGCAAAATAGGCACGACAACAACTGGCCCCTAAAAAGTACTGTGGGTCTGGGCTGACATTTGACAATGCTTTGAAATGGTTGTATATTACCTATGCTTATTTATGTTGAAAAAGTGTAATTCTGAGGAAGTGTATGTACTTATAATAATGTTAGACATGACGGAACATATATGCCGGTGCCGAAAGTCTATTGATGACGGGTCAATTTTAAGGAATAAGTATAAATAAAAACACCATTTTATTTGGTTAGTTACATTCGGTCACGGAAATAGCTCTCGTACTGGCTCAAAATGTTCTTGGGCTGAAAATACTGAAATGCTCCTAAAAACAGTCAAATATGCTCAAATGTTATATTTCAGCGAGTCTGAATGTTGAAGGCCTACGGCTGGTTTTGAATTGTTCATAAATTTTATTATCAAAATGTATTGTGCAAATAGTAAAATTCACTTTGCACAATTCATTATAAAAGTGAACTAGGGTAGAGTTGGGTGACTGTGGTCGGTCCGATAACTGTGGTAATAAATATTAGCATTAACAATATTCTATTGTAAGGACTTCCGTTTCTGTGTTGTAAACTGACGCGACCACAGCTACCGGACCGACCACAGTTACACGACTCTATTCAATGTTTTGAAATTAATGAAACGAGCTTCATACAGCTTAAGTATAAGTGTCCAGTTTTACGAAATACCTATGTTGTTATGTAGATTGCAGAGAATAGGTAGAGGAATTGGAGTCCGTGTGCCTCACATCTGAATTCTGTTTTCAACAGGAAATTATGAAATTAGAGATTCAAATTCGTCAAATATAAAATGTGACGAAATTTTATAGCTGTTTTTGGTTTTTGCCGACTCTAGTACAAATAAATATATACTGCTGGCAGTATTTTGAGTATTTTTCCCTTTTCATGCTACGCAGTTCCTTTTTATTATTATTTACTTATTCATTTATGCTTTTTGATTAAATAAAAATACAAAATATTTCGTAAACAATAATAAACTGACAATCTGCAATTTTATTGTTTATTGGCGCTCCATACCAGTTTTCTGCAATTACATGCTGGCAGTGCTGATCAAAAGTTCCTGATAGATTTTGGTTAGTAATTGATAGCAATTTGTTGGTTATCACTACATACTACATTTCACTCCAAAATAGAAATATTTTTTAGCTGCACTATTTCCTTAAAATTGGTCGGAAAATTCCAAAAACCAGGTAGACAATAACTTGGTACAGTTTTTTAAACGCAGTGTCTCGCTCCAATCAGCCTATACCATTTTCCACTCTTATTAAAAGACGCTGAGTCTTTTACTGTATTTGGGTCACGGTGTATACGTAGGTAAAAATGGTCCACAAATGATGTCACTCAGATTATCACCATTTTAGGACCCACCCACCCCCATGCCATCAGTTTTACATTCCGCGAAAAGTTTTTTTATTCGTTTTTCTAACTTACGCACGTTTCGGAGCAGAACACACTAGAATGAGCTCATTTTATATAACTTTATGTCGACATAAGAGTAAGGAGCTCGTTTGAGAGTAAATATAATCGAGAGTGTTTTGCGCCCATACGAGAACTAGAAAGACTGTACAGACACTTTCCTCCTGAACATTTTCCTCTCGGACATTGTCTTCCTGAATTTTTAAAATTTCCTCCCAGCTCCGTACCGAGGACATTTTCCTCCCAGCATCAACAATCAGATCATTAAAATAAACTAGTGCTCCTTTCCAGAAAATTTATGTATTCGTAGACATTCTCGGAAATATTCAAAATTCATAAAATGAAGTACGACAATGTGGTTACTAAGTCGAGATAGCTGGGTAGGCAGGGCTGTCCAAACCGTGGCCTTGTCCATTTGGCTGCATGGATGTGAAACTGTTTGGACAGCCCTACCCAGCTGCCTCGACTTTGTATCCAATAAGTTTGTTGTATTTATAATGGATTTGGTTAATTTATTTTAAAGTACATACATTTCGAGTTCTTAGTATGAAAGTTTACTAGAACGTAATAATTTAATTATGAATGTTCGTTTGATTTATTTTATTTCAATAAACCCCGGCTTGGTGGCTTGGAGATGTAATGCATCGCCTTGTCACCAAGTCGGGGCCAGCCAGTAGTGCTCTGGATTGTGGGCAGTGGGGGGATGGGGCTTGGTGGGGCGTTGGGGGAGTTGAACGGGGTGGGTGTGAGAGTCTAAAGTGTTTGGGTGCTGGTTGTATTTATCTGTGGTAGTGTATAGGTAAGGCGCAAGACGAGAGCTAACAATTAGGAATGAGTAAAGAGTAAATGTCTCGTCAATTTTGAAAGCGAATAATAATATACGAATACTATGTAGTACAAGCTAAGGGTGTGCTTTGTCTACTGTTTGCGAGTCCCAACTGGGATTTCACGCTGTATAGGATTTCTCACCTATTTTACTTTTCTAAAAAAAGACTACTAAAAATAAAGGAAGACTATTTTTAGTAGTCTTTTTTTAGAAAAGTAAAATAGGTGAGAAATCCTATACAGCGTGAAATCCCAGTTGGGACTCGCAAACAGTAGACAAAGCACACCCTTAGCTTGTAACCCTTAGCACACCCTTAGCTTGTAGCTTGTCTCCTACCTGAGACAGAGATACAAGTCAGCTTAATAGTAGTTTACTACATGCCTGAACACTGTACTTTCAAATGTATAGACTCAAGATTCATCTCGAAGTTCCTCTCTTCCTCGTCCACTACAGGTCGTCGCCACCTGTCCACTCTCGATAAGAGTGACTACTGGCGGGTTGGAGGCAGAATGAATGCGGAGCAGTTGCAGTCCTGAGAACGCTGTATCTGTTCCGTTCTACTCTGTCTCATATCCTCGGCTAGCCGGAAAAAATACATTCATGGTACCTGGTGAAAACCAGTATAAATATATCTCTCCAGGAGTACGACAGTAAGTAGTCTATATCAGTATACTAGTTGAACTAGAGTTAAGTAAAACATGAACCACTATACCTGGTCAAGTGTACTATACACTCGCACCTTCCTAGTGGTTCACATAGCAATGTTGTATAGAAAAACAGTAGGTTATACCCTTGAGGTTAAGAACCAACGCTGCATAAATACAAAATACATACATACATTTTATTTCAATAAATTAGGCAGCAGGCGTGTTTACTATGCTTAAATTGTTGAAAGCAAATATTTATAGATATTTTATAGAACATAAATTTTCTGGAAAGGAACACTAGTTTATTTTGGTGATGTGATTTTGATGTTTGGAGGAAATGTCGTCGGTACGGAGTTGGGAAGAATATGTGCGGAAGGAAGAAGTCCGTGAGGAAAATGTCCTACAACCAGAGTGACATATTTTAGTGGTTGCATCTACAGTTCAAAAACTTTACATTAAATTATCAGCTTACGATAAATATTATTAATTCCTTTACAGTCGTCGAAAAATGTTTCCTATCCCTATGTGACATATTACGTTCAAAAGACTTCAAAAGTTCTTGTTTTGAAATCCAACGCAAGTGATTTTTTTCTAGCATTCTTGATTGAATTTTTTGATGTAGCAAAGACCTCAACACTCATGTGTGATAATACAGAAAGAGCATATGGAATTTTTGCTAGTTTTTAGGGATGCTGTACATTTTTTGAGTTGTAGATGCGCCAAATTTGGCTCTTGAATCGTTTCATTCATACAATTTAATTGAAATCTTAAAAGAATGTCTAAAATTTCTATTCCTTAACACTTTAAAATTGCCTAGCTTGAATTTTAGTTTCTCTCGGATCCACGCGTATCCGTAATTTCAGGTTTCGTAACGTTTTATTTCGCAGGCTTTCTTTCTTTTCTAAGCTTGTGTTTCGTTTCAATTCGTAGTTTCTTCGTTCGTAGAAAGTACCGTAAATCCTCTAATATAACGACCAGCAATGTTTTAAAACTATATTAGAAGTTCAGCAGTAGAAGCGGTTACCCCCCATCTTGTATTAAATAACAGACGCTTATCCCCAGCGTTCTATTAGACTGGTGTCTAATAGATCGCTGGGGATAAGCGTTCTACGTTACCAGCGTTCTAATCAGTCTTGTACTTCGAGTCAATTTTGACCGGGTGACGGTCAAATTTGAACGACCAGAATTTTTGCAAAACGATCATTTTTGATTAAAAGACGGTCAAAAATAAACGTTTAACGTTCAATTTTGATCGTTTAGTAACTTCCCATAACAACTGAATGCAGTTGCTTCAGCATACTTTGGCTTTTCCCCTTACTATCGCTTACAATTTACAAAGAAAGTTTTGACAGAACGGGGTACAGTTGTTGAATGCGCTGAATTGTATGCTCTTTCTGCTCAGAAAGTTATTTTACTTGTTAGCTTTGAAAGGCCGTCAGGTTCATTTTTATGGTTTGCAGGGTTGTTTGTTGTTTTTTGAATAGCGCGCCCAAATGGTGAACCCTAAACGTATATTTTTAATACTTACAAGGGAATGACGCGACATGACCGACTCCGAATTTGAAAAGACCTATTTCAAAAAATCAGGCTACTTTTAAATAGTATAGATCCAAAGTAACTCGAGTGCATTTTGCGTCGTTCGCCTAGAACATCGCGGCAAAGTTTAAAAAAATTCAAATTTTAAAACTTTGCCGCCCTGCAGTTTCTACAGTTATTAACCGATTTTAATGAAATTTGGTTTTTTCTTATTCTAAGGCCGTTATCTAAAAAGTAATTTCAGGATTTTCAAAAATTCGAAAATTTTAATATTTTTTGAAAAATTGGTTAAAAAACCGGGCCTCAAAAATATGGGTTTCCTAGATTTTTTTCAAAAAAATTAAAATTTTCGAATTTTTGAAAATCCTGAAATTACTTTTTAGATAACGGCCTTAGAATAAGAAAAAACCAAATTTCATCAAAATCGGTTAATAACTGTAGAAACTGCAGGGCGGCAAAGTTATAAAATTTGAATTTTTTTAAACTTTGCCGCGCTGTTCTAGGCGAACGACGCAAAATGCACTCGAGTTACTTTGGATCTATACTATTTAAAAGTAGCCTGATTTTTTGAAATAGGTCTTTCCAAATTCGGGGTCGGTCATGTCGCGTCATTCCCTTGTTAGAAATCAAACCTATTATCTTATATTAAATTTTTTAGTGGGGTGTCATTTTTTAAAGCTGCTAACAGAGACCCGCGTAGTATTAGGGGATTTACGGCAATTACGTTTGCGCTTTTAAGCAACTATTTAAAACAAACATCCGCATCCCTGCTGCTAAAGATTAAAGATAAAACCACGAAACCAATTAAATTGCGAAACACAATCCTGTGCAAGAAGGTCTACTAAACAACTCACTACCAAACCTGAAACTACGAGCTCAGGCAATTACATTATTCTGGCAAGCCTGAAATGTCTTCCCATTCAATCCAGTGTTTGAAAAGCAAAGGTTTTTTAATGCTTTAAACTCCCCTATTTGTTTTCTTTTTAGAACTTTATATACCTTTCTTTTATCATTTTTTAATCATTTTCAAAATTATTCAAAAGTATACAATGAATATTTAAACACATTTTCGCACAACTTCTCAAAATTACACTTTTCCTGCAAAAAAAAGTCATTCAGAAAATAGATTCTTTCCAGCATTCTCCTGAATATGAGAATGTAGTGAACAGCGAACACAGTTGAATCCATTAACTCATCACATTCAAAAAAACATTTCTCATGACCAAATAACTAGATAATTTATTGGAACGAATTCTGCTTCTCCTAGAATATAATGCTGATTATAAGTAATAGGCTTCACAAACAATCTGGTCACGAAACCTATTTTATGTTCTTTCATTTTAACTTCAGTTTGTTGTGTGATTCATCAGTGGTTTCTAGTTCCTATAATCGACGCCGTAGGCTACCCTGCAATGGTAGTAAAATTATGCAAGCCACTCGACCAAAAATGCATTTCATGTGACGTCTGTTTACGACAATACTACCCAAAGATTGATCTTGTGTTAACATAATATAGCCTTCATCTGATTTTTATGCAAGCCACCTAGTACCTTAATACAATTAGCCTGCTTAGGTAAACAACGTTCATCGAAAGATGTGCAAGTCATCCGATGATGTTAACTGAATAATTTCATTGTGACCATTCATACTATGTTAAACATTTACTGTGGTTTACCAACCTCGCATCTTTCTTATTCACATATTAACTTTAATGCTACAAATACTCAAGCTGGCAACATCCGTTTGGACTTACAGCTCTTACAATAATATGGTTCGTAACTTTATTTTAATTTCGTTTTATTGTTAATGTGTAATCATTAGAAACATCAGTCTCAAGAATTTACTGCAATTTATTGAACCATGGATGACTACATAATTTATTTTGCGTTAGCTGCCGTCCTTGGACTAGTTACCATTGCACTGTCTTTCTTTTTGAATAAATCAAACACCGTTAAGACAGAAAGGGTTCCTGAAAATGCGAATCAAAATCAAAGAGCTGCTAGAGCACCACCTAGGAGAGGACTTAGAAATCGACAAATGAACATCAGTAAGAACAACTCTGAAAATATATCTCAATTTAAAAAAAAAGTATTTATTCGAAATTCATTTTGTTTTTGAAAACAGTTGATTCTGATGACGAAGATAACGGAGAAGCTGCAGCCCGCGCTGATACAGATGAAGAGCTTGAAGCTCAGTTAAATGATCCAAAATTAGGAGCCAAGAAACGAGAAAAGTTGATAGCAAAAGCTGAACGAAAGCAGCAAAGAGAAGTATAAGAGATTTCTTGTGCTTGACGAAACTTGTTTCCTTGTGATTAAGTTCTTTTTCGAAACAACATTGCCTTTTTTCTATTTATTGTTAGAAAACATTATTAATCCATTATTAAATCCATTATTTCAATTCAACTCTCAATGTTCTAGGCTGAAGAAAGATCACGCGAAGATAAAAAGGCACGGGAACTAAAGAAAGACGAAGAAAGGAAAAAGTAAGTTTTTTGCTAGCTAAAATGGTGTCATTGCGACGGTTCACAAAATGCTGTGATGGTAATTTTAACACACACAAATTCAAATGTAGGTTGGAAGAAGTGGAAGCCGAAAACGAACGATTAAAACAAGAAGAAGAGAAAAGACTTCGGGAAGAGAAAGCAAAAAGAGAATTAGAAGAATACAATGAGATGAAATTGGCTTTTACTGTTGAAGGAGAAGGTTGTGATGTAGCTGACCCCGAGGAAGAGGAAAACCTGGTGGAAAAGTTCGTTAATCACATTAAGGTAATTGTGCTTGATATTTCTATTGCCATAGTCATTTTCTCGCCTTAGCTCTCCAGTCTCCAGTATATGTCTACCAAAGCCATTCAAAAGAATGTTTCAAATATTAGAATTCTAATAATTGTTAGTACTCATTATAAAAAACTGATTACACACCAGTGCAGTGCTTAGTAATTTTTTTCAAACTGTATATTATAGGCTAAAAAGGTCCTGTTGTTTGAAGAGTTGGCTACCACTTTCAGCCTCAAAGTTCCAGAAGCCATTGATCGTGTTACACAGTTGCTAGCTAGCGGAAGAATCACAGGTAATGCTGAACATTGTACGAACGTTTGCAAAATGTAAAGTAAAGAGTTATGTGCACTTATCTTAAAATAATTTTACTTTCGCAGGAGTTATTGACGACAGAGGAAAATTCATTTATATTTCCGAAGAAGAACTTGAGAAGTTAGCAAAGTTTATTAAACAACGAGGTCGAGTTTCTCTCTCAGAAATTGTGGAAAATTCTACATCAATTATAAATATCGTACCCGATCAGCCAATTGCAGTTTAATAAAGCAGTGATACGTCAGATATTTGTACTTTGCTACTTGAATTAATTTTTTACATTACCAACTGGGTCACCCATCTTTGATTCATGTGTTGACTGGCAGTTACACTCGTATCGGTATGACAAGCTTGCAGCAGAAGTGTACTACTTTCTAAATTGACACATAGTTTTAAAATCGGATATGCAAATATTAAATCGAGGTCAAATTCAATATAAAATAATAAAATACATGAATACTATTCTTAATTCTCAATGGGACTTGTTTCTGATGCGTTGGCAAGATGTTGATTATCACGCGTTAAGTTTATAGTTCGATTAAATATTTTGACCGCATTTTTTATATCTCAACAACCATCTACATCAATCTACAAAATGACTTGAATAACTTAAATATTGAATCTAGTTTTCTAGTGTTTAAGTCCATTATCATTTGTAGTGACAGATATCACCAGGATTTACAAAAACCAACATGACGATGCTACAACAACGAAATGCTTGGATAGCATTCTTGCATTTGTTAGCCAACGTTTCCTGGGTGTTTTGCACCAAAACAGTAACAATGGATTCGAGTACGTTTCTAATAATTGCCGTAGTTGATCAGCAATTTCTCAGTTTTACTATCGACAGCCATAGCTTAGTGAAAGGATGGACAACTGTTGACATTACGTATGTTTCAAACATTACACATTTCAAGTTCATTTTGAATTATTTTTCCCAAATGTTAGGCTACATAATTTAAATGAGTAGACCTATAATTATTTGCACGAAACGAATTCCAGGATGGTGTTGTAATGTTTTACGCTACCCAACCATTTTAGGAACAAGCGAACCGTATCATTAGCAAAACATTTATATCCTGCTTATTTGAGAATCGGTGGAACAGATGCAGATGTGATTGAATTTGTCCCAGAATTGACCGATTCCATTAAAAACGGGCACGAAACTGTACTTGTTCCAGGTATGCATTTGTAAGGTGTTATGTATGAAATTATGCAATATATTAGTTTTGTATTTTGGAGATGTCGAACTTTTATAATCAGCAGCGATGGTCAATTATATTTAATAAAGGTAAAGATTTTCTTACCCTGGCCAACTTTGTAAAGGAAACTCGGGTCGATTTGATTTTTGGATTGAATGTCCTTCGTCGACTAAAAAGTGACACATGGAATGTTACGAATGCTGAGTCTTTGTTGAGCTTTATGTCTAGCAGCGGGATTAAAGTCTCTGGGTTTGAGCTTGGTAACGGTTAGTATATTACAAATTGTGTTATTTAAACTAAAATCTAGTTTTCTCAATTTGTAAAACTTGCTCGTTTGTCGCTACATCTTACCTTGAAATCTAGCAATAGCAATAAACTTTTTATTTACACTTGAATACTACGTTCTCATTTTTATAGAGCCGGATAGTTTTCTGCACGTATTTAACAAAGCTGTAAAATCTCCAAAGCTGGCAAGTGATTTCGGTTCCCTGAGGTTATTATTGAACCAATATGCACTGTATAAGAATGCAAGCGTAATTGGGCCGGATATAACTAGACCAAAAGGAAATCGGTCTCGTGCGTCCAGGTACCTTAGGGGCTTCTTGAAACATGCCAAGAACAATGTGATTGACAAAATATCTTTTCATCAGTGAGTAAAATAATATATTTTATTTATAATGTATAATTTTTTGTTGTCACACATTGATAGAAAAACAGCACTAGAAAAATGTACATAAAATAGCGTTTTGTTATTAATTTCCTTCAAGGTACTACATTAGTGGAGAAAACGGTACTGTAAATGATTTCCTTAATACCACTGTAATGGACAATCTAAGGTTAGAAATAATGCGCGTCAAGTCTGCTGTCAGCAAGTTTATGCCTGGAAAACCAATTTGGATAGGTATGACAAGAGAAATTAAAGCTAAGGTCTCAAATAAGCGTCATATTTATGATGCATTTCCGATATAGGAGAAACTGCATCTGGATGGGGTGGCGGGTGCCCCAATATTTCTGATCGCTATGCATCTTCCTTCTTGTGGGTCGATAAATTGGGACAGGCTGCTCGTTTTGGTATTAAGGTTGTCCTTCGACAAACTTTAATAGGCGGAAATTACGGTTTATTGAGCTTACAAGGGTATCCAACTCCGGTACGATTCAAATGATTGTTGTAAATTTAATACAATTGTAGTGATTGTTGTTATAACCCTTCATCATAAAGCCACAACAAAATGTTTTAGGATTATTTCGTCTCGATACTGCATAAACGCCTGGTTGGCCTTGATGTCTTAGGTGTAGCTCATTTTCCTTCAAAGAGTATACCTAGTCTAAGAATCTACGCCCATTGCACAAATTCAGCAGCTGTCATAAATGGATTGCCTGTTCCTCAAGGGTCAGGTGTGTTTTCAACATCGTTATAATTATTTTACGAAATAGTATTGCACAACAATTATATAATAATAGATATTCGCTGTTTCTAGTTACAATTTTTGGAGCTAATGTTGGAAAAAATGACTTGATTATTACATTTTCGAAGAAAAACGGACTTTTGATTTACGAATATCTTTTACAGTCCCAAGATTTAACTTCCAGGTTTGTGGCAGTTCAGTGTTTAGCAAAGTTTATTCTATTTTGGGCATAAAAAAACAGTTTTGTTTTGCTAAATAGGTTTGCTTATTTAAATGGAGTTAAATTAGTGCTTAAAGAAGATGGAACATTGCCAATCATGGATTCAGTTTTAAGAAGAAGCGAAATAATTTTTCCAAATTTATCCATTGGTTTTTGGGTTGTGCCATTAGCCAACAATACAGAATGTTTGCAGAACTCCTAGTTCAACATGAATTCCGTTTGCATAAAATAAGTTTGATCATCTTGCAGACTGTAGCCACTGTAGCGTATGTGTGACATAATATAATATTATGATGATCACGGTGTAGTACAAAAAATCTTGACTGATATTGTGCACATAGTTTACAATGGGTAACCTTTATTATAGTTTTGAACAGATTTTAGTATATAATTTTTATAAGACCTTGCAACTCATCGAATTCCATTTCTAGTTTAAGCTTTCTATCCGAATTATTAGATGTTTCTACGACTGCTCTTCCAATTATTTCTTCACCTCTTTGAATCTCCATATCATATTCATAATCATACTTAAAGTCAAAAATACCATCTGTGTATTGATTAAAATCAGATGCTCGTAGTATTAGTTTAGAATAGTGTTTTCTTCCATCCATTGAAACAATGCCAACAGAGCCAAACGTTTCTATTGAGATACCTTTGGAGTCAAAGGCTGAGTTAGACTTTCTGAAAACATTACAAAAATACAGTCCGCCATGGTTAACTCGTGAACGAGAACACTCACAAGGGAATGACGCGACATGACCGACCCAGAATTTGGAAAGACCTATTTCAAAAAATCAGGCTACTTTTAAATAGTACAGATCCAAAGTAACTCGAGTGCATTTTGCGTCGTTTGCCTAGAATAGCGCGGCAAAGTTTAAAAAAAAATCAAAAGTATTTTATTTTTTGAAAAAAATCTGGGAAGCCCATATTTTTTAGGCCCGGTTTTTTAATCCAATTTTTCGGATAAAATTAGAATTTTTGAAATTTCAAAAATCCTGAAATTTTTTTTAGATTAAGGCCTCAAAACCAGAAAAAACCAAATTTCATCAAAATCGGTTAAGAACTGTAGAACCTACAGGGCGGCAAAGTTTTAACATTTGAATTTTTTTAAACTTTGCAGCGCTATTCTAGGCAAACGGCGCAAAATACACTCGAGTTACTTTGGATCTGTACTATTTAAAAGTAACCTGATTTTTTGAAATAGGTCTTTCCAAATTCTGGGTCGGTCATGTCGCGTCATTCCCTTGTCAGTGCTCCCAGTTTCTGTATAGATGGCAATCATCAATCAGACATTTTAAATAGTTGTTAATATTTAATAATGAGAATAATTTATTATTTTATTAATTTATAATTTATTACTTCCATGTTCGGCGACTTCCGGATTCAATTCCTTGAAAAATGTACAGCAGAACAATCTAAAGGCATATAAATATTAATCTATAATATTTTGCTATCTGGGGCCTTATAAATGTCTTCCCTACATCCCTATACATTTAATGCGCATAGTACAAAATTAAATAATATGGCGCACTGCCATATTATATAACAATAATATGCGTATGTGTGAACAAAATTCCTAAGTCCCTTAAGAGTTTTGTTCTCATATAGACAACAGTTTCATATCCATGCAACCAAATGGACACGGGCAGGGTTTGGACAGCCCTACCCCTGCCCTACCCATCTATCTCGACTTTGTATCCAGAGAATACCTTATCTTTGGGTTACAGGATATTTTCCTCTGGGACAGGTTTGCACCAACTCGTACCGTAGAACATTTTCCTACCATTATCAAAATTACATCGCAAAAATAAAACATTTCCAGCAAATATAATAATATATACCTGTATTTGCATAGAATCTTAAAAATATGCAAAACTCATAAACTGAAGTACTATAATACTCCCCTTTTCACAATTCAATATAATGAAGCTATGCTTTTATATTTGTAATTCAAAAGTAATGGAAATCTGATCTTTTAAATATAATTTTTTAGGCCTTCCGTTGTGACTTTAAGCTACATATTTCATCTGGTTTTGATAAAAAAAAATTATTTTTATAATTTTGTCTAAAATGTAATTTCTGTGTTCTTGAAAATTCAAAAATGTTTCCCTAAGAATATAGATACATAGTGAGTGAGATACATAAATTTTGTGTGTCAAATTTTTGTTACTTAATTTTATGTTTTTTGAATAACTCATTTTTGTAAACAAAACATGATTGAATTTTCAATAACCCATAGGTGAATTTTATTTTTAGATAATAAAAAACTCGAAACATTCAAAATTTGCCAAAATTAGATGAAAAATGTAGTTTGCAGTCACAATTGTCAGTCTAAAGAGGTATTTAAATATGGCGTCCAATTCATTAAAATTAGCAATTTTATTTTATGTTTCCAAAACTTCGTTTTAACGAGGCAAACTACCCTGTAGTTTGTGTAATGTTCTCAAGCCACTCCTATTTTTTGTTGATATGCTCTTTTCAAAAAATATTACAAAGTGGAAACTATGAAATTTATAGGTTGTGACCATTTCCTCGTTAGTCGCATTTTAATGAATTATAGATTTCGATGGCGAAATGCTGGTAAGCATACAGATACTTAAAGTTAGTACTTCAGTACTTCAGTTTGTGAATGTTAAATATTTTTTAAATTGTCTACGAATACATACGTATTTTCTGGAAATGTGTACTATTTGTTTTAGCGATGTAATTTTGATATTGGGAGGAAAATGTCTTATGGTACGAGATGGGGGAAATCTCTGTGGGGAAATTTCCTCGAGGGAAACTTTCTCCGGGTGAATGCGTATCTTTGTTTTATTTAATCACATCAGGCTTCATAGCCGAAATGGATTCCACTGATTGGTGTTACATTGTGTATTTAAAATTTTGAGCAATTTAAAATGCCACCTTTACTTACGGAAACAATTATAATCCACACTATTACTGCAATTAGAACAAACCCATGTGTTTCTAGATTACGCTCCTCGTTCTTATAACAGCCTTCAGTGTAAACGTCGTTTTTTGAAAGGATGTTACTACATTTGGAAGCGGATTTCTGCAGTAATATTTAGTAATATTTTTATTTACGAACTGCACGATAAAAAAATATTAATTTAACTGCTCAACAAATAAATACCTTAGGATCGCAGCATGATAAGGGGAACATTTGACCCGTAATTTGAAAAAATGTTGGATTTAGATTATTCCAGTCACTAGGTCCATTGATGCCACAACATTTGAACTGGATGATTCATTATTGTATGTCAGTGTGTTTTAGTTGACAATAGTAAATAATTGTAACAATAATAATTGTACTGTACTGAAAGAACCTGACATTTGAATAAATCTAACGAAACCAAACAAAGGTATATCTAATAAGTTTGAATACGGAATATATTACATGCTCTTGAGTTCTTGCCCACCATCCTGATACCCCGTTTGGGGTCATCATTTTCATTTGATAAACCATTTCTGACTTCAACGATGTCGTTGCGCCTATGAATTCCATGCACACATGTATTAAAACGATGACGAGGAACCAATTCTGAATTCTCAGGAAAAACACTGCCTAGAGTTTGAAACAAGTATTTATGTTCATAAAAAATAAATTACTGTAAATGATTAATAATTTATATACATTAAAAATAATTTTTTGATTTTTGTGTAAGGTTTTTACAATTAGAAAAGTATATGCTTTAAAGGATCTCCAAGTTAAAAAGACGACACTAGATGCTTGAACTAATATCATAGGCCCTACTAAAATGAAGTGAGCATATGGTGAACCAAGCTGAACATTTGTTTCAAATGAATTTACTGAACAATTAGGAGCTAGAAATGTATTTCCGCCATTGGAATTAACCACTTGAATTAAGTATGTTAATGCTATTAGTCTCCAGCTGAAAGTATTTGGCATTCGCGTAATTATATTACGAAATAAGTAACCCACGGAACTCACTGCGAGCTGAAATTTAAAACGTTTTTATTTACAAATACTCAAGTGCAGGTCCAAATATCGTTGCTACTATTTTTTAATATTTAATCCCATTTTATTTATTTTTATTCATTCATAGTGTTACCAGTATGTTGTTACTGAAATTACTTACAATGATTGATATAATTAGCATAAAACTTGCAATAAGAGCGGATACTGGATGAGCTTGAATGAACCATTCTAAATCCATCGGCAAAATCCCGAAGTCGCATCCGTACAAACAGTCTTCAATCCTTCCAAGTTTCTCGGGTTTTTTAAATTTGTTGCTCTCTCTGTATTCCGTGTATTCTGGGTTCTTTAAGAATTCCTTTACTGTTTTGCTCTCGGACTCATCTAACCGTCGCTTCTCATGTCTAGCACTTTTTCCTCTTGTAGGATGTTTTGACTGTTCATTATTATCTTCTGATTTTGTAATGTCTGATTTACTCGGATGTTTAAAAAGAAGTATTTCTGTTTCCTTGGGTGTTTCGACTTTGGCTGTGGTCATTCTTTTAGATTTGTAAGAAGTTGACATGCATAATCAAAAATGAATGAAACAATAATTATTAATATATATTGCATTATATTTGGGGTCGGGTGGCTTGATTTAAAATATTGGTGTATAATAAAATAACATATCATATGCATGCGGTGGTGTAACTCCATCATAAATTCTTAAAGAAACAGTCCTAATTATTCATGACAACTTCCGGAATAATATAGGGATAGGATATTGGATTTGAACGTGTACTATATGACTGTGAGTTACTACTTTAAACAACATGTATAACATAATAACATGCAGTTGCACTCGTTTAGATCTGATTTTAAATCATTGCTTTGTTTGTCTTTGAAATGTTTACAGAAATCAAATCCTTTTCGTTTTGTCAAAGAATAAATTAAGACATTCAGTCATAAAATGGAGGCATCCAACAAATTAGAAGATTTAAAAGTTATCACGCGTGCTGAACAGAATCCAGACAAAAGAAATCTGACCAATCAAGAGAAGAGAGCTGCAAGGAGTAAGTAACTTTCACTTCCTGCTAAATTATTAAAATATTTCTATAACGTTTGGTCCCTATTATGCCTAATAAAGTAATCACTAGTTTCTATAGATAATATTTATATACTCTAAAACCACTAAAGTATATATTCCTCCTAAACGAATTAAGTACTACACTATTTAGCTATTACACGCATTTACTTGTTTATAGCGTACGACGGTAATACTGGAAATGCAGAATTTAGCCAATTCAGCACCATTTGGGAATGAAACGGAGTCATGCAGTACATGCACTGTATAACATGTTAATATACCGTATATCTTGTAATAGCGTGCCCCGCGTACTATTCAAATTTGGACCTCTCATCCCCGCGTTTTATTACAGACCCGCCATTTAATGGTGTGTTAATTAGACCCGCGTATTATTACAGAATATATTGTAAGTACCTATGTTACGATCCTGTCATGGCAAATTTCATTGTCAATTCTAAACCACCCGAAACTTACGAGGAAATGGTCACAACCTACAAGTTCAAATTTCCACCTCGTATTTTTTTTTTTTGAAAAGACCACGTCAAAAAAGTAAGAATGGCTTAAGAACTTGTGTCGAATGGGCATCTTTGCTCGCTAACAGATTTTTTTGAATACATTTAATTGCCCATGTTAATTATATGAACGCCATAATTAAATGTACATATTATTTCGCATTTTACTGTTCCTGCGCGTCATAAAGTTCATATAGTGGACATTGCTAAAACATTACGTAAACGGTTATCTTTAACATTACATGTCATAAATATCCAAATAAACTCACTCCACCAATGAAATCATTTATGGACGATCCTAATCCTAAACCATGCGCTTAATAAAATACGAGCAACTTTAAATAGTTTCACAGCAGCTATTTGTGATATTTTTTGAAAAATAGAGATAGTGAGATCTCCTCCTAGTACAATATGGAGATAGTCAGTTTTGATTTTAGAATACAATGGAGATAGTCAGAGACGATATTATATGGAATGAAGTTAAGTAATATATGCATATAAGGACGCGCAGGAACAGTAAAATGCAAAATATTATATTTAATTAGGGCGTTAATATAATTAACATGGACAATTTAATATTTTCAAAAAAATCATTTAGCGAGCAAATTTAGCAAGCATTCGACACCAGTCTTACTTTTTTGGCATGCTCTTTTAAAAAAAAAAATACGAGGTGGAAATTTGAACTTATAGGTTGTGACCATTTCCTCGTTAGTATCTGGAGCACACCGTTTACTTAGTACGCTGATTGAAGATATAGTGATCTCCGTTTTGAAGAAATCTGTTCAAATTTGTGTGCATCATTTGTTTTCTTCTGTGCCTACTGATTAATTTTTTCAATTTATAATAATAACATTAACTAGCAATATTTGTATATAACAAAGCTATGAAACGTATACTGAGTCCTTTGGGCTATCGTCGTTGGACGACAGTGTCAAGTTTATTTTAATAAAATTGTCTTTCTCTCTACTCTTCACACTACTTCACAGTGATTTCTGATTATTTCAGACGAGATCACAGTGTTGGCTAATGAAGGTCAGGCTAATTTCAGTGCATTACATAAGGAATTCGGATATTAGGTATATGTATTGTGTGTAGCGTGGGGCATGGGATGAATTCGACCAAAATCAAGGAAATCTGCTACAAGGTAAATCTGTCGACACAAATTGCAGGCGTGGACGCTTACAATGACGGATTTACTACCTTATTTTAATTTACCCCATGATCAATGCGTAGGGTTTTTCTTTTTATTGATCCTTACGGCAGATTTGCCTCATTGGGAATTTCCTCCCATGTATGTTTTTAGGACATCTATTACGTATTACATACCTAGCTACTTAGGTAATAAGTAGAAATTTTGTTTCATTAAAAATAACTAAAATTAACATAATGTATAAACGTACTATAGACAGTCGAGTTCATTTCGGAGACTTTGAAGATATTGACACCGCTATGTTTCCAAGCACTGAAAATCAAATCCTTCTAGTGGAATCAATTAAGGAAGAACTACATAAGACAGTGACTGCTTATTTTGGATTTTTACAAGAAGCTCACCGTTATGAAGTTAAATTTGGCATTCCGTTTGAAGAAATAAAAACCTATGTTGTGGTTCGTGACGAGATGCTGGAAGTCAAGAAACAACCAGAACATAGCCGCCTTATAAATATGTGCTGGGAAGACAACGAAACTACTGGGTTGTTACTTATGTTAGCCATGGAGATTGAAATACAGAATGGGATTAGCTTTGAAGATCGCTTCATTATTTGCTCGCAGTCTGTTCCCAACCGCTACATTCACATTCGCATTTCTGCTCAAGTACTTGGTAAGTTTCCTAAATATTTGTCTATCTTTCAAATGGCTTTCTGAATTTCAGGTCATTTCATAAGAAATACAGAATTTCTTTCAAATTAAAGGAAATTTAGTTAGTCGGTTATTTTTAACTTTTTCTCTGTTTAAATAAAAATCTGACACTCTACCGCTGGCGACTGTAGCTACTTAGGCCATCGCATATGAACAACGAGTGCACCTCGAGTACCAAAGTATGTAGGTTAAAAAACCTCCCATGTATTTGCAAAGTAATTAAGTACTAACGTATAGTCATGCTCAGTGATGGGCATACGGATTCCACTATCCCTTCCCTGCCCTATTATACTTGGAAATATTTTGCCGCTATCCATGCCCTATTTCAATTATTAAAATGTTCTAAAAAATCGCTGCCCTTTCGCTATTTACTTACGGAGCAATTAAATATGCCTTGCCCTACCCTGCCCTATATATTGGCTATTGCATGAAATATGCCCTACCCTGCCCTGCCCTATTTTTTAATCTAGGTTACCACTATTTTCACGCTATTTTAAATAAGCGATATTGGAATGATTTATAATATGAGAAATAACAGTAAATGCAGACAACAGAAGCATATTTTGCCAATTATTCAAACTATGCAATGAAATGTGAAATATTACATAGAATTATATCAAACCCAAGTTTCATTTTTAATGGATGTTTATAAATATTTAGTTATACGATCCGAACTGTTCAGATTTAAAATAAAACCACACTTGGGGTATTGGTATTCAGTTACTGCAGTCTGCTCTAAAGAGCATGGCGTTGTGGAACCAACTGGGAGAATAGAGTGATCAAGAAATACGCGCAGTTTGTGAAAATATAAATACTTTTTTGTTATTATTCTAAAATTCTACAATCATCACAAATTACTACATATTTTTATACTCACGAATCACGCCTGAAATAAAATATATTCCACTGCGTCAGACATATTTTAAACGGCATGTTATCATTTTTTATGTATATTTAAAAAAAAATAATTTGCAGAAGACATTATTTTAGTTACATGGTCAAATTATTCAAACTTTAGAATTAACGTGAAGAGGCAGGCACAAAGAGTGTTTTTTATTAGGCCCAATGGACGCTCGACGATTTGAACCCCGTTTGTATGTATTATTTACAGCTACAGCACAAAGCACTAACTCCACGCAAACTAACCCAGGTTGTTTTGACCTATTTTGACGAATATTTAAAATTTTAGAGAAAAATGGTTTTGCCGAGTTAAATAATTAAAAAAAAAGAAACAAAATTCATAATATTTTGTAGTTAATAACCACTACGATATCGCCACTATTAGGGCTTACAATGTTTAGAAGTATCACTATTTCAGCCCTACTTAAGTTATGCGGTGATAGGCACTATCGCTTTTTCTGCCCTATCGGCATATTTCAGCAAAAGGAACTACCGCTATCACTATCACTATTCAAAATAGTTCCAAAAAGGCAATAGTGGCCCTATTTTACCACTATCGCTATCCCAAATAGGGCAGGGCGCCCATCACTGGTCATGCTATTTTCTTACATGTGCAACAAGTCAATGCGGTATTCGAGTGGGTATCTCCATGTGTATTGTCGTATGTAACATCAGCAGGTTGCATATTGCATTTTCGTCACTGGTTCCTTTGATTTAAAGTAAAATCTTATTTCAGCGTTGTTTGACTTTTATTACGTCTAAAACATGTGCATAAGGGGAGGGATATACGCATAAAATAAGTCTACATTGATTTAAATATTTGCTAATTAACCAACATTGATAACATGTTGGCATTGGAAACTTAATATAGAATCTTGTGAAAATTTAAGGAAAAGGACAAGGAACACCTACTCTTAAATGTGGGATCAAATGCTTGGGGCATTGCACATCAGGATCCCCCCCAAGCTCACCTAGAATTCGAACTTCAGAATTGAGTCCAACGGAAACGTAAATTGTATGGATTTTTAAAAGTAAATATTATGTGGTATCTTTCGATGAAGTGAAAGAAGGAACCTCATCTAGAAACTATTTCCTAGTAGTAATAATTATATATACGATTTCACTAGTAAATAAGTAGTAATTATTTATCGTTTTGGTAGTCTTTAAATATTGGTGGTTGAAATGCAGTTTATAAATAAGTAAACTACATGTAAAACCATAGAAGTACCCAAGTACCCCTTTAATTTATAAAAGTACAGGCACAGGGTACATATTTTCTCGCAAGAAGAATGTACATGTAATGAATAGAAGTATTATGCAAAAAATGCTTTAAATAATATCTCATTCCATATTAGAACGCAGTATTACCAATGTTATTACCATTACTGCGTATTTGTTTTAGTCAAAGTAATCTTTGAAGGGCGCATGCGATACAACAGAAGCAGAGACCAGTTCTTGAATATCAAGAACTGGTGACCATATGGTCATCACTACTTATTAGGTGCTACACTTCACTTTCGTGTTCGATTCCTATTTTATAAAATAGTATAAAAATTGTTGCATGTGATTTAAATTTAATACAGAATCATGTCTACCCAGTCCAAAGATATAGAAATCAGAGTTTTGACAGAGAAAAGTAGACGTCCATCCCTCCGAAAATGGAATTAATGTTTTATTCAAGCTATAACATAATAATTATTCATGATGCGCTTCTACTATTCTTTCCGTCTTGCTTAAAATTGAGAGACTTGGAATGTAAAAGTTCTCATTTCAGACTATAATAGGTATAATAGGTTGTATAAAATCGTATGGCATATAAAAATGAAATATTCTGATCTTTCCTCGAGTCATATCTTAAATTAAAATGTTTCCAGACCAAAATACTAAGATTTATATTCTATTAATAATATACAGGTATAGGAAACCTCTAATAACCCAACTTGAAATATAATTATGTAAGCACCGATACTCCTTATTCCCTCAGTCACTTTGCCATCCGTAGTCCAATATGCAGTGTTTAACTAAAGAGGGTTTCATTCCCACTGCAATTACTTCTCAGTTAATTTGTGATTGCATGTGCATCACGTGAAGCAGTTACCTACTTACTTACGTAGTTGATCCATTACTATAATTGAAATGTTTTTTTAGGATCTCTGTAGGAGATTTAGTAAGTCACCTTATACACACCTCATCGTTTAGTGTAACCTTGACCTCTTATTGCCTTCTTACTGGTAACTAGTTACCGAAGAATTTTGTGATTAATGGAATACTTGTGTTAACTATTGTGGCAGGGAAAACAAGCTCTTTGTTTCTTATTTAAAAAACATGTTTAGTATTTTCATGGAATACTTTTATACTTTTGAATTAGGTTCGTAGTAATGTACAATCACACTAACGTGATCCTGTAATTAAAAAAGGAAGTTGAAACTAAAACAATTATCTTTCAGCCAACAAAGCCAAACATTCCCGTCATTTCAGGTTAAATTTTACTCGTTTAAATTAACTCAGTTTTCAATGTGATGGACTCTTCAGCACTGTGTGAGATGTATTCCCGTATTTTCTGAAATGGTACGCACGTACGTATACGTTTTCGTTTTCGAACACTTCCGTATTCATATAATGCTCGTTATTATTGTTGAGGTCCGAGTTGGAACGTAAAATCTGGTGTGCTAATTTCAGAAAATAAGGGACACATTTTGATTCTATTTGTACCCCTGGATTTTGGATTTTTACATTAACATAGATAGGCACTATCTTTTAAATTGGCTGTTGTTGGCACATCAATGAGCTTTAAAATTATCTGCCATTATATTAATACTTACAGTAAAAAAGACAAGAAATTAAGACAAGACAAAGAGCTCCAGCAGTAGCAATGATAAAATATAATCACCTCCGTCATAATACTATTTCATACGTAATGAGGGGCTTATGGTATAATATATAATAGTTATCTAATACATCTAATAATGATATTTTAGAGGTCGAGTTTATAATATTTGTTGTGTCGTAGGTTTTTATTCTGAATGTGATAGGGTTAGGAGTGCACACACGAAATATACAGTCTGTGATTGGATTGACACGAGTACATTTATTGTTGTTTCCCTTTCATCTACTGATATGTTGCTGCCGTCTAGAGGTAATGTCATGGTGCAAGAGTGAGAATAAAATTAACTAACTGTATATTAGAATTTTCCTCGCATTTCGCCTCGTTCTGAACACATTCCTATTATTTTATTTTAAAGTACAGTTACTTATCAAGCTTAAGATTAGTTGCACTTAGAGCATCAAACGGAAGGAATACACTTTAAGTAGGTAGGTACTAACTAAGACTAATAGGAGTACCATACGTACCTATGTTGGTGAATTTTGTAGTGCTTATGTAATTATTGCTATATTATGCACTCAATATTCGGGTCCTACTTATGTAATAAACGAAAAATGCAAAAGCAAGAGAGACTCGACGGAGTCTCCAATACAGCCGAAGTGTGTTTTTGCATACACTTCAAAAGGAGTAGTAGAAGTGGAAGGCGTGGAAGCTTACCAACTTACTACTTTATTACTATGTACTCTTCTGTACGTTACAGCACGCCCTACCATTATGATGTGAAGAAAATAACATTGTCTATCCTGCTAATTAATGCTTAAAATTAGGTGAGTTGAATATGTAGTAGGTACCTAACCTATCTATAAGTCTATAATATTATGCATTTACTTCAATACTTTAAGCGTGTTCTAAGAGTTTGCGCATAATTGAATATAATATCAATTTCATCCGTTCCAGTTTTACTAAAAATAAAAATATTAGATAAATATTTTAAGGGCAGTAATTCGTAATAATTGTTATCCAAATAAATATATATCGACTGGTTTGTTTTTTAGCGATGCCTAGATAATATTTAGAACATAGAAATCGTTTAGCGCATAAAAATTATTAAAAATAATAATGTTAAGTAATAGCGTGTTACAACTAATGGTAAGAGCTTTTGTCTTGTTCATTCACACCCTAATACCTATCCCATATTATATACATAATATGCATCGTAAATAATGAAATAGGCAGTAAGTATATACATTTTGCACATGTCCTGCTTTATAATTTTTTTTTTAATTGCACTATACTGAATCCTTATGAAGTTTTGTATGTATAAATATGCTGTTTCCATGTTTCAAACCACCAATTTATTTTTATCTATATCTTTACAGTCACACTGAAAAACTATTTATTTGCTTTGATTCTTCCTTCCACTACTTGATCTACTTACACGTTTTAATGCTCAGTTTATATATGATATAATATACTATTATTATATTCTTTGCTGAACTGGGGATTTTGACATATTATAGTAACCCAATTACCATTATGCATAGATCATGTACGACGGCTAAATCGCAATTGCTTTGTTGTAATCTGAGTTTCTATAATTTTGGGGACTATAATATGCAAATGTCCGTTTACCACCTTATATTGAACTATTGTATATATATCTATGTAATACACTAGAGTCATAGCACTATTAATCGATCATAAAGATTTTTTGTTAAAAGTAGTCTAGGCAATATAAGCTTGTTAAATTAAGTTCTTTTTTTGTCAAGAATGTATGTATAATAATTTTAGTTAATATTAATTTAAGTTCAGATCTGTATATGTCTTATTAATAATATCAATTGTAGATATGTCTTATCCTATCACATGCGCCTACATGTGGGTTCAGTGACAAATCTCAAAGGATCCTAATCTTGTGGTAAAAAATGAATGCTAGGTATACAATTATTACAGAAATAAAACTACTTTCTAATTCTAATCTCGGAATAATCTTGGTTATTTGTTTTACTGTTTAAATGTTTGACGGCGTCTACGATTAGTATTAGCGATTCTCATCAATAATTTTTAAACTACGTAAAACACGAATTTTAGCGTAATTCTACGTACCATGTTTCCTGTAATAGTACACGGATCTGTATTAGTACACGGGCCTGTAATAGAGCACGGGTCTGACAAGGAAAGCACACCGTATGGTACCCAAAAAAGTAGGTATTTTTTAGGGCCTCAAAAAGACGGTTATTTTAATTATTTTTTGGAAAAAATGAAAATTTTCGAATTTTTGAAAACCCAGAATTTACTTTTAAGATAATATTCTGGAGATCCCAAAAATTCAATTTTTTCGAAAATCGGATGAAAATTGTAGGAGCTATGGGGCGGCAAAAAATCAAAAAATCGACTTGTTTAAACTTTGGCGGGCAATTGTGAGCGAACGGCGCAAAATGCGACCGAGTTGTTTTAGCGTTGTAGTACGCTAAGGTGGGTAAATCGATTACACTATGTGGTTTTAAAATCTGGGTGTACCATACGGTGTGCTTTCCTTGTGAGAGCTATGAGTTTGAATAGAACACGGGTTTATTTAACACACTATTATATGGCAGTACACGGGTCTGTATTAATACACGGACCTGTTATAGTACACGGGTCTTAGAGGTCGGAATTTGAATAGTACACCCCGTGTACTATTATAGGAAATACGATATTCATATTTGTTCTTAATTCGTGCGTCAGTGACCAAGGATTTTGTGTATCTTCGAAGTACAGCATGTTCAACAAAAGTACCTACTATGCTGTAGAGGCAACCGAAAATTGAAACGAGCAGTCATTTAACTTCCGTAACTGTAATTCTCGGTTGAAATACAGTAATTTCATATAATACAAAAACAAATTGTTACCTGACCAGATCTTGCAAAATTGCTGTATTGAAAGTATCCCCCAATGATTATGGGGCTGAAGTTTAAGGAGCTGTAGTTAAAAGATGAGTCTTATACGAAGAATTATGATTGGCTAAATAAATAAATAGTAACTGCCACTTTTTTAGGATCTTACCAAATATAGGTAACTAACCCTTTTGAAATTTGAAATGGGTTTTTATGTTTCAATAATTACAACTTGGGAATATGTGCACCAAAATAATTTGAATCATGTGTTACGTCTAGAAAAACTGCCATTATTTTACCAATAGAAATTACTCTCTGTCTGTCTGTAGTGCTCGTTATTATAACTATGGTAGTAAATAAACGTTGATCATTTTCAGTTCATTTTCAAGACAACAAAAATTTAGGAAAAAAAATTAAGCTACAAGGAAATGGCTAACTGAAGCTATACACACTTTGTCACTGTGATATATGCAAACATGTAGCAGAGAATAATAAAAGTTAAGTTGCCATGAAACCAATAGTAGGTAGGTCAACATTTAACAGGAACTTTAAAATTCATTGGCTTCAGAGAAAACTTTCCGCCGATGCGATTGATTGAATGTGCCCAATATTGCTTTGATGGCCATCTCCACGTATTTGACGATAATATTTTGGAGATTATACGACTTGCAAAAAGTACTTTTGTTAATAGTTTTTAAATTATATTTACTCCTAAAATCGATGCGCTTTCTTTAAACTGAATCATTAAACAATTTTAATAAGAATCAAATAACCTTAAAAAAATTTCCATTTTTGGCTATGCAAAATGGAATACGGGTCACATTGTTTTGCACGACATTCACAGAAATGTAAACCGGAATATTGTTAGTTTCTCAATGAAATTAATTTCATATTGAATTTCATATTCTAAAAGTCTCAACATCTGACCAAAAAAAATGTTATGTGTAACCTGCTCTTGATTTTGGATCGATAAAAATAGAAATCAAAAGCCTTTATTTTAAAAACAAACTAATTTTGTATAGGCTTTTATTCCCTCATCAACATTACGTTTAATGAGAGGCGTAATTTAAGGAGGAAATACCAATATTTAAAAATTCAAAATACGTGATCTAAAACGTGTTTTTTTGCCAGTTGTATCATTTTGCTACTACTTCTTCTAGTACACATACTTTCACTTTTCCTACGGGCTTCCGGTAGGACTTTGGGGCTTGTATAGACAAAAGATGGGTTTGAATCATCGGCAAGAGAATAAATATTGTTTGTTTGCTCGCGTTAAATAAATTGGATAAGAAGGTGGTCTGGTGTGGGAAGTGGGAAAAGAAGGACTAAGATAAGAAACTACGTGACCACGCTGGAAACCGACGCTGTTATTATAGAGTTCGTGTGAAGAAAAGTGCAACACCCACCCACCATGGAATGTGTAGGTTATAGGTGTGAAAGTAGTTTTTTTAAAGTCTATATTATATTATACCCTCGGATTTCCGATCAGTTCACCTCAAATCCATTTCATCATTCAAGAATTACGGACTCACGGTCTCACCTGTGAAACTGGGACCTGGGATGTTTAGTTTACATATCGAGTGGAAATACTAGCCCTCCAGGTTCACAAAAGCTCTTTCATAATCATCACAATAATATGAGCTTCAGTTTTCAATAAAATAGAAAGGAATGGGTGAGAGTAGGAAATTGTGCTGGTTTGGTTCCCATTTCCACACTTACTTAGTACCTCACGGAGATTCTCTGCCGCCTACTTTAACAGTGTCTAAAAGCCGGATACTTTTACTTTGAGCTCTGCTGGCGCTGGTAGTGGTGGTCTGAGTTTACTTACTTTAGCCCAGTCATCACATGTGTCTTTAATGATTTTGCCTTTCAGTGAGCATATGGACTACTGTTGTGCCTCATACCGGCAAATCCGAGCCCGAAAACAAACAATGTTCACGCAATCAGAGGAAGCAGTATGGGATGGGAGCGACGGGGGTGGGATTTTCCATTCAACTAGGGTCTTATGCTCCTTCCTTGCTTTATTTTTAGTTCAAGATGCATTTCCAATTCGTATGAAAAGAGCCACATAATTTTGTGTAATGTAATTGGATAGATTTCGTATTCACAAATGAAATACAGTGAAATTGGAAATCTTTAGTGTGTTTCTACTTATTCATGCCGTATTTAATATTTGGTAGCCGTTCTACGAAATTTGTAATCCAGAAAAGAATATCAAAGTAAGAAGTGAATACAACTGGGTTCTGTGTTGTGTGCCATGACAACTGAACGCTTTTCTTGTAAAACAGACAAATTTTGAGTTGACGGCACTAATTATACTCTAAATTTGAAATCTTCATGAACTAGTTTAAATTTAAAGTAATTATTGTTTGAATGAGAAACGACGTTCAGCTCAAGTCATTTTTAGTGTGCTCAATTCTTCTAGGAAGCAACAAACAAACTGTCCGCTTTTACGCTGTAATGCCAAAATTATTTTTCAAATGAAACCTTGTGATCAATTCTATGTTATGTACATAGTTGAAGTAGAAAAGAAATTTAATTTCATACATAAAAAAATACATTATTTCCGTAGTCAAATTACTTCTTGTTTGTATGAGAAAGAATTAATTGACTTCCTGCGTATATAGAGTAGGATAAGTGTTTAAAAATGGAGATTTATTTACATTTTTATCCCTATGTTTTATCCCCAAAAAGGTTCTATGAGGTCTAGACGCCCTTGGGTCGATGCCTATAACCTTTCCAATTTCCGGTTTGAGTTAATTGTGAAGAATTACTATTAATGCGTAAGGTTTGGATCTTTAAGGGTAGACAATGTTTGAGTGGGGTGTGGGGGTGGGAAAACCGACTGGAAAAAGTTAGGCAATATTTTTTCCAGCCGAAGTTCTGCTGAAGGCAGGAAAACAACTGTTTTGAGGCAGCTCAGGGAGCCTGTTTTAATGTGTCTTAAGTTTTAGTAGTAATTTTCACAATATTAACTTAAACCGTCCATCGAAAGGGTTAGACGCCGATTCAAGGGCGTCTAACCTTATATACCCTTTTTGGGGATAAAACATAGGGATAAAACATAGGGATGAAACATAGTGATTGACATAGCGGTAACACTGGGATAAAACATAGGGATGTAACATAGGGATGAAACATATGGATAAAACATAGGGATGAAACATAGCCGGACGTCAGCCTTACACCCGCCGTGTTTGGCAAGTAATTCGATTTAAAAACTTGTTTATTTTGTCCCCGTTCTAAATTGGTTATTTATATACCTATTATATTATTAGCTTATAAACAAGGGCTAGAGCCCTTGTTTTATGGCAGCCTTAACAGTAACGTTAGGCAGTTCTTGCCGGATCAATTTATAACCTTTAAAAAACAAGGGCTAAAGCCCTTGTTTTATGGCAGCCTTAACAGCCAAATTAAGCATTTTGAATTTGCCGCCAAATTTTAGCTTCAATTTACATGTTTTAAATTAAAAGAAGCAATTAATCCGCACAATGTGTTTTTGGTTATTTTATCTATCTTATTTATAATCAACTTCTGTAATACAATCAAAAATTCAAAATTCCAATTTTTGAATTTCCCGCTAACACATTTAATATTGCGTTAGCTCAAGATTTCGACCGGTCAGTCAATATAATAACCCTAAAGTGATATATTTTTGGAATGGCAACAACGAGGCAAAGGTAATGAACATGGTGTGGAAGCACGATCGTTATTAGTTTTCAAATGGTTTTTAAATAACATAATTGCAAATTAAAAAAAGGTAATGGATTTTGTCGAGTGATATATCATTTGAAAGCTCTTTAAAAATAAGTGGACACCTATTTTTTTGTTTTTTGATTGTGACCCATACAACACAGTTTTGGCGGCATTTAAAAATTAAATGACCGTTATTTTGAAAACGTTTTGTTATAATGGAGGCTCGTTCCGTTATTTGAATTCTACTGGTGATTAGCTTTCCAATGATATGTGGCTCGATGAAATTGGTCCAGCATTGAAAGATTTTCAAAATTCCCGTAAATTATGTAGATAGGTAGGAATTAAGGGGAGGTAGCCGTGAAAGAGTAAGTATAGTGGCAATTTCAATGCAGACTTGTAAATGTTAATAAAAAATGTTTCAGGCGAAAATGCCTCCAGGCGATTTTCAGTTTTAGAAAAGTACATTTTTTGAATTTGCCGCCAAATCTTAAATCCGAAATTTGAACCCGTCAGTCAATGAATGCAGACATGAACGATATACCAGTGAAACCGGAATTAATAGGCGAACCTATTGAACTTGTAGTTCGAGGTCAGGTCATGATTAATTTTTAATTGTAATTAAAAAACTGAATTATTTCTTTTTCAAAATTGAGTGATAGTAATGTATGATATATCATTTTAAAGCCCTTGAAAAATTAAGAAAACGGGTATTTTGTTTTAGGCTTCGGACGCTTAAAAAAATATTTAGGCGGAATTTTCGAAAAAATTGACAGTTTTTTTTAAAAAAATGTTGAAAATTTGTGAGTAAAATCGTGCAGAGTCTGTTATTTGGATTCTACTCGTCGTTACCTTTCGAATGGTATATAACACTTCAAAATGGGTCAAATATTTTGATATCGTGAAAAATCCGTTAAATTATGTAGTAGATAGGTAGGAATAAATTACAAAGTATTACAAGTTTATTTTGCTGCATTCATAAGGAAGGAGTTCAAAGGAATACAAGTAGAAGCTTCACTTAAAACTGATTTATTTTATTCGCTGTTTTCTCAAAGTCATTTTCTTATTTCCTGATGTAGGTAGGTAGGTACTTATATTAATATAATATTCTTCATTCGTTTTTAAACTATGAATATTAGTGTTTCCGTGTATCCTACAGCAAGCGTTTCACTCATCATTTAATGTGGGAAAATGTCTTATTTTATGTCTGTATACATACCGTATTTTCCGGAATACATCGGGGTCCGTACTTGAGGTTACTCTAAGCCAGGCCAATATAATGGCATCTACCTGGTGAACCTGCGTTTACACAAAAAAATGAAAAGCAGCTATGTACTTAGTGCTGGAAGACATATATAATCCGAATCTCTCATACGGTCCCAGTTTGACACGGAGCCTAGTTAGTTCTATTAAGCATTATACGGTGCTTTAAATACTTATGTGTGCCCTGTGGTGAAATTTGATTGTTAAATATCTATAAGTATGCCAAATTTTGATAAGGTAGTGTGACTTCCTTAAATATCAAATGTATAGGGACCACCCCAGAGCTGCAAGCTGAAAGTTGAAATCAAAATATATGCTAATTTAACTAAAATGTCTTGAAACGTAATTGCAAAAGTGGAGGCAAAGTTATACCGCTACTGCCTTGGCTCATGGCAACCATAAAGAATAATGTCAACCGTCATGTGATGGTAGCGGTAGCGGTAACTGAGGTAGGAAAATTTGCCTTTTTTGAAGTTTTTTGTAGTTTTTGAACTATTTGAATATTTGAATTTCCTGCTAAATCTAAAGCTAAAGCTTACTAGCTATATGTTTGCGTTATTGAAAATTTAAACAAAAATCAAATTTTTTGAAAAGAAAATCAAATTTCAATTTAAAAAGAATTCCATTATTTTGATTGTTTAATAGTTGTAAAATACTGTATCATGTCTTATTTTATTGCAGCTTTTAAAAAGGCGGTACATTATGTACCTAGGTATATATATATAAATATGAAAATGAATTATTAATAAATTGAATAATATGGAATTGGCATCATCAAAGCCTGGAATTTCACTGCTTCTAACGGCACCAGGAAATATGGTAGGTAGGTACTTACTAGTTAGGTACCTGGGACTACAAGTTAAAGGATGAGAGAGAAGGCACGTGCCTACGCGTGCCTTCCTGTGAAAATCAGAAACTTCTCAAAATTAATATCTCTCCTAGAAATTATTCGACAGTCGACAGCTACAGGATGTACAATCTCAAAGGCTTGATGAAACAAAATACCAAAATTTGTAGGTACCTATGTAGGAATTAGGAATTAGGAATGCAAAGGCTATCGTTAGTATTGTGCACTTGGCTTTCAATGTATAAGTAGAAGATTATAAATCAAGCTACGCACCACACACAAGACACAAGCGCACTACGATTATTATGAGTATACAACATAAAACAAGGGGCGAAGCCCCTTGTTTGCTGGGGAGCAGTTAAAGAACAGAAGCTGAAAACAAATTAGAAAAACATTCAACAAACAATTTTTTCGAATTTCCCGCCAAGTTTTTAAATCCAAATTTGAACATGTTACTAAATGGAATGCACATAAACGATACACCGTTCAAATTGAAATGAATGAGCGAATCTAATTAACATAGTGTGACAGCTCAGATTTTGATTAATTTGTAATTGTAATTAAAAAACTTAACTATTTTTTTGTCAAAATTAACCGTCGTTAATGCATGATATATTATTTTAAAGCCCTTAAAAAATTAAGAAAACGAGTATTTTGTTTTAGGCTTCAGACGCATATACACAATTTTAGGCGGAATTTTCAAAAAAAGTTACGGTTTTAAAAAAAATGAGATTCTTAAAATCACCTAGTTAAAGCCTAATTTATTACTAATCAAAAATCATTTCCCATCTAATATAAAGCTGACACTCATCACTGATACCAATTTATAAGCAATGAGGTTACACATACTTTTGTCTGGGCCCGAATTAAAAAAACAAATATCGGATTTTTATTTTTTAAGGGCTTTAAAATAAGTTGTAACTGGTCCAAATCAGCCCAGTACTTCAACAATATACTAAATTATATGAATAGGTAGAAATAACAATTGTGTAGACGGGAGGTTTAACTTTAACTAACTGTGCCTACTGCATAAGAAACTGAGCAAACTTTTGCTGCATAAAATTAGGGGCCGGACACAAATGACGCTAGCGAATTAAAGCATATTTTTGGACCCACCCACCTCCAGCGTCACCCTCTGAAGCATAACATAAAAAACGAAAATGCGCATGACAGGGTGTTATTTATTTGCAGCTGACCCCTCAAAGTTGATGGCACCATGTATGTCCGACCCTTTATCAGCCGTATAAAATGAAAGAGTTTGAATTTCCCGCTCAAATATTTTTGAAACATAAAAGTTGATATTTTGCCCGGATACTCATAAAATTTCGATACAAGTAATGCATCATTAGAACGGCAATGATTAGCAGAATCTGATTATGTTCGAGTTCACAACGTGATGTTGGAACAATTTTCGAATTAAATGGAAAAAACCGATTTGTTTCCCCGAAAAATCACTATAAAAAGTGTTGTATGGGCCAGAAGTAAATTTTTAAAAAATCGGTTTCTTATTTTTTTGAGGGCTTCAAAATGAGCTATCACTCGACAAAATCGCTCAAGTAATTCAAAATTGCTAACAAAACCATCCAAATTATGTAAATAGGTAGAAATAATATTAGTATTATACCTTACCTAAGTAGGAATACATAAGATATGATATGCGTTTTTATCCTTTAGTAAAGTTGGAGGAACAGATCATGTGGCGGTGTCATTATTTATGTAAATTTTCGAACAAAATGCCATTTCCGTGTTACTACTTATATGTAATTTTATTATGAACCTCAAAATTCAATCCGAAGCGCCGTCGAGTAGCACGTCAAAAGTTGAGTTATATTTATTACAATTTATTAATATAATTAATTGCATACAAGTACTTTGTAGCGTTTGACCTAGGTAATTATTTATAATTAAATGTGTTATACAATAAGTATGTACACTCACATTAGACATAGACAAATTTGGTACAAGTATTCAATTTTCATATATTTTGTACACGTAATTACATAGTGATTATGAAGATCATTAAATTCATAATGTAATAGAATTTTAAATCCTAGATCAGCATTTTGGTACATCTCCACCGTTTTCCTCATTCTAATTTACCTATACATACTTACATGTAACAGTACCAGTCTTCAACAGTATCGTGTACTTATTCAGTAGAATATTATAATTTGTAATTTTGAGTCGAAATATTCATTATAATTCACTTTATAATAATTATTACGAGCGGCGGCGAACTTAAAAGAGGGTTTCTATCAACGTAAGTACGTATGTACGTACCTGTATACCTATACTTGTAACTGTAACACTATTCCTATTCGTATTCATACTATACTAAAACCATATTATGCAATATAGTGAAAAGGATATGAGAACTCGTGCTCTTTTAGAATGAGATTAGTTCTTCGGTAACATTAAAAATTGATGAGTTAAATGAATTTAAAGAACCTATATATAGCCATATAAGCTACGCAGGAAGGAAGTTAATTCGATGTCCGCCCTTTAAAAATAAGTCGACGTACCTGTGGAATAAATGAAAATTTAATAATGATAAAATATAGGGAATTCAATATTGGTTTATTAATATTTTTGTGGAAAAAGTGTTTACATTGTGATACTATTTTACTGTATTACTTTATCACTAAATTACAAACATTTTCATATGCCTATATAAACTTGGAGTTTTAAAATATAAATTCTATAAAATTAGAGTAGGTGCGTAAGGTACATGATATATATGGCTAAGCAAGCATAATATGCTCTACATTACATAAACCGCATGGACATAAATTCCCTAAATGACTCAAATTACTACCTAATGCTTACAGCTTTCCCAATATATAAAATGTACTGGTACTTTGTTTTTTTATGTGCTTCAAGTTTCCATGTACATAATTATTTTAGTCACTCATTTTATATAGCTTTTCCAACGTTTGACAATAATAATTCTTTACGATATTATAGTATCCATAGTGAAAAAATCATCACATTTCCTCTCTCATGTACTCCACATATATATATTATATACTTAAATTAAACAAGGGCTAAAGCCCTTGTTTAACGGCAGCCCTAACAGCAAACTTAGGCAGTTTGAATTTGCCGCCAAATCTTAATTGTCAATTTACAGCCTGTAAATTAGGGGGCGGCAGCCGTAAAAGGGCAACCTTTGTCGATTTTCATGCACGCGTTTTTAAAATCGCAATAAAAAATGGGTCAGCCAAAAATGCCTTTAGGCGATTTTTAGTTTTTGAAAATTGGAAACCTTAACCTTCAAAATTCAACCGGTCACTCAATGCTATTATAGACAAGTTATACATCAAAATGACGACAAAATTGAGTAGAATCATAAATGTCAAATGTGCGCGCAAACGCCTGAATTTCAATTTTAAATTCCAAATTTAAAGTTAATTGTAGTTAAAAAAATTAGTAAATTAAATAATTTTCAACTTTTGTTGAATCTGGTATTTTTAATTTAAATCAAGCTTCAAAATGTCATATCGCATGTCGAATTCGGTTGAGAATTGCAAAAGTCAACTAAATTATGTAGATAGGTAGGAACCAGATGCATACACGGACACGTATTTCTGGATTCTAAATGCCTCTTTGTTGTGAGTTTTGATCAAAATCGGCTCATAACATAAATTTCCCCGCACTTAAATAAATCTGTTCATTTCACATCGAATTTTGATTTCGACATATTTACGTCGTTCCATTGCGTATTGTATCGTCCTTATTTCATGCGCCTTTAAATGCATCTTGTGCCTACATATATAAGCACTTTGTAGCACCAACTGTGTTTCAATTTGAATTGAATCATTGATTGTACAAAAGGAGGAAGGAAAGGAGTGTGCCTATATGTATATATTTATATACAGTATGTGTTTACTTTATTCCGTTGCCGCGCTCCATACCAAACCAAACCAAACCATACCAACTCACATCTCCAATCAAGTAGTTAATCTTCCTTCCATCTCAGATTACTTTAGTTTGAGACTCTGATTTTAAGCCCGCAGATTCTATAGACTTCATTTCAATCCCACCTCAGGTTTCAAATAATAAATTCCTACTCTGTATACTGTAAAAATAGCTCGTGGCCAGACTACAGAATTTCCCTTCCAATCCTATAATCGAAGCGTGTGTCCTAGAAAAAGCATAAACAATAGGGAAAGTATTACCTCCATAGATTAAGACCTACACGGAAAAAAAAGGAAAGAAAAAACATTAGGACACTTTGCCTTCACCAAAAGCTTATTTACTTTCTCCAGGAGACTGACCATGAACCCGACTTAATTGACAATCGTACAAATTATACAAGGCAAGATATCCCACTCACGATCAGTTCATGTCAATTGTTCATATACATTGCCAAAGTTTGAGCGGTAGATACAGAGACAAACACTACATATATGTATATATATATTTGGTAATAAAGTGCTAATTTAATTGGTCCAAATAAAACACTAAAACACACTGTATTATTTGCGTAGGCGTTCAGCCAGTCAAGTCAGTCTACAATCCACATAATAATGCGCATATCTATATATAATCTTACTCACTATGCCCATCTATAGTCCACAGTAAAATCCTATCCTAGACCAGAGCTCCAAGGATCAAAGTTTATGTACGAATTTTTACCATTTAGAATATTTGTATACTTATCTATATCAGTGCTTGATGAAATTTGGACTAGACACTAGAATAGAAAAAACCCTGGGTCTCACAATCCTTTAACATACTCTATGGTATTTACTTGGATTCAAACTATTGTTTTTTTGGAGCTTCTTCTTTTGTTAGTTAGATCTGTAAATAGTTTACGTGTGTGGTGGTGGTGGTGATGAGCGCATGCAGGTAGTTGTGTATAAGATATTAGCACACATTATTTTCTTTCATTTAAGATTTGAGTGTTCAGTACACTAAGATGAGCCACACTCTTTACGCGTCTTTACTCGCTAGTATCCGGTATTTCGCTTCCCTGGTAATTCCTACTTGAAAAGTAATTAAATCCAGAATAGAAAGACTTGTACGTGCTCATTTGAGAAACTCTGATCCAAACCACAAAACATTTATTGAATTATTCATATATTGTTGATTGTAATATACAGAGATACATATAGGAGTATGATGAACGTGCTCCATTGTGAGCCCTCTTATTATGTAAGTACCTACTAATGCGGACACTGTACAGACTACAGTTGAAATAGAGGGATAGCAAACGTGAGGTTGGGCTTCTCAGAAAATAATTACGACCTGGAATAATTTACAGGATGCTGGACGTGGAATTAAAAATGGTGGTAAAGAGACGAGACCAAGGTCTCCCGGCCTATATGTCTGCACTATAATATAATCGTATTAAATATTAAGGGTATTAGTTCTATTATTCATAACCGCTATATGTGTCCACTCATATATTATACATTCTATTAAAAAAATTATTTCCCGAATGTCTATATTATATGAGAGATAGCAGGATGCATAAAATTGTATTTACAAGTTCGTAACCCTCATCAGGGGAGTCAGTGCCCGTTGACAAATTATAGGAATTACCCATGAAATACAAAATTTAAATTCAGACAGGTTGACGCATGACGTCAACCACACATAATAATTAGGATATTTCCTCTGAGCATTCATATTCATGGGAAATTCTTGTATAATTTATACTCACATATTTTGCTTAATTAAATCACATTCATCGAAGATATTAACAATTGACCAAATAATAAAACGTGGGTGTAATATTCCGTTTAGATTCGGAATCGTCACAGCCATCTATTGTCGGACGGGAGGATTACACTTTCCTTTTGAAACAAAGAAAAAAGCCGAGAAAATTGAACAAACTAAAATATCAAATTTCAAATTACAATTCAAATGTCTTAAGGTTATACAGTATGTATATTAACGGCGCAGAGTGCATCACATTGTAAATCCCCAACATAACTTGAATTATACGTTTATGTGGATGCACATGCATTTTAATACTAACTATAAGTTGAGAAAGTAAAGTACATCGCGCAGTTTCAATATTTTTGTTCTCGCCTTATCAGAACTCTATCACACGCGCAGGTAAAAATAACTAACGAGTATTATTACAATGTACGAATTGAATCAGTCAAAATGTTGAAAATATTAAGCACACACAGATTTCTAATCTTGTGTAAGCACCATCATATTACCTCATATCAGGTGAAAAGAACTTACATTGTGTCTTAATATTAATTCTATGAATGACAACTCGATCCGCTGGTAACAGGTATTTTACTTATATTTAATTTAAACTAATATGTAAATTAGGTTTGTGGGTAGTTCCATAAGTATTTAGGTTTTTCATAGGGCAGTATGGTTATATTTAACAAGTAGTTCATGCATTACATCACACTTATAATAATGAGTGGAGCAATAAATCATTCAATAAACGGTCTTACAATTACTATATACTTTCTCCCCATTGCACTTTACGCGAGCACCGACAATTTTTTATCATGTTAAGATTTTGAGAGGCTTGAAATTTGAAGTCAGATGAATAAGGCTATGGCTGTTTCATTTAATCACTTATTACTGCTATGAGCATAATAATATCTGTAAGTAAGAAACATTCAGAAGGAAAAAGGGCAATGCCAATTACTTTGTGTGTCAGTGAATGTATTTCTCATGGAGCTTGACAGGAAATATAAAATAAGTAGCCAGTATAATATAAAAGGTGACTGACTCCTAATGCCCAATTGCTACTTTAACGGGACTTACATCCTACGCAGAAACATTGATTACATTTTCTCAAAAAATAAAATCTATCTTATTTGGGTATTTTTGTTTGTATTACATCATGGGGGATTTTACGCGATTACTTCCAGTGTCACTTCTTCCGCTCAGTGTGTTTGTTCTATCAGTAACGGTAAAGATAGATGCTTTCAGATTGGAGTTGTATCCGTGGGAGATCATAGTTGAGAGTTGGGAGCAGCTATGGATTATTCTGGATAAGTACTTTTTGACTAGTGGGTAGCTACTAGTAGTACAGTAGCCGTGTCGTGGTGACATGAAGCTTATTGAGCCGACAGAGAGCGAAGCTAAATGTACAACGATGACGGCTCCTTTCGTGGAACGGCTTGGCTGTGTGGCTACAGGTGAAATAATTACTGACGCACGTCGCATCATTCTGGAGAAAATGGAATAGAAGCCGTATATATTTAATGTTTAGTTTCCTTCATAAGACTCTGGATATAAAGCCGCAGAGAGATTTGACTTTGCACACAGGGAATAGATAGCTCAATGGAAATTCATATTTGGTAGAGGAGATATGAAACTGTGTGTGTGTTTACCTTTGTGATTTAATTCAGTTTGATGTCGTGACCTCACACGTTCATAATAGAATCTCTCATCCCAATCGCTCGATATGCGCTCCCCTTATCGCTCGTCATTTGGCATTTTGAGTTGATGAATTTGAATGTCTGAGAGACGAGGCCGAAAAGTCGAAGTCGAAGCCGAAGCCGAAGCGAGGCTTTGGGGCATGGTAACCTTGTTACATTTTCCGCTCAATCATGGACGAAATGAATGCACAATGTACTCGCAAATTGGAAGCGACACGGAGAGTATTGAGTATTAGTAGTGGTGTCATTGCCATGGTTGGGAAGAGATAAGTCCAACCACAGAAAATCATGGTTTCAACTCCACTGATGATTGATAGTTTGCATAGGTATCGCATTTCCATTGCGATACCTCGAGACAATCGCTTTCGAGGGTCTTTGCTGAGCTCGTCGTCTACACAGTATTCTGTTGAAAGCTATATTTTTGACAAAAAACATTTTTTTTAAAACCACAAGCTATTAAAATAAATGGAGATCAAAATATAATTTTGTTCAGTGGATAAAATTGTGTTCCCCCAATTATTGTTTTTTGGGTGAGTGGTAGAATGAATAGGATTGCGATTTTACCTCGTTGAAATTCACGGGAAGTACAGGCGTAGATGAATGGGTTGAGACAGCTGTTGAAATATCCTAACCAGAAGAACAAGTCGAAAACCTTTGCCGGAACCTTACATCTCTTACAGAGGGCATCTGTAAATAAATTAAATCAAAACAATATTACTTATGCATTATTATGTAAATATATAGGTGGAGAGATTTAATTTATGCAAGTTTCTCCCACTAAAATACGATGCTCTACTCTTCCCATTCATTGTTCTCTTCATTCCTATGTCTTAGCTTTTCAACTATTTTTATGGCTCATCCTTCTCAATGTCAAGCCGTGCAGGAAATACTCAGTAACTCACCTACACACAGTGTGCATTTATTTGTAGATGGAAGATTCAACGGTTTGTTTGATTCTCCGTAGTTCCCATGGGTTTTCATTAAATGAATTTATTCTTGACTTGTTTGTTGGCTCCTATTATTTAATTCCTCATGTAAATATCTCCCAGAACTCTCATTTGACGAAACACCATCATGCAATTCAAGTGCTTGAATTACACTTGAATGTAGGTCAATGTAGGTCCTATGCTATTATGCATCATTTTAATTTCGTACCTTCACGTGTAACCACATATCAACATCCATATTTATACGAGCTAAATTCCATTGGGTGCAACAGACTTTGTTAAGCATTTCCATATTACTTTCAAACGGTCAAATAGACGCAGCCTGTCCTCTACTGTCCGCTGAATTCACCACACACTGTCGGAAACAGTGCAGTGTTTGTATTGCATAATTGAATTGCACATTGCAGTTGCAATTATTGCAATGCAAACTAGATTATAGCAGATGCCACATCCACATCACTGCCAACGAGTCTGTCCTTCACAGACAGATAACCGGTTGTCGGTTACAGACTTAGACCTTGATTTCACTAGAAAAGTTAACAATTGTTAGCCTTAAGAAATACGCTGTCAGAGTTAACCATTGTTAACTCTGAAAGCGTATTTCTTAAGGCTAACAATTGTTAACTTTTCTAGTGAAATCAAGGTCTTAGTCACTGATAACAAAACGGACGTACTCGTAATTCAGTTTAAGATTCCTGGACCACTAATTTTTAACGAAAACGAAATTTTTAATCAAAACAGTACTGTAGGCATACGTACCTACCCTATACGCATATTGTCTTTAACAAATGAAATTGCCATCTCTGTAGCTCGTTCATCTACTAATGCTATTTGTTTCTATAGTTTGATATAACCCTCAACGTGTATGTGACGAAACTGACGAAATTAAATTAAATCCCGCGGTTATCCTTTTTTCCTAACCTAACCTAACCATAATGAAGCGTACATGTTGGCCGGGGCTTACCTTCTGGGCCGAGACTTTTCAAAGAATACCCTTGGTGTGTGACTATAATATTGGGGTTGAAGTTTAATTGTAGAATATATATATACAGATAATTCCAGTGTCAATAGTTTCGCGTATAAATATTCCTACGAATTGAGAATAACGAATGAATTGTCAATATAAATACAATTACACAAGCAAGCAACTTTAAAGTGACAACTAAAATATTTGAAGAATTATGAAATGCCCACTCGGAAATATCCGCCTACATAGCCATTAATAGCCAATTCAATATCAATAACCAGTAACCACCCACCTCTCTCTCTCCTCTCTCGCCTCTCTCCCTTCTAAATATAAACGTGCTCAAATTTGAAAAGTTGTAGTTAACACGAAGTTTTTGACGAGGATCCCAAGGATGTCACCGACGTGCTTGTGCCTGTCTCCGTCATGGTTGGGTTGGAACGGAATTAAATCCTCCCTCTACAGAGTCTGTTGATACACCGTTAATAGCTCGACATGGATAGATACAACAAAAGTGTGTCCCTTTCTATATTTATCTCGCACCCATCATCCCCATCCTGTGAGTTTATGTTAGTTCCTCTTCCCAAGTTTTACATAAATATACTGTGGAAAATGGAGCAATCAAAAAACTATCATACTTGACTAGCATGACGGACGACCAAGACGAGAATGTTTTTGCAAGTGAATCAAAACTTTATAACGAGTGGGAGTGTGGGAGTGTGAGAGTTCAAGTCCACATCGAATTCGAGCATGAAATCGAAAGTGACTGAGCTTAATTTCTCAGAGAGAAATATGACGGATGCAGCCATTCCCCACTGTCACTACTGGTTCTGTATAAGAAGTAGTCTTTCAATTTCACTTTCACTTCCCTCCCTAGAAATAAGTCTCGCCCGTCACCTGTGACTCTGCCTGCATGGCATGGCTGGGACTGGAACCACGAACTCATTTAAGTAGGATTGAAAATGGTGGTGAGACGTGAGATGAGTGTTGCAGTGGTTGTAAGTTGAGCAATCGCATACTGTAACAGTATGTCGTAGGATCAGTTTTAGCCCTTACAGTCGGTAGCTTTAAAGATACGTGAAGTCCATTAACTCAGCATGTTGCACCAACTGAAATTACTTGCTAATTCTGTACTGAAACTGGTTTACATATATTTATGTAACATATAGATGTCAGTATGCTCTACACTATACGACTATAAGGAACATCATAATGGATCACATACACTAGACATTTTTCACTTAATAATAGACAAAGACTATACAAACCGTAAACTGTCCTGATTTCCAATGTCACCTCCACCCTACTGTGATTCTGACTCTACTCACTTTCCATTCTCATTTCCTTGCCAAATATAAGGATGTGTCTATAAAAAACTGTTCAAATCGTCAGTCCACATTGTGGAAATATAGTATTGCAAGGTACACTGTAATCGGCTGACTATAGTGAGGTATTAACTGGAAGTCATGACAAGCACGAAGTAGTTTTATCGTCCAAATACTGTACTATGTACCTACCTACATTATATCATTGCACCTATCTACCAGTATAGTTACCTCACCGCATTACCCTTACCTACTATAGGATAAAGTAAAATGAAATCCTCAAAACTTTTTGTTGAGTTCTGAAAAAACACAAATTCCTGTTTTCCTCATATCCAAGAACTTCCAAGAATTCAATAATGGAAATGGAAAGGTAGAGATGAACCAAAGGAAAGAGAGAAAGTATATGGCAGTTCAATCTGATCCAATGTAAGTATAGAACGGATATGAAGAGAAAGGAGGGAAACACACTACTACACGCAGATTTGGTTTTCATGAGTCTATACTTATTATCTGTATTTTGAAATTGAAGAATGGAATTGGAATGGTGAGGGAATAAAGTACCTAAAGTGCCTATATCTAATATTAAGGATGATATCAAATCCGGAAGTTTCTGCACGTGTCTGTAATATGGATTAACTGATGTAGTAAGTAAAAAAAGTCTTTTCTAGTTGCTAGTATATAGTAGTGGTTTCTCTGGAACTGAATCAAAGACAAACGGAATTTTTTTACATAATAACGGTTACTCATTAAATTGTAGGGCATGGTATACGCTCTTTTATCAGTAGTGGAGCTCTTTAGACAGGGGCGAACTTGCAATACGGCCAAATCGGCCCTGAGAGGTCCTCGCTATATCTGGACCCAAGCGGAGGTCTTTTTAGATGGGGTGGGATTTTTAATTCCGTTAAAATATACACGGTTTTTCAAGGAATGGTTGTCGCCGCAATTTTTAGAGGTCATTCTTAACACATTTTTCCGTAGCCCTATATGCGGGTCTCAGTACGCCCCTGTCTTTAGACAGTTCACATAGGTACAGAAAAAGGAAATCAAATGATATAAATTTGAAAATTTGTCAGTTACTCTGGAGTCGTATAGTTTGATTTCTTATTACATTTTTACTAATTTAAATATCTAAAAAAAAGCAGTTTAGTATATAAACTTGCTAGCTAGTTATAGTGCTATCCTAAGTAGACATTTTTCTGACAATCTCAAATTTTTTTTCATAAAATCAACGAGATGTCAAATAAAAACTTTAAAGCTTGACGTCGACCTCCTTAAAAGATTTATAGGAATAATACGTTATAATGTTATTTTAAATCCTCCTTTAAATCCTCCTTTCCGGGTTCAGTTTTTGAACAATTTCATGCTATTTTTGATCATTTGAGGATTTAAAATTTATAGGACAGTAATTTAAACTAAAAAAAATGCGAGGAGGTGTTTTAAATAAACACTTAGGATATTGTAGCCCTCTCCAACAAAAATGTAGGTTAGCTTACTATCTAATGCACTTCGTACTTCCTCCACTTGAAGTACCAGTACCAGACCCTGGAACATAAGAGATAGACAACTAGCTGCTGCCTGCATTCCAGGGAGTTACATAACTTGCTTTGTAGTTTCCAGGTAAGTTGAATTTTTTTTTAAAGTGGAAATTTTCACATTTGTAACAGGAATTTTGATTGGGTCAATGATTACTAACTTTTGTTTTCCCAACAACTTTTCATGACTCCTTTGCGCTATATGCCATCCAGCTTTCAAAGTTGCCAAATTCAAAGTTACAACTCACTTGTAGTTAGTTAGAAAAAACCACATACTTTTCACTCCAAATTTCAACTTTTTTTCAATGGAAAGGAAGAGTGGAAAAATGTATTGAAGAGATAGAGAGAGTAATAAATTACTTCAGAATTCAGAACTTTCCCTCTGAATGATACTGATGTTGGGCTGTGTGGACTGTTGGGCTTTGCTGAACTTTGTTGGACTTTGTTGGACTGTGCGTATGATCATACATGTACCTACTGATGAAACTGATGGATGTAGACTGAACGTGCTGACATCCGTTTTTTATCAGTATCAGTATCAGACCGCTCCCTCCTCCTGGCTGCCCTTCACCCACTACCTTATTCCATTTTATAAGTTACTGGAAGCACGAACTGAAAACGCTGAGTCAGCTCAACTTTTTAGTGAGATTGTATACAAACATGGGTGCATGCCAATTCATGGGAAGAATGAAGAATCCTATTAGTCTATCCACCTGTGAGCATATAATGTAAATAATGTTCGGACGTCGTCTAATAATAGAATTACAGTGCATAGTGTGCACTTCATTTTCATGCGTAAGTACATACTGAAATGTATGTACTGGACAGATTTACTCCCTAAATCTGCAATTCCAGGTCCACTAATTCAGTTGAAACGTTGGAACTAAAGAAGTCTCGTGTAGAATAGGTCCGTGCCTGTTACAACCTAATGTACCTACCTATTAATATACATGGTTCATTCATGCAATGTTTATTATGTAAGGTGTGGATCTAGTATTAAAAGAATTAGATGTATTCGTTTGCATGATTGGAAAATTTTCAATCATTTCCGCCTTTCAGGCGCGGATCCAGGATTGGGTCATGGGGGGGGGCTAACAAAATTAAGCGGCCATCTTGGAAAATGGCCGCTCCTATCTCCACCATGTTAAAAAAGCTCCTCATGGAGGGGGCTAAAGCACCTTAGCCCCCCCCCTTGGATCCGCCCTTGCCGCCTTTCACAATTTACTTTAATATACCTACATCATTTACTTGAAATTTGAAACAAAAATAAATTGTTTCTTGTGATATTGTGCTTCTGTAAGAATACTAAATAAAATTTTCCACCCACGTTTTTCTAGAGGCATTATTCCGCTACTCATCAATAGACGTGAGTAAATGCAATTTAACAGCATTCTAGATGTGGATTAAACATTTAATTTCGTTCTTACAACTACATTTTTGAAAAGGCATTAAATAACATATCGTCCGTGAAGAACACAAAGTGACTCTAATCCATTTTAGCTAAAATCAAAATGCACTATTTTTAAAATATATTAAAATAGCATGATTTTGAATGCTTATAGTTAGAAAAAATTGCAATTTTCGAAAAGAAGTAAATATGAATTTTTTCATGTTTCAAAAAGAAGTAAATAGGACATTTTGCACTTTTCAAAAACATGTAAATAGAATATTTTGTACTTTAAAAATCATGTAGGCACCTAAATAGAATATTTTGCACTTTTCAAAAACACGTAATTAAAATATTGTGCACCTTTTAAAAACTAGTATTAACATTTTACGCATTATATTCTTATTCATTTTTAAAGAATTTTTCAACATAGCTCCTTGTAAATCTAGTTTAAATTGGATATGGGTCATTTTGTTTCTTCACTTACGATATGCAACAGGCAAAAATAAACCTGAAAATTTAGTAGCAAGTCTGGGAGACAAACTTACAATAAATGTATCAATAATCGGTACCATATCTAAAGATTAAATATTGTATTGTATTTAAAGAAGATCCAATAAAGGATCCTACATAAATGACGGTACGAGTAGGGTCATTAGGTCTGCTTGGATATTGATGGCACGTAACTTTTAAGATATCCATTTATTTAATGACTAAGCTGGTGAAAGAGGGATCATAGAAATAGGGATATTTCGATGACATCTTTTATGGAAGACCCCTAACATAAAGTTACTGGAACTGAAATATTGCTCGAACAAAAGTAGACCTGGAGCAAGAACGAGAAATCATCTCACTTAACTTTAAATTTCCTCTATAAGCGTACATAATTATCTATTATCTTGTGACTAAGCATATGCTAATGAGTTGCTCAAAATTGACAATTGAATCAAAACCACACTGTTCCATTATTAATCACGGACCGACGCCGTTCGAGGAATTTGTCCAAATTCCCTAAATACCAGCACGTAGTCTGATTTGCATGTAATCAAGCCAGGCTAATCAGAACTATTCACAAAATACGTCGAGAGACGTTTTAGCAATGGCTGATATTGCTATTCGCTGGAGTCAACGTGGCCAAAAATATGTCTTGATTGCTTTTAACTAACACCAGTGAAGTACCTATAGTATTGTCAGTACGATGGCAGGCAACCACATACTGTCTCCCAGCCAACTTTACGTTTCTACTTGTGCTAGCCAGAAGAATCAAATATAAAAAGTCAATGTTCAAAAGTCAAGAAATTTTGTGTAAACGTGGGTTTAAATGAACATACGTTTATTCCTCCATTTGAAAAAAAAAGTTGCATTGCATACTCTAAATTTTCGTCATGTTCTCTCTCTCTCTCCTCTTCCATATATCCTCATCCTATTACTAATAACGAGAGCAAATTCTCCGAATATTCAAAAAGGTTCAAAAGTCTCAAGGTCAAAATAAATGCCTCTTGAATTGTGACTATACATAAAATAATAAGCTTCTGAATTCGGCTCCGATTCTTTTGGATTTTTGCTTCCCTGAGCAAACAAGACAAGAAAGCACATGTTTTCACTGCCACTGCCACCGCTACCCCTACTCCCTACTCCCTACTCCCTACCCACGACCCAGTCATATTTCCCAGTTGCATAAAAATGTGATTCTTTCATGAAGTTTTTCTTGAATAAAATAAACTAGTCCATATTCATTCCATGTACTCCATATACCTAACACAAAGACGAGGCGGGGACATATAAAAAAAAACTTTTATTGTATAAATAGTAAAAGTCCTTCAAAGTCATCAAAGTTTTGTGAAGCATGAATAATCCTCAAAATATGCTTCCAATGTCCTCATCTTCCGCTCCTAAAGCTGACTTAATGTCACTCTGGATTTTCCTCTTTCCCAATGTTACGACACGGCGTCCCCGAATTTATTCATTCACCATAGGCCTCTCCAACAGGCTTTTTAGTTTCACGTTTTTTGAACGCACTTCGTGCTGCAGTACGGGAGACTTGGTAGATTTGGAGGTTGGACAGGTAAATAAATGATTTCAAAACTTAAATATATAAAGCCACACTCACATATGTAGTATTCTCTTAGTCTTGAATTACATGATGACGACAAGTCTATATTCTATTCTATTGGAGGAGAATGGGGATTTGAAGGACAGGGCAGAGGAAGGATCGTAAACTGGATTTAAGATTACAAATGACATGTATGACTAAAACAGCTCACTCAAAAAGGGACTGACAGGGACAGCGGACAGGACAGAGGACAGGAGTTGGAGGGAGGTATCTACGTAGACGGGGATGAGGAAGTGAATGCGTATACATACATACGCAGTAGGTGTGAAATGGATTGATAGAATGATAAAGCGACCAAAAGTATTGTTACAACGGAAGGAGGTGTCTTCTGTCGGCGTCTCGTTCCCATAATCGATGGTCCCTTGTAAAAGTGAAGGGAAGATTGGGCAGTGCGATTGTAGTAGTGGAAAAGCTGAAATGGAGGGGGGGGGGGAGGCGAGATAAGAAGAAGGACCGCCGAGGAGGAAAGGAGAAAGTGACGCCGTGAAGCTATATTGAAATCGAGCTATGTACAACGTAGGAGAATGAAAACGAAAACGAGGGGAATATTGAATAGCATAATAATATATAGAGTGCCTATACCATAGACTCGAGAATCTATGTAGACCGCAGCCTTTCTCCATGCTGCTTTCTTTGACTGCGGGTTAAGTCGTTCATTCATCAAGTTGATGTTTTACCTTCAGAAGCGACATTCTTGTTAAATTACTATGTGATGTCTCACGTCATGATCTCCCCCCGTTACATTTCAGACAACAGCATCATTACCATTACTTCTTGCATGAGTGATCACAGATGGTATGAAGTTTTCCTATAGTAGCCGCGTAGCTTCTTCCTCTGTCGTTTCCGTGAAAGGCTCTCTCCCATCAACTACCTCGCAATCCCACCCAGCGTGAACCACCTTCTCTATAACTCTAATTCTAGAATAGAACTCGCAAAAGCAACCTTGAGGTGGTCGTTTGCTCTACCTATAGCTCATAAAATCTCATAACTGTCACCTTCTATAGCACTCGTGTCTACACATATTATGTCATCCGCATCCATAGTGCGCTGCCTACATACATATTAGTATGTGGAGCTATATAGCTATATGTAATTATGCACACAAAAACTGTTTGAAATTGGAAGAAACTGATGGGCGTCTTTCTTAGAAACTGCACGCATGCATACCTCATTCAAAAGCTTTGATGGTGGGCAAAGTTGTAATAATGCTGACAGTGAATTAAATATATAATAAAATGCCCTTACACCTTTGATGTTCTCAAATTTAATTACTAAAGGGAAATAACATGTTTTTTTTTTCAGAACGTGCAACTTTCTTAATATTTTTATAGGGGCAACAAAAGAATTCAAGTAATACAAACATTGTGTCATCCTTATGTCCTTAACACTCTTTGTAGAAATGTATTTGATTTTCTAATTTGATAATTTTTGTTCCGTGGTAAATACTGTATGCTTCCAAATGGGGGATATTGAAGCAACTTCCCTTTTCATAGTGTGATATTAGAAGCTCTTGAATTTAAATCTTTGATGTATCAAAAAGCATGGGTAGACATTGGTGACGTAATGATTTAAAAATTTAAACTTGTCGCATGCCCAAATACAATTTACTCACTCTAGACAGTAATCCTTTAATAAGTCTAGTGATTCATTTTACTTTTGAAATAGTTACTTGAGAGTCCACAAAATCAACTAAAGGTGAATTGTGTGCGGCATCTCACAAGGCTGAATGTTCAACCCACATCCTCCCATGACTCCCATTCAACCTGCTAAGGCTAACTAATCTTTTAGTGAATGTCTGCAGCCTCATGCAATAGGATCAGGTTTTTGAGAAGTACACGAGCTATATGCATGTGCTTACAATTGTAGTCAAGGGTATGAAATGAAATTGAAATTATCAAGTTCCAGTCGTCACATATTATGTTTCAGCTGAAATAAACCTTTCATACAGATATACCTGTAATCTGAATTTCTACATGTCCCTAATTTATTGATACTTAGAACCCTCTTTAAAATCTAATTGAAACGGTCACCTATGGTAACGCAGGATTTCAGGACCAGAATCAGAATCAGGACCAATGTACATACAGCAAAATAGATACACGCATAATACTGTAAATGCGTGATGGGATAAAAGCCTGTTGAGCGATCCTTCACACGAAATTTGGAAGTATGTAGTTGGCTGGTTTTAGTCCGCTGGCAAAACGGGCGGCTTCTTTGTGTGAAAAAAGATGAAAAATTATATAAACGACCTCGTGTTCACCTCCCAATATGTCTACGCCGATAAATATTACATTAACCTCACTATGCTGAATATTACTAACAAGGGAACCTCGCGCCAAGTTTTACACCTAGATTTCAAAAACACCCATTGAAACAACTCAGGCTACTTTTAAATAGTGCAGATCCAAAATATCGTAATTTTGCGTTGTTTGGTCGCAGTATCACAGTATAGGCAAAGTTTAAAACAATTCAAATTTTAATATTTTGCCGCCCCGTAACTTCTACAGTTCTTATCCGAATTCGATGAAATTTGGTTTTTTCTGATCCTTAAGCTGTTTTCTAGAAAGTGAATTCAGGATGTTTTAAAATTATAAAATTTTCATTTCTTTGAAAAAATGGGGTTTACAAATTTGACCTCAAAAATATACGTCCGGATTTTTTGAAGAAAAATGACAATTTTCGAATTTTAAAGCATCCTGAAATCAATTTTTAGAAAACAGCTTAAGGGTCAGAAAAAACCATTTCATCAAAATCGGATGAGAACTGTACAAGTTACAGGACAGCAAAAATATTAAAATTTGAATTGTTTTAAACTTTGCCGGGATACTGTGACCAAATAACGCAAAATTCAGTCGAGTTACTTTGAATCTGCGCTATTTAAAAGTAGCCTGATTTTTTGTAATGGGTATTATTTGAAATCTGGGTGTACCACGTTGCGAAGTTCCCTTGCAAGTAAGAATGAATCAGCCCCAGCCGTCAAAAGCTTGACAGTGTATGTAAAAACAGGGCGAGTACCTATCGTATTTTAGCATTATGACCTACTACATTTAGAAAACATGGACTGGGAGGTCCATTAAAATTTAAGAGAAAGTTAACGTTCACAAGTGACAACTCCTGAGGAGTACAGATGAAGATCAATCAAGTAGCGATCAAAAGGGCTTTAAGCTTAGCTGACAAGCGCTTTCCCTGAACTTGTGATCAAGTGTGCTCTTTCCTAGGCTCCTTTTCTCTCAGGACTCAGGATCAGCTGACAACTTCCTTTCCAAATATCCGACTCCTAATTACATAGTCAAAGATTTCATTGTAGCCCAGCCTCACGTGTTCTATACGCTTTGCATAGTCTAACCCAGCGCAGAGCTCATACCTACTTTTACCCACCTATTTGAAGTTTCTAGAACAACATATTAATGAATTTTCCAACATTTCCATCTCAATCAGTCCATTCAATGCATATAGGTATGTAGGTACCTACCTACCTACATGTACCTATGTACCTATACCTGCGTAGTGCCTAATAACCTACATACTAGTCTCACCCTAGTACAACTTGAGCGAAGGCTCATTTTCATTCATGACCTTGAAAAAGTTCCCAGGCAATAAATTCCTTGTATATTTTAATGATCGACCCTTCGAGTTTGAGCAGCCTTAGATGTGGGTGTCATAATATTATACCGAATAATAACTATGAAAATCAAACTATCATTTCGTACTTTTCTTCAGCAATCTTTTGCGTATCCGACATTCCATTATACGCAACACAAAAGACAACTTTTCCATTTTTTTCGCTAAAGAGCCAAGTTCTAAAGCCTAAAAGCTCCAATTATTTAAACTGGCTTTAGGGCAATAACAAAGCTTTCTTCGCAGCCAAGTTTTCCAAACTTGCTCTTACTATTACGTAGTTACAGCGTTTCGAAAAACTGAAATTTTGTGCTCCCATGCCTCATTTTTTGATGGTATGTACCGTAAAGCTACTCATAACTCCCGGGTCTGAGGCTAAGTTTCTTCCCGGGAGTTATTAGGAGCTTTACGGCACATTCATTCTAGCTGCAAAAAAACCCCTGAACTTACCTCTTTCTTCAACATATGCCAATTCATACCTACCTAGTAATGCACAGACAGAACTACAAAATATGTTTTCAATGCTTTAAAAATGCCATCCATGCTATGCATGTATTTTTGTTTAAAAGATGCGTGTTTAATGGGAGAAACCATTAAGAGCAGAACCATAGTATGTATGTATGTATGTATGTATGTATGTATGTATGTATGTATGTATGTATGTATGTAACAGTATTGTACTCGCAGGCAGACGCCCATGTACACTGTATTACTTTTCGGCTTGCTACTCTTGAGACACACTATATTTAGTCAAGCTTGGTGGTATGCTTAACTAGATGTGCTCGTCGAGATAGCTGCCAGTAACTTAATACTAACTTATTTGCAAAGTTCTAGCTATTGATTGGGATGTATTACTATCGCCCTCTGTAAGATACTAGATTAAGCTCCAGCCATGGAGACGTGAATTCTGTTTAAAGGCCTACATAGTTCAGAGTATTACTCAGTCTCCGAGAAGTTATCAATATTCTCAGCCAAAGAGCGCTCTGTCTATCTTCACCATTCTAATTATGGCAGACCATTCCAAATGAGACATGCTTCGGATCCGTGCTGAGGCAATGGGAGTAGGAAGAGGATAGGGAGTGAAAGGGAAACAAGGCCGGGAGCCGGCAGCGGAGGAGAGAGCTAGTACTATGGAGCAGCGTCAACCCATGACTTGCGATTCACATAGAACTACCACTACTCACCCACACGCCGACCACCAGCCATGCACCCCTCCACCGCCACCCTCCCTCCACTCCCATGCCAGCACTGGGGAAGACATAGCTGGATGATCCACCGTGAGTACTCGTGTTAGAAAAGCTCGTATATATATGTAAACATATATTTTTCACTCATTGCCTTCCGTATCCCATGTGAGCCGTTCACCCCGAGACCACGAAGTACTCCTTGCAGAACCATAGTATGTGTATAACTATTAGAATTTAAATAACGCAACTTCAAAGGTTTTTTATAACTTACCCAGCGGAAGAATGAAGAAGAAGGGGAACCAGCAGAGGAGAAACACTCCCACAACAATGGCCAGCGTCTTTGCAGCCTTTTTCTGACGACGAAATTTGGCAATTTTCCCAAAACCCGGATTAATTTTTCTCTCGGGAGAGGATGAGGGAGGGGAGGGCGTGAGTGAGTTTGGTTGACTCCCGTGATGATGTGGGCGATGGTGCGGTGGATTTGCAGTATGAGGAAATCCATTGTTCAGTCCCACCAAATGAGATTGATGTTGATGATGGCCGTGCGTGTGATGATGTCTTCTCCGCCCGTGTCTTGAATGTCTCGTATTGTTTAAACAAGGACAATTATCGTAGGCACTCTTTGTCTGCTTACTTCCGCCCCGATGAACCCTGAGAACGACGCCAGGGTCATTCCCATTGGTTCCATTCATATTATTTTGACCCGCATCCTCATTATTGTGGGATGAGGAGGAGGAGAGCTCAGGCCTCGCAAGTGGTGCTAAATTCCGTGACTGACAATGAAACTGTCCTCGACAACTCCCATGTCCATGTCCATGGTGATGATGATGGTGATGATGATGATTCCCGTTGATCCCATTCGCTCCCACCCCAACCATGAGGTCATTCTGTGGGGAGAAGTCATTCTTGGGGGTTTGTGGACGAATGATGGCTAAGTCAGGTGTGGAATTAGCCCGGCCATTCGCTCCACCCAAATGAATCCGGAGTGTCACATCCTGCTTTGTGGTTTTAGTGCCGGACTCGAGAAATTTAGTTTGACGGATGGCCGCTTTGTAGATTCTCCAGTAGACAAATAAAATGATGAACATGGGGAGATAGAATGAGCCGGTGACTGAGAAAAGGACGTAGCCCAGCTCTTTGTTCACGCTACAAGCGAACGGATCATCACTCGGCGGACCTTTCCATCCGAGAAGCGGTCCAATACTTATCGTAATCGACAAAACCCAAATGAGCACCATGAGGACGGACGTCCTTCGCCCCACCATTATCGTTGAGTAGGCTAAAGGCCTCGTCACCCCGATATACCGATCCAATGAGATTACACACAGGGACAGGATTGAAGCAGTACAGTATAAAACATCCACGGCTGCCCAAATCGTACAAAATGTCTGGCCAAAATACCATCTGGAAAAAAAAGAAAAATAGACACACACATGACTTCACTGGACTATCGTATTTTCATTTTATAATTATATGTAATACTAATAATAATAATTATTATTACTACATAACCACCAAACAGCACTCTGATTACATGGTTACATGATACGTTTTAAATAAAAAACAATTCTCCTTTCACAATCTCCCTTCAAAGGGAGCACAAATCAATTATTTATCCCAAGGTCAAATAGATAGGCATTAGACCCTCCATGTACGGTACGGATGGATGTGCTCACAACTTTGGAATTTGGATTTTGCTCTCATAAATCATAAGCAAGTAATAACATCCACACAATTCCGATTGTTCTCCGTCTTTGTTCTGCAAACTGTAGGTACTTTGTTTTTGTTTGAAACAAGAGGGAATGGAGCACGCTGACTGAAGAGTCATAAATCACGCCTAAAGAGTGTCGACGTATTCTATAGTTTATTAAACTATTTCCAATTACACATGCAGCTTGCGGGGGTTAGACAGTTAGACTTGTATACAGATGTGGGAAGGGCATATATGCATCCATTGGGCTGATTAGTGAGAGTGAGTCTCATTCTCACTACAACTTTGTATAATAGTGCGTCTCTTCTCTCTAATACGTATGCTTCCATGCGTGTATACTTCCAGTAGATCAGTATGCAGACAGTGATGAACATATCTACCTACCTAAAGTTGATTTCGGAAATACAGAAATAGAATGCAGATCCTTGGATGAACCGCTATGGACTGAGTTTCAGAGTAAAACGAACCGCAAGCCCAAGTCGTAAAAAACAATATAGGTAGGTACCACTAGGTATTGGTACATACTGAAGTACAGGGTGAAAGTTAGTGAAAGGCAGGGAAAGTGAAAGTGAAATATGTACTATTTTATAAAAAATCAGGAAACCTCAACTTCACTTGAGTATGATTTTCGGTCATGTCGGTTTTGTTACCAAGTGTGTTAAGTTCGGTGTAGTTGGTGAAAACGAAGACATGGTCGATGCAAGGCTCATTTATCATCTTGCATCTGCACACAGCTTTTTCCCTCTTCTCTCTCTGTATCTTTCTGTCTTCTCAGATTCAAGCTTGAAACAATCTCAATTTAATGTTTGTCTTCATCTCTATACACACATATACTCGAGTACCTGGCAGGGCTATATAGGGTATCCATTTAAAGAAATAAACGTAGGCATATATCCCTATCCCCCTATATCCCTCCAGCTACATAGCAGCAAACTGGAGATGCACAGTTCTGGCTCGTTATCTAGACGAAGATCTAGACTGAAGAATACATTCCTACCAGCCTCACACTCTCAATTTCCTTGCTGTCTGCTGTCCAATTAAAGCAAAACCTCAAACATTTCTCTCTTTCAAACATCACAAAGTATGCACATTCCAAAGTGATGCCCATCTTGAGTCGTGAGTCTTCAAGAAATCATGAACCATTAGCGCTTTCAACATTTCAGTATTTCAGTAATTATTAGGTAGGCTGTAGTCTGTAGTACCTATATAGCTATACGCTATTTATTATGCTTTTATATTTACAATTTTAGTATACTAAAATTGTAAATATAAAAGCATGCTATAGCATAATATAGGGACGTTTGAGGTTTTACTTGTGCACTTTCATTAGTGTTACCCGTTCAATTGCTACATTACAACTTCATAGGAAAGGAGGCAAGTTGTATTACATATTCACCAATTAATCGTCCACAGGATGCACATTTTGGACGGACAAGAGTGAAAAGAGAGACGTCGTGACCTTTATTCTGTCTTTGTTTCATTTCAACTTCCAACACTCCAGTTCCCACGCACAACCTTCATGCATTCATAAACCCATATAAAAAAGGGGTAGTCAGAGTCAGGCAGTCAGGTAAGTGAACTACCTACCTACATTCTACATAGGCTTGCGTTACTGGTAATTGATATTCGTATTGGCATTGGCATTTACTTCATACTCCCACAATGCTTACAATGGCTTCTAAGTTACGTGCCATGCAGTCAATGATAATACGCATACACGTGTTTTTGATCGAGACTCCAGATGTGTGTCAAGAACTATGGTTGCTTTCGAGAAAAATGAAATTCCTTTCCGTCGTCTGAACCTGATGAACTTTTATTGCTTATCTCATCACAAATAGTTGATTCATTCGCAGGGAGATATATCGATTCCTCAACTATAATAATATAAGTGCTGTAGTTCAGACCTGAGAATCAGATGCATTGTGGGGGCATTATTTGTGTTGGTATATTGTATGGGGAAATCAATATAACAATAGAATAGTCAATTCGAGGCCTTCCAGGATTCCAGGAATATTGACTTACATGTTTGATATCGTTAATGATAACCCACTCAAAATGTTGTCTTGTTCACCATATTTTAAAGCAAAAAGAGTACTGGGTTTTTAATGTTCTACTTACTGAATTGTAATAGTGTGGGATGTATAGAAAATACGAAATTGATCATGAGTGATATCTCACATAAGGCCTCTCTGTCTAGTTTACAAAATACTAAAAACCAAATACGAAAATAATACGAGATTAAATTCTGCTGTAAAATACTAGATCGTATTACCAGTTGTATTATAACTCAGCAATAAACAGATTGTCAGAAAATTCGTTTTATTCAATTAGCATTATCATCTTTGATAGAAAACATTGTGATTGCTGTATCATTCACGGGTAATGTAGAATGCCTTTATACAATATGAATTTATCTCGCTAATAAAGTATCAAAGTCGCCGTTGCACAAATTGCTGAATAAAACATTATATTTTCTTATAAAATAAGAATTAAAACAATTTCAGAAACACATTGCGAGAAATATTAATTTGAGAGACATTTTAAATTAGGGATAAAGCATTAGCCGATTGCATTTCGTTTGTGTTGGTGGAAGACAATAAGTTGATGATTCTTGACAGTACAAGAGATTCATTAAGACAGTCATGTAATCCCTGGTCGAGGACCCATTAACAAAAGAGTATTTAACGAGAGAGCCTGTGCAACCTCATAGCTGCTCTAAAGCTCTCCACATGTGCACTGTCGAGATTCATTTTCATTTGTGATTTTCTCCATTCCCTCCTCTCAACTACGAATGGGAATACATACATGGAAATTGAAGCTAGGGAAGGGACATCATTTGGCTAAGTATAATTATATGTGTAAGCCCAGAAGCTGGAAATTGAAAGCGGAGACGGCACCCAACTAAAATTTCCTTGAGGCATTGGGTACTTTACAGAATGCTTATAGGTGCCCAATTTCAGCGTCAGCTTCCAGCTTTCCCCTTATAGTATGCAATTAACTATATATTATGTAATCTCCTAATACCCTAATGGCATAGAGTTACGTGTGTTTGAATGACTTTGAGTTTTTTTTATTGCTATATGATGAGGGCTCCATATGCCCTTCAATTGTGATTTCACCAGAACTAACGTCAAATAGAAAATTCAAATAGGCACTATGCAGTTGAGCAGCAAACGCTAACAAAAAAAAACGAACAAACGAACAAGCAACATTTTTAGATATATGTCATCATCATAGAGTCTGCATTATCTCCATATGCACTATGCACAGGCAGTTTCAAAATAATACTGTCCTATACTGTTGTTAGAGTCTGAAATTATTGACTTCTGCCTAGAATGTACAGATGCAGTATTAGAATTAACATACGATTCTATTTTATTTTATTTTATTTTATTCGATCCCGACCTACAAAAAGGACTGCCTTTTTTTCCTTCAATCCACTTTTCTCTTTTGAACATGTGAAAAAAACTTATATTCGAAATTCGTCTATTTTACTCTTGTAAATTAAATATTAAAGATACAATTTTTGATAAGTAAACAGGGGAAAGTTGATTGTACAATGTTTTGAAAAACAGAACAAAAAACGGGTTGGAGTCTGCCTCAAGAGAATAAAACGAACGATGTAATTTTGTTAGGGTATAACCTTGAAATATGTTTTGATGTTTTGGTTGTTAGTTTTGCTACCCATGACACAAGATTCTACATGCGGTACTATTTTTATGAGTGGGAAAATCAGGTTCGCACTAGAAACGAAATATGTACTATAAGCAGAGTAGGATGCACAGAAAGATTAAATGTCAGCTAAGCTCTTGACATACATAGGTACATCGTACATGTAGCATTTATGAACTTTATTGAATTTTTACCCAAAAATCTGTCTTCTTACCAGCAACTTTTGAACAGTGCCCAGGAAATCAAGGTAAAAACAATGAACCAATCAAAATGTAAACACTGCAGTTATAAATTTAGATCTATTTGTTTCCCTTCTGCTCCACCGAAAATCATAAAAATTTCAGTATTCGACAAATGAAAACAAAATAAATAAATCCATATATACCGTATATCTTCTAGTACTACACGCCTCTAATGGAACGCGGGGATTTTCTATGTTGTAGCATTACGTGTCTCTAATATAACACCTCCAAGTTTTAAAACAACGCGGATCGTTGTATTAGAAGATATACGGTATATATTTAATTAAGTATCCTTTGAAGTAGGTGTCGGTGTAGTAGGTATAGATATATTGTCAAAATATAATTAGAATATGTGGGTATTGCTTAAGATGTGTGTACTTTCAGATACAAATTAAATGCCTACCTGCACAACAGAACTTACTCAACTGTAAACCGTAGTCAAAACAAAAACAAATCCCAATGCCCACGCCAATATTTATGGCATGACAGTAGTGCTGAGGATGCTCCACAGGTGAACATAATTTCTACCAGAAATATAATATACGCTTCTATTTTGAGTTTCTGTCAATTTGTTGTATTTTCAGAATTCCTACAGTTCTAGATTATTTTTACTATGTATTCACCCAAAACAGGCTTAAATTAAAGTTTATTAAAGTAGGTTTTGTACACACCTATACATCGACCGTGTGGACGTTCCCTTAAGGTTGTAGTACTAAACCTACCTACCTAAAAAGTACGTACCATCCGGTAGATCAATCCTGACACTTTTTCGGTATGTATAAACGGATACATATTCAAGTGGAGAATTTTTGAAGAGATCCTGAAGAGCTCCCCCAACGTGACATCATAGCATCTACTACATTCCCAACAAAATTTACAAAGCATAGAGCGTACTCATACTCATCATTCCATTGATCGGAAATGACAGAACATATTATGAAAAGTCACGAAAATTCTTTTTTCACCTGAAAATGTCATCAACTTGTTTCCAGTGGGAAATCAAATTGAGGAAGCAACTAGACTTCACTTCCACTATTTACCAATGACTTTGACGACTCAGGACTGAGGAGACTAACGAGGAGGAAAGACAGAAATCACGTTCCTTATCCCTCTGTCCCAAGACAACTTCATGTAGGTAAGCAACTGTCTATGTATAGCTCGAAACTAACCCACAGCTCCCAGCCCTGTAATATACTCCAGGTTGACTCCAACTCTTTCCAGGAACAAAATTGGAATTATGATCCTATGGAATCTGGCCTCTTTTTATCCTATTTAAATAAAATTGAATTGAGGCCAGAACGCGGCAAGGATAATATGTATTCACGGTGGTTGTGATTGAGAGCATATAGAAATAAATATTATCTTACTCATTAAGTCCCCAGTGTATCCTTTGCAAGATACAATCTGCTAGAACTATAAGCAACAAGTAAAAATAAAACAGAGTCTATAGAGTTCATTTCCAATCCTAGGGTTTTCAACGTGACATAACATCATTTCCTTCCCCCAGCCAATAAGCTACCGCTAAAATTCCGAATCAGAACTTTAATGAATCAATATTATCATCTAATAGTCGGCAGATACCTCTGTAGAGACTGAGTAGTTTCTTATTATTTTATTCATATCCAACGATTGTTTTCAATTATTTAAAATCTTGTAATTTAAAAAAGTATTTAATTTTCTTCACATTCGCATGACAAGGTTTCCCTCTCTTTGTACTATGTATGAGTTTCTTTTTGTTTTAATTGGTATTCAATAGTTTTGGAATACACAAAGTTGTTGAATCAACATGTGTGCGTTGCTTTGTTAGTTAGTAGTTTTAGCTTATCCTTGAACCACTCAACGCCTACACACACAGCTGGCCCACAGACGCAGGCAGGTATGAGAGGCTTGATTACACTTAATGAAGCTCAAACTTTCTTTCCTATGGAGCACGGAGAAGTAGTTGCTTAGGTGAAGAACTTTGGAAATTCAGTATAATAACAACGCTATAATATAGTGTGTAGTTATAAAAGGCATTTATAATTAACTAGTAACCCGGCCCGTCCTGCGGACGGAACTTTTCCTTGCCTGACAAAGTAATCGCAGGAGCATAAACTATTCTTTAGTTATTATCTGTTATCCTTAAGCCAATAAAATAAAATAATGTGGTTAAAATATGGTCATCATATGGTCACCTATCTGACTCTCAACTTCCCGGATTCTCAAATTATTGTAGATCCTCTGTCTCTCGTCTGTGACGGACGTGTCCAAACTTTGGTCCCAAAACTTCGGAATTTTCAGTGGGTTCTACTTTTCGGATTGAAGTCGGATTTTTAGAGAGTGACCCTGGCTGTGTTGACCTTTGTGTGTGTGTTTTTGATTTTTGTTCACTGTCAGAATTTGGGATAAATTTAAAGGAAAAGTCGTAAAATGTCAAAATTGGAAAGGGATAGGAAGTTGACAAAAGACAAGGGAAGTGGGGAAGAGCTGTGACGTCAGAGCATACAAAGCCCACGAGCATATCAGGCAAATCAAGTGATAAGCAAATCAAGTTTAGTGCAGTGGTAATTGTAAGGACATAGTTACATTGTACTATTGGAGCAAAGTTATTCGAAATTTGCTTTTGCTTGCTGTTGGTTGGATTCCATCGTATAACTGTTGTTGGAAAACTGAGTCTTTCAGTTCACCACCTCGGGTTGGGGCGGTGATCCAGGGTGAAGAGACTGGAGTCGTAGCTTCGAATCCAGCTAAGGCGCATGGGGTGAGCCAACTTGCAATTCTTCGTATTTATCTCGTAGGTTTCCATTTTTACTGACTTTCGACAAAAAAGTTGGCTCACTCCGACCACCCCATTTTGGTCGAATTATTTTTGTGGAATTGCGTATGCAAATTTATGAGAGTGCCGCCGGCTGCTGTGATAAACATCTCCTTTATTCTTGGATCCTGGCTTTGTGTTGGGCGCTATTTGGAGGATTGTTGGAGGATATAACCCGGCGACAACCTAAACTGTGTGCCGTGAGACGGAGAGTGCATGATTCCTGTGTTCGAGGTCCTGCCCACTGTCCCGCCACAACTTAAATATCCTATTTCCCACAACGTCAAGAATCAAGGCATCGAATGCTGTTGCAGATCAATATAAATGTGTGGTAGATGGTGCGTAATACTGCTTGTAGTAAGTTTGTTTTAGTCATCTATTTAGTATACAATCATAGTCTAGTTGTGATTTCGGTCTTTTGTACTTCCTAGTAGTCATTCCTATATTCGTATAGCTTTAAGCCGTTTTAATATTGACGTATTTTTACATTAGTTTATTTTATTTATGTGACATAGTTATTCCAAATAGTCATGAGTGGAAAATGCTTAGGTTGTAAAAAGCGGATAGGGCGAAATCAATCTAAAGTAGTCTGTAGTAGTTGCGATAAGGCGTACCATGTTATTTGTACTTCGCTGGGGTTTGATAACAGGCAGGATGAAATTATATTGGACTGGGAGTGCATGGATTGTAGGCAAGGTACACAGGATGTAGGTATATGTGTAGATTGTGGGGCTGGAATTGATGGAAGTACTAATGGTAGTAGCAATTACTGCTTGCAATGTCTGTTTCCTCTTAGTGAATGTACTATGGAGCCTGAGAGTAATTATTTGGATAATACGAATTGTACTAGTGCTGTAAGTAATTCTTTACTTGAGTCTAAGGGCTTTAAATATTTACATATTAATGTCAATATTCTGAATGTAGCAAAAATTGAAAGCCTAAAGTTGCTAGTTGGTACATATAACCTAGATGTATTATGTGTGTCTGAGTCAAAGCTGATTAATGTAGTTTTTTCTGGCCTATTAGCTATTGAAGGCTTTAGTATGCATAGATTTGACAGAGTTGGCAGCGCTAGCCGTGGTGGTGGTATAGTTATTTACATGCGAAATGGAATTGAATTTGTTAATATAAACATTCTAGAGACAGTGCTAGTGCCTAAGAAGCTAGAGATGACAACTGTTAAATTGCTTGTTCCTTTCTGTAAGCCACGGTTACTGACAGTAGTGTACAAGTCGCCTGATGTTAGCAAGACTGAGTTTTTAGATTACTTTTCTCTGTATGTTGCTGATCTCAAGTTACTGAACCTGGAGTCAGTAATTATGGGGGATTTAAATATTGATATATCTGTTAAGGATAAGTACTCAAAACTTTTGGGCAGTATTGCCAGGCAGAGTGGTTTGAAACAGTTAGTTGATCAACCAACTCGTAGAACATTAACTACTAGTAGCATAATTGATCACATATATGTAAGCAATGTTTCCATGCATACTAATAATGGAGTATTGAGTGTAGGCATTTCTGACCATTGTGCAGTCTATACTGTGAGGAAGGCGGTCAAAATGCATTATCCTGTTAGGCACATTAAAACTAGGAACTACTTAAATGTTAATTGGGATAATGTAAATAAGGATATGAGTCTTATTCCTTGGTCAACAATGGAGATTTTTGATGATGTTAATGATGTACTTAATTATTTTGAATTGTCAATTTTTGAAGTTTTGAATGGGCATGCTCCTGTGATATCTAGGCGAGTTAAAGGTAAAATATCTCCTTGGCTTACCCTAGAACTAAAACGCAGAATGCACTACCGTGATAGCTTGAAATTGAAAAGCTTGCAAACAAAGGATTCTGAACTTTTTAGGCAGTATAAAGAGGAAAGAAATAATATCAATAGAGACATTTCTAAAGCGAAGTATGTATATTACCGTAAGAAGTTTGAGGAAGTACCATCGTCGTCAAATGTATAGGCGGTACATAATAGGCTCATAGGCAAGAGTAATAGTGGCTGTGCTGTTGCACAGTTAAATGTTGGGTCGGAAATAGTAACTGACGTAGATAAATTGTCAAAAGCATTTGCATCTGCTTTTGTTGTTCAGTCGTCTACTGTAGATGTAAATAGTTTGGATGAGTTGTATGATAGCATTCCTACTAATAATGATTTTCAGCCGTTCACACCCGATGAGGTAATGACGAGTATATCTTGTTTGAAATCAAAATCCGAATGTAACCCAAATGAATTATCGTATTTTGTTCTCAATAATTGTAAGGAGTCTTTGGCTCTTCCACTAGCACTTCTATTTACGCAGTTTCTATGTTTAGCATCGTATCCAGCAAAGCTAAAGAGTGCAGTTGTGACTCCGTTGTATAAAGGAAAGGGCTCCAGGCTTGATGCACTATCTTATCGCCCTATTTCTACATTACTAGTTTTAGATAAAATTCTTGAGAAAATGCTTTATTTTAGACTTTTAAGTAGAATAAATTTGAGTGACCAGCAACATGGTTTTAGAAGGGGCCGATCATGTCAGAGTGGAACGCTGAAGTTTATACAGGATGTGTTTAACTGTATTGATTTAAAATGTGGAAGAGTCATAGCAGTCTTTATAGATTTACAAAAGGCATTTGATTCAGTCCCTCACTATCAGTTATTAGTCAAACTAAGAGATGTTTACAAAATTGACGGTAATTTATTGAAACTTCTAGTAGACTACTTGCGGGATAGAAAGTTTAGAATAAAAGTTGGTTCTGAAGTATCTGACTCGTTTGACCTGTGTGTTGGAGTTCCACAAGGGTCTGTTTTAGGACCACTTCTTTTTATCATCTACATAGATAAAATCTCGGAGGTTATTTTAAGTGGTGTTGATTTTGTGCTTTATGCTGATGACCTAGTTTTATATTATTACTCGCCTGTCTTTGCAAATACTATTGCCCACATGCAGGCATGTCTTAATGATGTAAATGATTGGTTTGTGTCACAGGGACTTTCTGTAAATGTATCTAAGACAAAGTTCATGGTTTTGCATAAAGCAAGAGACTATAAAGTACCTGTTGATGTTAAGCTAAGCTGTAATGGTCATGATATTGAACGTGTGTGGACGTTTTGATATCTAGGTATTATTGTGGATTCTAATTTGAGCTTTAAAAATCATTTTGAATATGTTAATAATAGAGTAAGCTCAGCCATTGGAATGATTGTCAATTTAAAACGATTTTTGAATTTCAATATTTTTGTAATTATGCTGAATGCATATGTACTGTCGATAGTTGATTATTGTGCCATAGTGTATGCAGTCCAAAGTAAAGGTGAGCTGCAGGCATTGCAGAATAAAATTAATAGTTTAATTATTCAGTTTACTGACCAAAATGTGTTTAAAAAGCGGAAGAACAAATCTGATCGCTTAGTACTTATGCAGAATGTATTACTGGAGCAGACAAATACGTTGTCAGTAACGGAAAGAATAAGTTTGTATTCGATGTCATTTGTGTATAGAATGATAAAATATGGTTCTAATATTGCTAATTTTGGCTCATGGTATGCATTGAAGCAGCCAGAGCGTGTAACGAGGTCTAGTAATTCATGTCTTTTGGAGTATCCCACTAATTGTAATACAGAAGTGTATAGACGCTCGTTTTTGTATAGAAGTATAACTGAATGGAATGCTTTGCCGGATAGTGTAAAGTGTTTTGAAGATTGTAATTTCAGGTCCGTTCTTACTCAACACTTAATTAGTGTGAGAACACCTATTGAATATTCAGTGTATCAACCACCGTAATGGGTGGTGCAGCATATAAATGTCTTATTGGTAATGAATCGTGTATGTGAAATTTGGATTGATTGGTATTAAGTCATTGATTTGCTTTGATAATGTGTGCTTGTAATTGTATTAGTTTTTTATTTTCTATTTAAGTATGTAAAATTATGATAGTGTCCTTCATTGAAAATCAGTACAATTGTATTGAATGAACCTGACACTGTAATAAAGTTCACTCAAACTCAAACTCAAACTCTTAAATTAAATTGCAACCTTAAGCCGTGCAAATTTTAAGGATTATTATTTTTTGCTTAAGTAGCACAACTAATATGCACAGGCAATTTACTTTTATCTTATTCTACGTTCATATACACCTGCAAGGTTAAGGGTTAAAAATAGGTGAGGTAACCAAACACGATACCGGACACCGGACACCGGACACCGGAGTCCGGAGACCGTGATTTGGATTTTATTATTATGCAGATATGCAGACTTTTACATATCAAGGGCAAGTTACTAGTGCTAAAAACTAAATTGATGAAGAAATCACTAATTTTAACCACATGTGCATAAATGAAAATGAAAACTCTTGAGTTTTCTTCTGAAGCCATCATTGGATTTTTTGTACATATGTATATGTACCTACCTTACTTTATTTAGAAATTAGCGTTATATATTCTCCAACTACAACAAACAGTATGTGAGTATCTATACTACATCCCGTTTCGATATCCTGCAAAAGTTTAAGGTTAAACTTTGAAATGTCGTGGAATGTTTAATTAGTGATATTGATTTCTTGATTTTAATTACATCTTGATATACCCCTAAATCTGAACAATCACTACATACTTGGCAAACTAAAAGTTACGAAATGCTTTTCTTTTCTTTTTCTTTATCTTCTATGCTACAATAGATTTACACCGAACAATTCCAAGACCGTAGTTAGATATATGAGGCCTAGGTACTTTTTTTCTAGGTTTTCCAATTTCGTTGTACGCCTGAGATTGTGGTGGTGCTTTTCTGGCTATGGCAAAAGTGTTGATAATGTGAGTGGAAGCTTGGGAGTTATAATATGCGGCTGTGGTGAGCGAAATCTCACTTGTATTTTGTACTTAATTATATGAAGGAAAAGTCGTCCGTGTAGATACATAGGACTGTACCATATAATATTATATCCTTGCTAATAGGAAGGAGATGTCCTCAATCGTCTTCAGGTTTCTTCTTAAAGCTTACGTTAAAACTTCGACGTAGTAGTTTCATTCACAGTTAAGATGACAAGACACTGTGGACTTAAATTGTAATTCAAAACGCTGCCGCCTGACCTACCTACCTACGTAACCTACGTTTCACGTTACTAGCTTCATGATGAATGAAGTGCTTGGCTCCTCATGGTTTTTCACTCCACGTTTAAACGAGTACGATATGATTTTCAGTCGGATATGAATTACACAAAACAGATAGCTAATTATTATATCATACAAAATACAAATTTATGTGGTTGAAAGTCGTACACTCTGATCTAGTTTCTAGATCTGTAGGGCTTCGCGGTATTATTGTCTGCATACAACTTTGTATGTGCCAGTTTGTAAGTGATGAGTTGTATCGGAAAAGTTGAATCAAGATAGAATCTAATCAAGAGAGACTCTAAGGAAAATAAGATTTAAACTTAATGAAACCGTAAATCTATAGGCACATATACCGTCAATCTGGGATTAATCCCCGGTGCTCAATTATGCAAGGAGTTACCGGGTCTTGATTAGCCACCAGGGTGAGAAGTGAATATTTGCAGTAACTGCATGAGGTATGCGTGCCAAATAATCACCGTGTCTCTATTAGATACCGTGTGTCTTGGACCATTAAGTTAATAGCTTTCGGGGGGATTAATCAGATATGCACGGTACCCACATAAGTATCACCTACCTGTGGGTAGGTGATCCATCTGCATGATATTTCTTGATGCTTTTCTTGGAATTGAAGACGCATTGAATGATATTCAAGTAAATGTACTATGTGTGTGCCTTTCCTTAGCTCCAACTTTCCTGAATTTTACTTTTCAATTTCCATTATTTTATTATACTCTGTAATTAAGCTGTGGGGCTATCGCTCCAATACAGTGGAATTCTAGTTTTTTAGAGCATAGTGCCGCCGTTGGCTGACTCCTAGAAAGCTACTTGCATTCGGTTGTTATGCTATTTTAATTCTGAGACCTACACACCGCAACTGAAGAAGCAAAATGGGCAAACTGCAGTGTTAATAAATAGGATTTTAGCAATAGCATAGCCTTTTTGATTTGTGAAAAACTAAGAAATACAAAACACATACGATGTACATACGATTCGTTCAGTCAAGTTAAAACTGAGGAAATCTACAGTATCTTTTAATGGGATGACTGAAAATTTGGGGAAAACTGTAAAAATGAGATTTCAAATAGAAAAGCAGTAGCAACAAGGACAGTAATAGTGGCATACAAACAAGAAAATATTGTATTATTTTAGCCCTTGTTTTTTCTTCAAGCTAAATGTATCTTCATTGGTGGTACGTAATATGAAAAGTACACACAAGGACGTAACACGTTGAGAAAAAAGAAAAACTAATAAGTAAAAATATGGCGACTGCATAGAAGAATCTTCCTACACGTAAGTACCGAATAACCCGTGTATGTAGGAGTACCATACAATTACCAAAACACAAACGTTAGCTATAGCTATTTGAACATGATTTACAGGCACGGATCCGCATCCCGGGATGGGCCATATAGGAGAGTTATTGTATTTGTTTAACATAGGCTAACATACTTGTAGCATCTTATCCAAGAGGGCCGACGTACATAATTATATTTGCTCGCCCAAGAAAATATTCCCAGATCCGCTCCTGGTTATATAATATAGACAAGCTTGAGACTGTCGAAGCACTACTAAAAGTGAGAGTGCCGCAACATTGGAATAAGTAGGACCTTATAGTTTTGTGTAGGCACTGTGAGATCCCTACAAAACTGAGTGAGCTAAGCCCAAAGGAGGGTACACAGTGGAGATATGAAGTTACTGTCAGTTGTGAGTGGTAATTCTAAGTACCATACTGGCTTTAATTAATAAAATATTCATCAAAGAATTGTTACGTATACATGTTGAACGTGGACGATGCTGGGGCTACATACGTTGAGTTAGAATGAAAGACAAAGTGGCTGAAATTACTTTCTCTTGGTAGGTTTTCTTCTTTTCCTTCTCGTATGTATACTTAAGTAGTACAAAACGTACGGCTCCAACTGCTACTGTAACTGTGGACTTACCACGAAAACTTCAATAAGAATATATGATATAATAATATAAGCTTTGTCGTAGATTATACGGTAGACATCCAGTGAGATGGTTTCTTTCTCTACAGAATATAATTACAAGAGGAAAATTGAATTTCCATTCCTTATATTCATCAGCCTGAGTCAAAGTCACTCCCAAGTTTTTACATTATTTACTCTGTCAATTCTTTTGAGAGAGAGAGAGAGACAATTTCTCGAAGAAACCTCATTAACAAACGGTATGATAACAATTAATTTCCACGTCCACCTGACGTAACAAAAAATATTTGAATGTCAATGTGTCTAATTTTCCATTTTTACAAGACATGTTATGTAGTATTTTTAAAAGAAGAATATTTGATTTGGATTTGGATTTGTACGGTTGTGGGTCTTGACTGTGCTGTCTGCAGCAGCTTTAAAAAAATTGAACGAGTGAATTTTATTAACTATTTAGCAGCTCCACTTTTTACAATCCATTAAAGAAGTGCGTACAATTTAGTTTTTACTACGCTGACAGTCGTATAGAGTCACAGTATATGCGTAGTAACATAGGCTTCAATTTCAATCTTCTTTTTTTTTCTTAGTAGTAATAATAGATTTGTATTTCTCTTTTTCGACGCAATAACTTAAAATATAAGTATCTACTAATTTAATACGCTGAAGCACTGTTCCTGAAGCGTATTGTCGTTTGAACTTAATACTCCTGCTTTAAATATTTAAAACAAATTTAATGTATAAATTACCAAATTTTAGGACGTAATGCCATTGTTGCCCTATAAATGAAATAGTGCAGAAAAATACTCAAAAATCATTAATAAGGAAAATTAATTTTACGCTGTGTTTCCCTGACATATGTTTCCTTGACTATTAATAGATATGAAATTTTTTGCAGAATAAATATATATAAATTATATAATTTATAGTATTTCTGTAAAGTTTGTTTTTCTAAAAAAACTGTGAGTGAATGCTTCTGTTGGGCTCAGTACAATTTATAGTGTGTGAAAAAGTACACTAAAATTACTTCAGTTAATCTCAATCCGGTGCAGGATTTGGTAAACTTATAAATAATGTTGAAAAAGCAATGACATGGACATGGACATGGAAAGTGCAGAAGGTAAAATATGATCCCTTTTAATTCCCACGAACGTACAGCAGGAGCACATGTGTCTTCCGACACGCAGTGCACTTTCTACTGTCTACAATTCTACAATGCAAATCATACGGTATGGGTACTTGTGAAAGTTAAAAAAACATTGGCCTTCTTACATCCATACCAATACACATGCTGAGAGTACATCTGTAGTCTAAGTGAAGGGAATGTGCAGCGAGAAAAGAAAGAAAAAGAAAAGTAAGCGTGCATCAGACATGTAATTAATTACCCCCCGGGAATATCACGTCTACTCGTCTCTCACAACAAATATATCATGCAGGCTAACATCTCTATAACATATTATAATTTTTGATAACAACAACAACAACAACAACTATGTACATATATCCTGTGCATTATGTACAAGCAGAGCCTCTACGTTCTTCGGTTCTTCCCCAAAACACAAAGGGAAACCCCCCTGACTCTCAAAATCCCAATAAAACATATTCACCTGTATACATTATGCACATCACGTGTATCGGTAGAGTTCTGGATTTTATGTTTTTTATGGAAGAATTTATCAGGAGATAAAGAAAAAGAAAAAAAATTGAATGAAACTTACTTTCCCGTAATCTCAAAAACAGCTGAAAATGGAAGCACGGTTGTTCCTAAGAGTAAGTCTGCCACCGCCAGATTGACGATGAGGTAATGTGTGGAACTCCGAAGATTTGGACTGAGTGCGACTGCCATGAGGACGAGAACATTGCCACAAATTGTGAGAAGTATGATCATTCCTAATGCCAATGATTTTAAGAGCATGAAACTTAAATGAACTGGATCCGTGTTGCAATCAAGGAAATGAAATGAGTCCTCTGGGGTGCAATTTGAAGTCAGCCAAGTCACGTTCGTTACATCCTATTTAGAAGCAACAAAGAAAGTCATTAGAAATTATTGTTCACTTTATTCCATAGTTTTATTGCTTTCCTCATTATTGTTACGTGTTATACAGGAAATAAATATCAAATTTATTCATTATGTACTTTGTTAATTAGTTATTGTATAAAATAACATCAAGGAATAAATTCAGAAATTTGAATTAAATTATTAAATTCATTTAAACACACTTTTCTATGCATTTCTATGCAGAGAATGCATAATTATCAAAAATTTGTGCTGTAAATTAAAGAGGCTGGAAGAAAGGGTTTAATATACATATACCAGTACTAGTTATATATACTCAGTAGTAAATACAGTGGAAGACTGAATGAACGATAAATTCTCATTATATATTTCACTACATTTGTGTTAAACTAAGGATTTATGAGTATGTAAAGAGTAACCACAGGTAATTATATCACATCTCTATATTACTCGTTGTGTAAACGAAATTCGTCAACAGCGTATGCCTCTGCCGTCGACAATCATACGAGACGAAGGGGGAGGGAACAACGAATTCGACGACAGAGAACGAGCGATGCAAATGGAAGGGAAGGAGGTGTAGGTTTGGCGGTTGATATTTTGGAGCGAGAAAAGACCAGAACAAAAGAATTAGTGAGGGAGAGATTCAGCCATCTTGGCTGTAGTAGTCAGTGGACGGGAGCAGCTCAAAAAAGTCAGTTGAGATTTTGCCAGTGGAAGAGCAGCAACCGAGCTCCGGCGTCCGTGCCCCTTTTCATTTTTATCTTCATTTTCCTTTTTCACTTTTTGAATTCGAAGTTAGAAGTCATTTTTAATTAAAATTATTTCGAAGACTAAAATACCGAACTGTAAAATAGTGAGAAAGAGGGCCAACAAGAAAAGATCGTCTCCAGGTGAGAAGACTGAATAGCCAAGTTTTTGAGGAGCCACGAATTACATCGCCAGTGGTTTACCGGTAAAGTTGGATTTGTTGTTCCGTTCCCGTGTCCGTCGTCGTCGTTCCGTAAGAGGGTACAACATAATATAATAATAATAATTAAATATATTTTTATTCTGGTATGATTTGTGTATCCATATATAGTAGTGCGCGTACCGTAACAAGTGTGTTAGTGAGTTGAGGTTGTGAGTTAGATATTGTTGTGCCTACAAGATGCAAAGTGTGAATTAAAAATAAGGAAATAGATCATAACAGCAGAATTCGGTGGTTCGTATTAGTTGTTTTATTAGTTCATTGTTTATTTTATTCCCGCACGGTAAAATAGGTATGAACATACATTTGGCATATAATACAGGTGATGAAGTTGGATGCATACAGCGATCATTACACATACACGTAGGGATACGGTAGCCATAAAATAATAGATATAATAATTGATTTTGCCAGTCTATGATTTCGTATGCTATGTACATGTTTTAAAACCCAAATTCATTTTTGCATTATAGAAGTAGGTAGTTGAGGTAAACGGCAATCAAGAGGTACAGAGGGATACTTCTAAATTTGAGACCAAAACTTCGAACACTTTGGTCACAAACTTAGGTGCGGGGTATCTCCCTTTGTAGCTCACAAATTAGCCGTCAGAATTTTAGAAATTTATGGCCAAAATTTCGAGAATTTAGTGGGGAAGGTTTGAGAGAAATTGAGATTTTTTTTTAGTTGGCGCGTTCAAGTCCAGGGATATTTTGGAGAAATGAGGATAGTAATTTTTAGCATTCCATTCCGCGGATGGTGCTGATAAAATTTTGGAATTTTAGTTTGATTTTTGAGAGTTTTCGAGATTTTTTTTTGTGGGGATACTAGCTGGAGATTTACGGTACGGAAAAATTTTCGAATACTGCATACGTACAACATATGCACAAGTATAGGACGTAGACGACGAACACCCTACAGTAGGGAACAGCGGTAGTATTGGAGATAAAAGTGAAAATTAAAGTAGGCCATACTAAACGCATCGTGCGGGGAGTGTAATTAGGTATAAGTTAGAATTTGAATTTTAATTCTTATCCTCATTTCTCATTCTTTCAGACGGTGCATAACATCCAGTATAGCAGTTCACGGGCGTTAGCAGAAAATTGTAACTGGAAATCAAGAGGCTCATATTTCATTCAAGTTGTTTCATCAAACCAGGGACCGTGGTCATTAGCTTCAAGTGCTTTGTCATACATTCTTTCTAATTTCGTCGAGGGATTAGACATCGAATTACATGGTACATAATATATTATATATTATTGAATAAATTTTGATTTACATTTTTGAGTTAGGTAAAACCTTATTTTGTTTAGTCAGGCCATTGTGCCGCATGAGTGGTCAGTTGTGAGAAAACCTACCATCACTGCACAGCGTAGTCACTCACCATTTGTACCTACACCTACCCATTATAATAATACCATAACAATAATATGATATGATAATTTGATAGCATTAAGTTAAAGTGGCCATGGTCATAGTCATCATCGCTCTACATTTACAGTTAACAAACATTGAATTCTCTCTTTTATATGCCTTCCATTCTTTTCTTATTTTGATAAATATGCAATAGTGATTTGGAAGTCAGGATAATTATACAAATTTTCAAGTTTGAAATACTTACCTGCAATCGATTTACCCTCGAATTTTATTATTCGAACTGATGAAGTGGTTGATAGTCAGTTTATTTTTAGTATTGGTATACTTAACCAGACTCAATATCGAGCATTTCTATCAATTAGTGAATGACATCGTAACTATTTCCTTTGTATTACTTGGTGTCGCCGCTTGGTACTTGACTGGATTTATGTATGTACTAATGAATGGATAGTATATAAGTGGTAGAGATACAAGTAAATAGTGAAGAATAATTTCGAATACAAATTATCAACTAAAATTTTAGCTGTCGTATGAATATAGTGGTGGCCCACGAATTTTTAATCGCTGCGTATTTATGGTACATTCAGGAAGGAGCTGAGCATATGTCGTTTGTATTGTTCGAAGAAATAATAGTTATTTATTTTGCTGTTTTCCAGTTCATAGAGGATATTTTCGGTGTGGGATTGGTACCTATTGTCAATAAACCAATAAAATTTCAGTTTCATTAAAATACATCCACATTCAACTTTGATGGAGGATGCAGATTTTGCTAATCAAGTAGTAGTGTCAATTTACAGTTGGTGGATCAACAGTGGATACCAGTACCTCACCGAGATAAAAAGGAACGGGTTTTCTATGATCGTAGTAGCTGATCTTCTCGACAACTATAATATTTTTCAACACATCATCGAAAGTGAAGGTTGGACAGGGGAGGATTATTCTCAAACTCACGATTGGTGTTGTGAGGAAGTAGAAGATAGAAGGGCTAATCGAAAAACAGCAGTTCGAACAGATAGGAAAATAATCGGCAAGGCAAGGCAACGTGTCCATTTATTGCGGGAATTGGATTGGTGAGGTAGGAGGAAGGACCGTGCGGGGATTGAAAGCATAGGGTGATTATTTACCTTTTGCTTAACCACCAATGTTGGTTTAGGCATAATTTAAGACGTAATAATTATTTTTTTTTCATTTCACATTTTTTATTTTTTTACTTAAAATTACTTCGAATATTTAAAATATTTTCTTTCATTTAAAGTATCCAGCGCTTGCTTTAGTACTCACCACTGTGGGGGAGGGGCTAGGAAATATGAGGAATTGATTGATAGGCTTGTGAAAATTCTCTGGATTTGTGTCTGTGCTCGAATTAAGTTGAAACCAAGGAAATCTTATATTGGTTTCCCGAGCTTGGTATTTTTAGGTCATCGAATTAGCGCGGCGGGAGTTAGCATAGATCCAGATAGGGTCAAAGTGATGATGGATTTTCCGGATCCGCAAAATGTGAAGCAAATAAGGCGATGGTTGGGACTCAGCGGGTTTTTCCGTAGATTAATTTTTGGTTATGCCAAATTGGCAAAACCTTTATATGAGCTCCTAATGAAAGACGTTCCTTTCAATTTTAATGATCGGTGTAAGGAGGCAGTCCAAAAGATGAAAGTCGCTATCTGTACAGCTCCGGCGTTGGCATACCTCGATCCGTCAGCACAGCTTGAGATGTGGACGGATGCTTCATACGGCACTATAGCTGCAGTACTCATTCAAAACATAAAAGGAGTAAGGCAGCCCATCATGTTTATTTCACATGCGTTGTCACCGACAGAGCAGCGGTGGCATGTAACCGACAAAGAATGTTATGCCATAGTGTACGGGTGTCAGAAAAGCCATCATTTTATTCAGGGTAGATCACTGGAGATCTACACTGACCACAATGCGTTGGTCTTCCTACTGCGTACTCCTCAAGTCACAGGTCGTTTGGTAAGGTGGAGTCTCAAATTAGGAGCATACAATATTAAAATCATGTATGTCCCAGGGAAGAAGAATGAGATGGCGGATTGCCTCAGTCGTCCTCCAGGTTCTGACGAACTTCCACCGCCCGTCATGCGAAGCATTACGGTACAGTCGGAACATGAGAGATCTACAGAGGATTGGGAATTTGTCATGGCTTGTAGGGAATCGAATGGGGCTGCGGCTGACTTGAAGACAGCACAGTGGAATGACCCAGATACAAGAATAGTTTTGGAAAGCCTGACTGAGGATTATGCTAACAACTGCAAGGCAGAGAACAAATGTAGGAAGAATTTTCAGATTAATCCAGAGGGTATTCTCAATCATATTTCATACGAAGTGTGGTCTAATATGGAAAAGAGTAGTCCCATCGAAAGAAGCAACTGGAGTTAAATTACATTTACATAATTTATGCATGACCGGCTTTTACAGTATGATTATGATAACCAGAGGCCAACCGACGATAAGCATGACCCTAATAATAACGAAATGATTATGTTGAAAATAGGGAGCTTCGGGATGAAACAAATAGGGAGCTTCGGGATGAAACAAATAGGGAGCTTCGGGATGAAACAAATAGGGAGCTTCGATATGAAACAAATAGGGAGCTTCGATATGAAACAAATAGGGAGCTTCGGTATGAAACAAATAGGGAGCTTCGATATGAAACAAATAGGGAGCTTCGATATGAAACAAATAGGGAGCTTCGGTATGAAACAAATAGGGAGCTTCGATATGAAACAAATAGGGAGCTTCGATATGAAACAAATAGGGAGCTTCGATATGAAACAAATAGGGAGCTTCGGTATGAAACAAATAGGGAGCTTCGATATGAAACAAATAGGGAGCTTCGGTATGAAACAAATAGGGAGCTTCGGTATGAAACAAATAGGGAGCTTCGGTATGTAACAATTTGACTGAGTCGTAAAGAAAAATATAGAAATATAAAAATGATTTGGAAAATAATTGACGTGATTTCTTATAAATCTAAAGGCCGGATGGGAGGGTAATTCCTTATAGAGGTACAAAATTACTTTCCTTGAGGGCATAGTTGTATATATGACGTGTGACAGAATGCGGAAGGGAAGGATGGGTTCATGGAACTTATTGGTGGAAGTAAAATTTAATTGATATGGCGATAGAATGTCTCATCCTGATGAAGGATTTTACTTCGAAGACATCGACGAGGATGAGGCTGAAAATGATGTGTACACCGGAAACATCGGTAACATTCTAGATACCGATGAAGAAGATGAGTCCGATATGAATCAAAAGGCGGACGAGAATGATGTAAGTTGTCACATTGTATCCGATATTTCTTCATACGGCTCTGTTGTTATAACGGAGCCGAATGGGGAGATGTCGAGTGCACTGGCAGCTAAAAATCAATTGGAGCAACATCAACAACAACAGATCGCGAAATATAAGACCGAAGTATCAGAAGCGGCATCTACTCCTCCGAAAGTTGAATATCCAGCTCCGAAGACCGTCAAGGAAAGGATGGCGGAAAGGCAGAAGCGGAAAGAAGAGTGGTTGACGGCATTGATTACTGCAAGATTGGCATTTCAAAATGCTGCAATGAGAGCTGTGAATATGCAGAGAACGATTGAGGAATCTCCATTGTATTGGGAAACGCATGGTGGGAATAAGGAAGCGGATAGAAGAATGGCTACCATAGCCTCGATACGGGCGGAAAATAGCCGCATCAGAGAATGCCCGTTATGCGTTAGCAGAGGTAAAAACTCAAATTTAAGACATATCAGACGAGATTGTCCTTTAAAACGGATGCAAGACAATTTTAATCCGTTGAAAGAAAAGACCCTGAAACGCTGCTGGTTATGTGGGGGCGATCATTTGATCCGTTTCTGTACCATCAAGAGGCGGCAGAGTAAATAGAAGTTCTGTTATCATTTTCCTACGCATAATATCATTAACAAAAATTACTTCCTTAATATTTTTCAAAATTAATTTCAGTTACCATAATAAAACACACATAGACATAACACATATGTGAATTATATAATACCGTGAACGTAATCAGTAAAATTATTTGAGGAAAGTTGTATGGAGTTGTGTATGACTGTTGAAGTCAGCAGAGGGAGAATAATGAACAATTAGCCTAGAAAATTTTAAGGAGTCACTTTTCGATTGTTGGGATTTGTCGATTGGACATGGGCTGAGCCAGATGTGTTTTGGATTTAGGAGGTTGGATCTGTGGGGGAGAATCGTGTCTGAGAGAACAAAAGTACGTAATTTTGTTCGAATTTAGGGGTTATTCTCTTGTCGCATATTTTAATTACCAAATCTTGAGCACATTACAGTGCTGACCTGTCGTATAGACTTAGCTGTTGATTAGTACTATTGAAATTGAAAATAATATGAAAAGAAAATTCACAAAAAATTACTATGGGGAGTGTATCGAAGATAAAAACTATATGAACAAAGAGTTAGATTCGGGGGATAAGATATATATATATCTTGAATTATTGGTATATGTCAGTGTTTGCATGCGTCACAAAATTTATGGAACCTCCACCAGCTACAGTAGGTATATACATGAAGAATGAAATAAGCTATGCATCTTCGAAAAATAACATATAATCATGTGAAAATTGAAGTATAATTAGTTTACTGAGGAATTATTATGTGTGTGTGACTTGTGTCACGGGGTCAATAACGACTGTTGCCAGGCTTACCTTTATCTTTTTGGTGTTTCTTAATGTTCAATTACAGACTACTCATCTATCTGGAAATATAGCGCATATAATGGATTCTTCAAGGGGCAACCGAGCGCACACCAAGGTGCCATCTGTATCGATCCCGTTGCGGAGAGTGATATGGCCAGCGGGACAAAAGTTCATTCCTAGAATGCTGAGATTTGCCAGTCCGTTCGAAATCTTCGAGGATGATACTTCGGACCACAGTAGACTCCCAAGTTCTGCTGACGAGACTGGAGATGATTGCTTGGAGAGCGGATCCACGAGTTCGTCTGAAGCGCCTAGGGGATCGGGACGTAATACAAAGTCTGATGATGAGGATGGGGATAATGAATCGAGTAGTTCTAATGGATCATCTGAGGCTTTTCTTCGCACACGAGGCGTCGGTCTGGGAGTAAAAAGAAGGGCAGACGAAGTCCAACATCAGCATAGCAGGAGTGACAGTTCAGATGAATATCAGCTTCCTTATACCTCCCAGCGGAGCAAGAAATCGCGTAAAGACCATCACAAGAAAAAGGACTACAACTTCTCAATCCACACAAAACCAGAAGATTGGACCGAAGAACAACATCATCTATACGAGCATGAGTATAAATCCCCACCCAAACCAGATTTTTCGAATGCCCTACCATCAGATGAAAGTGAAGCCATATTCACCTCCTCTGAGTCGGGAGGACGTTGATCATAAATTAAGGTTGCAAATGCAACACATATTTTTGTACAACACCCACCACATACGATATTCCTAGTTAAGTTAATAGTGTTATGTACTGCCAACAGTTTATTTTGAGGTAGCAATATTACTATGATTTTAAATTCTTAATGCCAACCATGTATTTTATGCCTAGGACATTATATTTATGGAATGAACTGATTCAGAATACAAATAATGATCTCGTTAAGAATACATTCTTATTTTTACTCATGAATTTCAAATGTACGTATCTGCGTAGGTTGATGGTTAAACGATGTAGACATGACAGGGTGTAAGAGCGATAGTAATACTTAGAACGATTTTCTTTTATTAAGTTTCAAAATATTTATGTGAATTTCATGTCATTAAGGAGTTAGCTCTTAGCAGAGATAACGCTTTAACTGCCATGGGATCTTTTAGCCCCAAGGGGGGATTTGAATTTGTGTGTGCATGAATGACGTGATTTTTTTTACAAATCTATAAAGCGGAGGGGAAGGACACTCCACTGGGTATTTCCGATATTGGGGTACTGAGTGTCTTTCTCCGAAGCGTAGCTGGCTCCGATTAGTTTTCTTCAATACATAGAACGGGTGGTGGTTTTTCATAATATGTTTGAGTATATTATTGGTGGGGGATAAAATATTACTATTTCATTAGGTTAAGTTACACAAAATATATAAAAATTTTTTTAAGATAGTATTAACGAATACTTCAAGTAATCATTAAATAAGGCTGTTTACACCATAAAACTTAAGATGATCTTCCTACACACACGGTACAAATATGATACATTATACGATACATAATAACTTAAATGCTTAAGATATACACGTTGTTAACAAATCTCTCTGTAAACCATAACTTGTGGTATTCCAATAGTCATGTATTTTTTTAAGAAACATTTTGGTGGAGTGGTATGGTTTTCGACGGTCGAGGCAGGACGCTGTTTCCGCCCCGGGACTTCCGGTCCCGTCTTGCTTGGGACAGCAAGATAACGATTCGGGGGATTTTGTAAACGAAATTCGTCAACAGCGTATGCCTCTGCCGTCGACAATCATACGAGACGAAGGGGGAGGGAACAACGAATTCGACGACAGAGAACGAGCGATGCAAATGGAAGGGAAGGAGGTGTAGGTTTGGCGGTTGATATTTTGGAGCGAGAAAAGACCAGAACAAAAGAATTAGTGAGGGAGAGATTCAGCCATCTTGGCTGTAGTAGTCAGTGGACGGGAGCAGCTCAAAAAAGTCAGTTGAGATTTTGCCAGTGGAAGAGCAGCAACCGAGCTCCGGCGTCCGTGCCCCTTTTCATTTTTATCTTCATTTTCCTTTTTCACTTTTTGAATTCGAAGTTAGAAGTCATTTTTAATTAAAATTATTTCGAAGACTAAAATACCGAACTGTAAAATAGTGAGAAAGAGGGCCAACAAGAAAAGATCGTCTCCAGGTGAGAAGACTGAATAGCCAAGTTTTTGAGGAGCCACGAATTACATCGCCAGTGGTTTACCGGTAAAGTTGGATTTGTTGTTCCGTTCCCGTGTCCGTCGTCGTCGTTCCGTAAGAGGGTACAACATAATATAATAATAATAATTAAATATATTTTTATTCTGGTATGATTTGTGTATCCATATATAGTAGTGCGCGTACCGTAACAAGTGTGTTAGTGAGTTGAGGTTGTGAGTTAGATATTGTTGTGCCTACAAGATGCAAAGTGTGAATTAAAAATAAGGAAATAGATCATAACAGCAGAATTCGGTGGTTCGTATTAGTTGTTTTATTAGTTCATTGTTTATTTTATTCCCGCACGGTAAAATAGGTATGAACATACATTTGGCATATAATACAGGTGATGAAGTTGGATGCATACAGCGATCATTACACATACACGTAGGGATACGGTAGCCATAAAATAATAGATATAATAATTGATTTTGCCAGTCTATGATTTCGTATGCTATGTACATGTTTTAAAACCCAAATTCATTTTTGCATTATAGAAGTAGGTAGTTGAGGTAAACGGCAATCAAGAGGTACAGAGGGATACTTCTAAATTTGAGACCAAAACTTCGAACACTTTGGTCACAGTTGTACACCTCATTAAAGCTCATATGGGGCTGTACTATAGGCGATACTATATATATGGAATTTCCCTGATGGAACTCGCATATCAGTAGGTAATTCTCCTATTTTCTAATACAATACAATACAGCTCAGTCGCGTCTACATACTTAAGTGCAATCCTCTCCGTTATACATGAGTGGTTTCACTTCTTTGAAGGTTTCTGCTACACAAGAGGTAACATCTACTCTATGAGCTCTTCCGATTTCTCGGCATGGTGTGGTCTGTCCCATTCCCTGATGAAGTATGAAGTATAATAAAATGCAAGACTTAAGTAACATTCTTCAAGCGTGCATTCGAGTTGGTTTTTCGAGAAAAGGAGTTTGCAATTTGGGAGTAGAGAGGCCCATTAAGATCCATTATAATATTTTATCATCATTTCGAGTTTGAAGCGACAGTAAGGCAGAAATAGTACGAGTTTAAAAAACGCATCTGTGAAACTCTTGGTCGTTTTCTATACATATCATCTATCATATCAAATTATGTACCGTATTTCCTGTAATTGTAGGCATAGGCCTGTAATACTACTCGGCTCTGCAACAGTACGCGGAACTGAGAGGTCTCTCTGTTTAAATAGTTCACGGGTCTAACTAATACACTATTATTATATGGAAGTACGCCCGGGTCTGTGATACTACATGGGTCTGAGAGGTCTACTATTACAAGACATCCGGTACTTTCTCTGGATATATTTTATCTGAATTCACAAGGACCCTTCAGTTTTCGTTTTCGGCCGTTTTTTTGGCGTCTAATACAAAGTCAATCCCATATCCACCCCATTTATTATTTGTATTATATGTTACATGCAACCCTGCAGCAATAGCACATTACTGTCCCCCTTTGTGATATGAGGTTCTCCAACCTGTGGCAAGGGACGGGGCTTTCTTCCATTGTTTATTTTCCCCAACGCAGAGCAAACAATGATCCGAATTAGTGGGGCAACAATCATATACGTGAGCTCTTCAAAATCTGGTATTGAATGGACTGCTACGAAAGAATGGGAAGATGAGTTGAAGACACAGTAATGGGATTTTAATTGAAGAAAATGGCGTGTAATAGTATAAGACGCAAGATTTATCCACACTTTGCCATAGGCGTAGTTCTTTTGACACGCGATCTGAACTGCCAGTAATCTTCTTAAAACACAATTTTACACGTTTTTACAAAATATTTTGACTCGAGAAAAACCAACAAAAACTTAACAAGACTAAAGATAAGAAGAACCTGAACCGGAGAATATGCCGTCCTGTCCCATATTTCGAATCTGGGTTACGGAAGTACAAGTTGAAAAACGTAGGAGTACGTTTTTAATTATTTTTTTTATAAATTTATTTCTACCAAGAAATAGATTACACTCACAAAAACCCTGTATTATCTATATCTTATTTTCCTGTAGGATGTATGTAATAACCGTATAATATTTGCAACTTTATACTCGAAAATAGGAATCTTAAATTGGATTTCATTCTAAAAGTACCTACATATATTTGCTACTTCAACAGAATGAGATTTGAAAACAAACTGTTTTTGTATTGTCAAGCATTTTCCCCGTTTGCATAAGACAAGGACATCTTGCCATAAATTAAAGGCATTTTGTGTAACATATATAAAAAGGTAAACCAAGAAAATTGAATATTATAAGGTAAAACATGGTTTCTCTCGGGATGTGTGCTCATCTCAAACTCGTATATTAAGAATTCCTCCAGCCCATGTCAGGCTGACTGATCGTATTCACCTTCATGCTCGTGTAGTTTGTGTTTCTGATGCTATTTTCAGAAAAAAAAGGAAGGTAAAACATTCATTTAATTAAATGAAAATTCACATGGTTGACCTTGCGAAACTTTCTCTCCAAAAGTATAGGAAAATATCTTAGAAGATTTTAAAAAGACTATTGTATATATACATATATTATGACGTCTCAACAGTATTTACTCCACGTATTTATTTCTTTAAAACTCTACTCTTTTTTTTAAATCCGAGATTCAGCATCAGCACGCGAACCCGTTTGTGTGTGTGTGTGTGTGTGTGTAATTCATTGCTTTGGTTTGTAAGACTCTTAAAGATGCATGCTAAGCTCAATTCAATCTATGTGAAAGTACCTTCAGCATCTATACTTATATATTCCTTAAATGACATTGGTTTTCAAAATTCAAAACTACCTACTTTTTTGCTAGCAAGCTTAAGACCCGGCATATATGATATTACTATATACATAAAATATGCCTACATTTTACTTATTGTCTATGTATGTGTCATGCAGAATTCAATAATAAAGCTATAGAATAATACATATACCGTACTATTGATTATTCCATTGAGGTTGCATTCTTTCTACTACGAAATTACATTGCATTACTATATACCATACTTACGGCCTCTGAATTGATTTTCTATTGAACTTATGCACCTCCTCCATAATATAGGTTTGTACAAAGATTTAGAGTTCAAAGTATACAGAAACAGCCTAGGTAATATCTTTGTTGGATTTACCTATAAGAAATCCATTCACATAGAAATTTTCTTAATCCAATTTCTTACGATTTCTATTGCGTTCTTATCGTTATGTGGGTACTTTTTCTTTCACAATGTCCTCCGTTAGTTGATTTGAATTGAGCTAAACGTATTGATCTCCTTGAAATAACTCCAAACTGCTCCACTGCACTGAGGATTTTATGCCGCTGGGAATTTATGTGATGGAATTACTAATAGGAAGTAAGTACCTAGGAAACTTTGAAGAGCAGTCCAACACTCTATTTCACCACACAGCACAGTGTAAAAAAAAGTAATTTTTTAAATATGTTAAGTAACTACGTATTTGAAAACCTTTTGTTCATTTTGAAATTAAAGAAATTTTATACTGCGCTTTATCCAATAGTAAACCCTGTCTAGCAGCCCTATATATATATCTCCGCTTTCTAATAGAGAGCCGCCCACTATAAGGAAAAATACACAAATATACTATACATCCATAGGGTAACATTTATTTTGTACAAGAAAAGTAATGTACACATTATAGGCAGGTCTTAAAATGTGCACTTTTGGGAGTGAAATGTAATGAAGATTGTTGTCAATGTCAGTCTGCTATATGTAATGTGTTAGTAATATTTAAATTGGCTTTAAGAAAATGTGTCAGAGTAGTCAAATATGTATTGAGCAACCGGCTTGCTCCTTTTACTTGCTTGGATTATCTAATTTAATTTTAAATTTGCAACTTTGCAAAGAACTCCCACTCATCCTGTGCATACAGTCGCATATTTTCTGGGAAAGAATTCAGAAGATGCAGAAACCAAATGTGTAAGTATTTTGCAGAATAAATATAGACATAGTAGGAGAAGAAGAAGAGATCCCGGGGTCGGGATTCGGGACCGTCACCGTCATACCTCTGCACACGTGTACTATTGAGGTCCTCGACGGAAGGGAAGTATGACCGAGTTTGCATGCATACAAGCCAAGTATGAATATATAACTACCGACCTACCTGATCTATTCAAAATGTTCTCAATTTTGTATAGGATGAGCATAAACCGTTTTCCTTACTTTTCTTCAATGATCATTAATTGGGAGAAACCTTGTCTAGAAACATGAAGAGATAGGGGAAATTCCTTGAATTTGATAATTCCATTTTCATCGGTTAATCTTATTATGGTATACATAAATAATAGAAGTTTTTAGCTATTTCATTATACTTCCCTTGTTTTTAATTTATAAATTCTCAGTATTTTCCTCTTGTAGTTAGTTTTCATGCCAGAAATATTTGAGTGAGGCAAGCATTACACGGCGTGAACCAGGAGGACTAGACGAGGAGTAAATGAGCATATGCCGCTAGAATTATAATTGATTTTTCTGGTGTATTTTGCTTAATCGATCATGTACAGGATGTCGACTAGCAGGTGCAAACACTAGACAATAATATGTCGGGTTCATCATTCGGCATACGTCATACAAGTATTTTGCCATGGCTTTCAACTGTCAATCTACTTACATCCAATATGCGCTTATTAATTTGTCTTAAAAACAGTACACATACGTACGTACCAGTATGTATCCGCATATAGTATGTATTATTATGCCATTTGGTGTCAGCATATTTTTCCTGGAAATCTTTAAGAATGTCAAAAGCAGAATTTGAAATGAGTGTAGCATGCTCCTCAGGACATACTAACATTGCGGTCCGCTGTGCTGTCAGTCTATCTCCCTTTTGAAAATGCCTATGCCTACGCACTGCACAGCGAGGAAAGTACAATGACAATAGGTAGATACTTCTACTTCTACATGCCCAGCTTTTTAAAGAATAACTAATGTACCTTCACAGTAGACCAAATATTTTGAAAGGTTCTGACTACCTAGTTCTAAATACCAAAATTTGCAAAATCTTTTTATCGTATGGTTTATACCGTAATAAAGGGAATTCTTACAAAAGATGAGCAGGACCCGTGGTGTAATTTTGTCACTTATCTATTTCCCATATTTCCTTGCTTGTGATACACATAAAACATTCCAAGAATTCTCTTTAGTTGGGTGTACTACATACATCGCTTAGTTAATTTGATACTAAAAACCAATTATGTAGAAGGATCAAAAGTAATTTACCTATACTAAAAAATCTGTATTTAATTTTCCTAATCCTTTGGGAGTACTTGTAAAATAGCTATTTCAATTTCCTGCGCAATGATCTGGCAGTGCATTTTAGAGGGCAAAAATCCATTCTTTTCTAATGTATTATACACTCAGCATTCCAATGTTAATAGTGCGCCTCAATAACCCTCGAGTATGCATAGGTATATATATACATATATGGAATAAAAAATAGCGAAAATATTTAAACAACGTTACTACAATCCAGAAAGTACACATAAGTAAAAAATGTACTGTAAAAGTGAGAAAGTGACATAGTTTGAGGGAACATGGAAGTAATTTAATTTCTCTTGAAGTTTTGTTGAAGTTGAACACAGATTTGGAATTTCATGGACAAGGACACGGAGAAGCCCAGGTGCTTCTCTTGAATTGAACCCCAAATAAGAAAATGGGAAATCTTTTGAATGTTGCTCATTTGTAGGTATATGAAAGTGTACGTTATATTGAGCTTGGAATTCTAAAGGAGAGTATTATGAACAATTCACATTACATAGTTCCCGGAGTTTGAGTTGAACTTCTCTTACCTAGATACAAACTACAAACTAGGTGAAGTTTAAGTAGGATCCTAGGTACCTACATAATGTTTAGTTCTTCGTAAATTGGTTCAGGGTTTAATGTTTTTTTTATAATATATATGTGTACATAGCACTGCAGAAGTAGGTGAGATGTTCTTGTACTTTTATAATTTTATGGCCATGTAGTAGAGATATTTGAAAATTGTTTGAAAAGTTTAAAGAGTCCTTAAAAAACTACCTGATACTCTGACAACTGACAAGACCATGCGTAAGATGCTTGACACGCGGACGGAGAGTGTATAATTATAGACCTGAACTTGAGACTGGAACTCAAACTTGGAAATTTTCGAAAAGGCTCAAAAGAAAATTTTCTTTCTCCAAATTGGTCTTCTACATATTTACAAAGGAAACATTACTGTTCAAAATGAAAGTATTAAATTACCATTGTTTCTGCGATAGGCCCTATAGAAATCATATGACGTGAGTTCAAACATAGAAACGGTAATGCGTTTAGGACGAAAAGGGATCGAAGTGGCTTGTAAAATATCACACTATGCATTTATGAAAACGGAAATTCCACTGGTTTCTGAACATTTTAGTAGGCTAATATTTATTTAAAAATAAAAACAGTCAATTATTCAAAGGTTCAAAGGCTTTTGTATAAACATTTGGTTAACCAGCTATGATTTTATAAATGGCCTAAAATTGTAAAAAGAAATTGTAAGCAATCCATCCCATGCAACCGGCTTTCCCTTATATCGATCTTATATCTATATACCCGAAAAAATTTAACGCTGTAAGCATATAGCTGACCAACCACATATTTTAAATTTGTCCCTTGTAGCAGTTTTACATCAGAGTCTCCCTTGTAGCTAAAGAATGTATGTGACTGGTCTTATTACAGTAGATCTGAATATTTTGCTTGCTTTCAATGACACTGAAATTGACAATGAGAGAAGGGAAGCCGCTTCGGGCATTAGCAAAGTAACAAGTTAAAAATGTCGTCTACTCAAATAAAGAAAAAGTACCTACTTTACTGATTATCAGACAGAATATTGTACACAGTTAGGTTTAAATTAATGCAAATTAAAAACTGAAATTAAAAAATATAAATTAAAAATCAGAGCTTGTCTCTAAAATTTTAAGTTTGCAGCTTGCTACTGGTATAGCATACTACCATGCGGCGCTACCCTTTCGTGAATTGTCTACAATGCAAACATATTTGAAGAGAAAGCTTCAAAGATTTATGAATTTTTGTAAGTAGCTTAATGGAATACAATGGAAACAATAAATTACATAATACCTTCAGAGCAGAAAAAAATCAAATTATAGCCTTATGTAAAGCTGCATACAATTTTAGATGGTTCCTAAATTAAATAGTAATTCTCTCTTTTTATTGCATACTACCTCTATGTAACTTTTGGCAAATGCACATTTTAATTTCAGTTTGTAAGAGAGAACCATAATTATTATTATGGAAATTAGATAATTATTTTTAAAATTATTTGTGCATGTAATTTCTGTATTTTCTATGCACTCAGTTCTTTAAGTAGAATGATCTATATTTAATAAATTAGTGTATTGATCTAGAAAGCAAGTCTAGTTATCCGTAATATGTCCAGCATTGCCTCAACATGTTCTATACAGTCCACTGCTCTCTCCGACATAAAGCTAAAAATATACGCTGGTCCTCTGTGACTAATATTTTGGGTGACACTTGGGACATGGGTATCTGGACGTGGAGAAAGGGGGAAAATGACAGGACAAGGACATAACGTATTTTCTCATCTGTACATGCCAAGTTTCTCAAGCTCCGACTTGAGCCTACCAGAGAAAATGCATAGGAAAAAAAACAATTTTTTCGTCACACTGCACAGAGAAAAAAAGAAAAGTAAAAGCACTTACAGAAAAGTCAAGTTTGAACAAGAAGTTCTTGTCAGGACAATAGAAAGAGAGATATAGTTTAATACCCTAGTGCATTATTTATCCACCCAGTTCCAGTTTCCAGTTCATCCAGATATTTATAAGGGACGTGCTGCATACATGCGGATATGTGGCTACATAAATCTATCAGGCGTATGTGTAAAATAATTTGCTCTCTGAAAATTTTTTAAATTGAAATTGAATCAAAGTTCGGGAAAACAGGAAAGAATTGGTTAGCCTGGTCAATATATGCATATGACGGAGCTATATCATACATGGGACATTCATCTTTGGGCTATAGACTATAGGGACACTGATATTCCTCACAATTTGGTAGAATGGCAGAGAAAGCATTCAGAGAGAGAGAGAGAGTGAGAGAGAGATATAGAGAGGAAGCAGCGGAGTGACGTGAGGAGACAGTTGGGTCACGTTGAATGTTGCTGATAAGACAGCGTTTTCTCTCTCTCTGGGCTACGGGCTCCAGAAGAACTCGGAAAGTGAAGCGATAGAGAGGACATGAGAGGAAGGGTGTGTGTGAGAACTTTACGATTCCGAGAATGGACTCTTGTTTCTTATTGGGTTTATTTCCGCAGAGCCTCAACTTACATCCCCATTGTTCGTGGACGATGCTTCATAGAGCATTGATTTTATGTGGGTGTTTCTCTGTTGTCTGTTTGAAATGAAAACGATGAACTAGACAATTCGTGAGAATGTAAACGAAAAGCGTATTGCCTCACACTCACACTTGGTCTCTAAAATAGGGCGGCTATGTATTTTCTTGGAGAGTTGGAGTGAAAAAGCGTAAGCTATTGTTAGAAGATTTCATCCGCATAGTGTTTGTAATAGTTACACCATGGAGTTTCGGTGGGAGTTCGAAAGAGTCCTCTGGGACTCTGTCCGTGTCAATCACTAAGTAAACTTTCCTCACTCCAGCCACACGACTCGTACCGTACGTACGGCCGGCCGTACATACTTAAGGTTAAGGCGATGAGCTCAGGTTTACTCAGTCATTCAGTCATCCAGTCCTGAATCCGCAGACATTTCCATTTTCCATACTCCAGTCACTACACTACAATTCATCCAATCATTCAATTTAATGCTTTTCTTTCACGTTACTTTTCACTACTCCTCCATCTCCATCCTATCTTAACTCATCAAGCGAAACGAGACGAGGGCCTTGGGCCAAAGTCGGGCCAAATAGGGCCTATAGTAACACTGCACTGCTGCTGGTGCTGATGCTGGTAGACACTAGACGGTGGCTGGCTGTGTAGACTGTGTGAACACTCACAAAAGCAGCTTATACACTTTTCCTCACGGCCGAACCTTAAAATAAAATTGGCTTGTTTTGTTACTGGTATTCAGTATCAGGCCTATCGGTCGCTCCGCGTATTATCTGTAGGTACTTTTCACAAGGGATAAATCTTGAGGATAAGATCTTGTTTCGCAATGGAGTCCCAGTTGCAACTATATTTGTAGAAAGGAGCGTTGGTATTTCAGCACACAGTCGTACATTATTGTCTATCTGAATTCTACGCATTCAACGCAATCCGGATTTTTTCCCTACATAAAATAAATTCTGTACATATACTGCTAAACTGTACTCTGCATACAAGGGAGGTGCAAGTGTGTACTGGAGGCGTAGATGCTTACCGCTTTCTTTTAAACATTAGTTGTTAGGTTGGTTGCTTGTTAACAAGTTTGCACGCAGCACCAAAAAACGAAGGCAAAACCGAAACTCTGCTGCTGATATCTACTTTAAACTTAAATGATTTGCCTACTTGAGACTTTCAATCAGACAAAAACTCCAGTCAGAATTGTTAGAGTGGCTCACGGTAAAAGTTGAGCTCAAACGCAGCAAGATATTTTCTGTAGTTATAATAATTTAGGTAGGTACCGTAAACCTTCCAATACCTCTTGGGTCTCTAATAGGTCGTTGTATATAACTCCCGGTCTATAAAATCTATGTTTTTTTTATTCTTTTCCTTAGTTAGACTTGCATTTATAAAAAATAACTCCCCGGTCTGAGAACAAATTTGACTTATAAGTAACTCCCGGATTTTTCAATACCCCCCGGGTTCCTTAATAACTCCCGGATCTGTGACTATAAGTTACTGAACATTTCTAACACATTGACAAAGCCCAACTCAAACTCATAAGTTTGACGCAACTCCCGGGGGAAGCTATTCGAAGAAATACGGTAAGTAAGTAGGTACCTAGGTACTTTTGTAAATAATGTGGAAAGTGAAAAAAATGTTTTGCATTCAATTTAAATATGTACAATTTTCAAAGCAGAACCATTTTCATCGATATTGATAAGTAAGCTTGAGACGAAACTTTTAGTTACTGTAATTCAGCCAGTGCTTTTGCAAAAGCTTTGGATTATGCGGGATATATTCGGATATACCAATATAATTACATACAGTATCAAACCAAGCTGATGCCTGGCTCTACTGGGCTGAAGTGTCTCGGGGTTTGAATAGCTTTTGTAGAAAAAACTACTGTGCTTAACTTTAAAAAAAAGAAGAAGGGATTCAAATGGATATAAGAATATATATTGTTAGCAGTTGTCGTTTGTCCTTAGCACTTATGTACCTAACAGCTGTTTTACTATGAAGATTCAAACTCTTCCTGAATGCTACTCCACATTCCGACATTCCACATAGTGTACGCGTGGGTACTTTAGATAGGTACCTACTTGTTTATGTTTATCTTGAGACAACATTCTTGGGACGTGGACGTGTAGGTAAATACCTACTTATATACGTGGCCATGACTGCATTACGTATAATATTATGCCAGTCACTATTATGAATAATTCCTGGCTTTAAATGTATTATATAAAGCTACATATAGTATCATGCAAAATCATCAATTTCTATTCCCTCAGCCCCAGAGATAATTATTATTATCTCCGACAAAATTGATTTCTGAGTTTCCCAGAAATTACAGCACCTACGTAGATATTGTGAAATAAATGTAAGTAAAGGATGTTGTATAGTAAAAGTCTTAAGAACGCCTCCACCATCCGTCAATGAATATGGAAGTTCTTGCTTGAAATAATAAAATGTGCGTTCATTCAGCTCTCCATTCATTTTACAGTGACAGTAATGGGAAGTACCGTATTTCTTCTAATAACTCCCCTCCCCCCTCTCGGGAGCTATGTCAGAATTAGCCTCAAATCCGGGAGTTATAAGAGGCCCGGGAGGTATTAAACAAAGAGGAAGAGAATAAATCCAAGTATGCGTTCCGACACGTGTCGAGGTAGAACAAACGTCCTGTGATTATTGACCACACACTACAGCCACGCGCAGCCAAAAGTTCAAAGATGACTTTGGCTTCGTTATTTATTTGATAAGTAAGCAATTTGGAATCGTGAAAAAAAATTTGGAACAAAGCCACTTACGGAATTTTCTCAAATAAAAATTTCTTTTCGAAGAACTCTCACATCAAATACAATGAGTACACACAGAAAGAGAAAAGAGCTAAATTTTCAAATTAATAATTTCCTAGCTAATTCTGAGAATCCAAATCAATTTCTAGGAAAATGGAAAATCAAAGATTTGCCAGGCGACCAAATATATGTGGTTCTCACTACATATACACATGAAAAGACTGTGAGCACACATTTATTTTAAAATTAGACTTGGCTTGTAGAAAGCCGTAAAAGCTTTTCCCTTATTTGTAGTGTAAAGTTGCAAAGTTTGCAAACAATACGTTTTCTGTATAAATCAACACAGATTACATATGAAATTGTTACATTGCTTTTAATTACTTTTTTCTTGAGAAATAAACAAAAAATCAACTTGTTATGTAATATTGAGGAAACCCTTGACCTTGTAATTTTTTGTACTCATGCTAATTTTAGTTACCACATGTAGTCTAATTGTAAGTCTAGTCTTTGTCTCCGCCATAATTAAATTTCTTGCTCCTTTCCATGCTCAAGTTTGAAATAAAATTATAACTGAAAGTAAATTTGGAGAAAAGAAATGGAAAACATCTTACGGTTACGGTTAGGCACCTTGAAGGATATACATACATGATTAATTTCTATTCATTCTACGCCTTTTGGAAATTTTTTACTTGTATTATTATTATTTTCCTACCAGAACCTACCTGGGTACTTTGTATTGGTATTCATTACGTAACCAAATATTGAATTGTGTGAACTTATCAACCTTTATCTATAGTAATCTTACAAGTACACTAATAATAAGGAAAGTAGGCAGACATATATAATTACTATGATTTTATTTTCCCCTTCACTTCCTCCCAAGTATACATCTTGCGTATAACTGTGCAATGTGTGTATGTGTGTATTATCCTATGAGTAATATAAAAGCCACCTATAAGATCGTAGACATAAAATGTAAAGCTGGAAAACATTCTAATGTAAATGGAGAGTTACGTTTTAGTTTCAACTTGATATATTTGTCATAAATTCCAGTGAATTGAATTAGTGTACACAACGGTGCTAGGGTCCTATGTATTTATTAATGCCTTTTTAAGGTAAACATACAAAATTGGATTGTAGTTGTGTACTTGTGAAAAGGGGGAAAGGAGCAAACACAAATATTTCCAAGGAAACAAAACTAGGGACTACACTTAAACCTCAAGTGAAAGTGTGGGCGTATGTTATGTACAAGGCTCGACGAGCCGAGGAAATTTCATAATGATGACCATTAGATGCGGCATCGCTCGGAAGTGAAAGTGAAAATATATAAGCATGTTACCGCTGTACTGATATTGTATAGAAAAACCTTCCCCCCTACCTCCATATAGCATAGTCATAGCAGTACTTATTCTGCAAAGTGCAGGAAAGCAAGAATTACTCGTTATACAAAATTGAAAATTTGATAAAGGTGAGGAACTATATACGAAAACGTTCCTTCTCCATCCCATTTTCTTGAGGAAGGCGAAAGGCGAAGCTCCTCATAGTTAATTTATAGGAAATATATTTTCGTGACTCTTGTTGCCTCAGAAAAAGAAAGCAAAATGTCTATAGCAGCGCATGTATTTTGATGCTTTTGAAGAAGAATTGATATTTAAGTAATGTTTCTTGCTCAACTTTCAATGTATTCATTACCCAACTTCAAGTAGCCTGCTCTACCCATGTTGGCGAAATACATATGCATATAGCACACTTATATATGTCGGGTGGTGTAAAGTTACTTACACAACAAACTTTGTTCTATTATACGCTTCAAGTTAAAATCCTTCCTGAACGCTTTCAGAGCACAAAGCACCAATACAAAGCCAAAGCAAAGCTCCCTCATCGCCTGTCAAACATGAAAGAAACACATCTCTATAATCATATCCTCACTCCCTCTATTAATGAGAAGCTTTTTTATCCTAATTCCTTTCTTTTTAGATTTTAATTCAACGCACGAAAATGGCTCAAAAAGTTGAGTTGAGAGGAGTGACTTGACATGTGGAGTGAGAAGTGGACACTGAATATTAAATTCCTTCCTCTCCTTCATCCCTCTCACCTAATCCTGATACTCTCCCCCATATCTTTTGACTCGAAAGTTTTTAAAGAGTTTGTACACACGTATAGTTAAAGTTGAAGAGAACTCTCCCACCAAAAAAAAGTAAAAAGGAGGTAAATATAGAGATGGTGAGGGGAGCGGAGGACATATCTGCACGGGGTACACAAACATACGGACATAGACATGGCTAGGGATAGAGACGGGACGAGAGATGTTGATGGGATGAAAAGTGAAAAGGTTGAGACTCTAGTTTTGGTCATGTAAAGAGAGGAAGAGAGCTGTCCTCTTTAGAAATTATTGTTAACGGAAATTGGCTGGAAAGTTTTGGGAGGGGAAAACTTTGAGATACACACACACTCACATTCGTCTATCATTTCCAAGGGAACGAGATGAGTAAGTACTAGATCATGGATCCTATCTTAAGGCTAAAGTTGGCTGATCCTGTAATTCAATGTCTTGTTTGTGTAGCCTGTATCCACTTCCACTTATTTCTTTCTTAGTGTCTATTTCATTATTCACAAACAGTGCTCTGAGGGTCACGGTTTAGCGCCTCTCTATCATCTTTTTATCAGTTAAAACAATACTCTATAGATCATTGGATTATGATTTACTTTATTTAGATGTTTTGAATGTTTTAGATCAGTTGAAAATACTACTACTACAACTACATATTTATTTGAAATTTAGTTTATTGATATCAGCAGTTTTTCTCGATACTTCCTTGTTTAGTTGGGTATTTAAATGGGAACGGCTTATAGTTTTTCGTTTACTAAACTACGTATACCGCTGCAGTGGCTACCTCCTGTATTTTTGACTGTTAGTGAAAATACATTACTGATCCATTGACGCCTATAAAAAGTGTGCCCTCCAATGTAGCTACTGACAATAAAAATATATATTGATAATTGAAGTCACTGATGTAAAAAATATAAGACAAAAAAGGATGATTTCACTGATTAAAAAACCTCCAGCATTATTTAATTTTCATTGAATAATGAATATGAATTTTTCTCTATCCCTAATGACTAGAACAAGAACCGTCTAAACACTGAACAGTGTTTTTCAAGTCATGCCCATGCTACGTGTGTGTAGACTGTAGATGAGCTGAGCTGGTCTAAAAGCCAACTCGTTCGTAGGATGGGAAAGCATTTCTTATCTCATCTCATCTAATGAAACAGATAAAAAGCCTTGATAAAACTTATCTTATACTTTGTCTTTCCTCGTAGAAGCTCTCTTTGAAAATTTTATAACCTCATTAATTTTTCTCTAATTACTTTACGACATTTCTCTCTAACAACTGACGAGGACCTACATATATGGATTTCACGAAGCACTCATCACGGAACGCACATTAGCTTTAAGCCACTGCCCATATTTACTGTGTAAGTCGTAGTAAAATTCATCACTCTCATTTTCTTACAGCATGTAGAATAAGAACAATAATTACCATTACCATTGCGCTACGCAATTCTTACTGCGAATGCTACTCCCGAAGTCAACTTACGGCCAGCCTAATGTGAAATCTGTAAAATTAGAATAGTACTATAGATAGAATCCTCAAATCATCAAATTCTCCCTAGATCATCAGTAATACTCATCAGAGAATTTTATTCTCTGCGAATGACTGAAAGATATAGGAGGCGGTACGTGAAGGAAGTTATTGAAATTCTCTAGTGTTTGTTTTGACGGAAATAATTGCATTCCTTAAGCTAGAATTTTCATCACATTATCAGCTAATCTTGAAAGAGGAAACAAAATCAAAACAGTTTTGAGGGAAGCTAATAACAAGTTCATGTCTATATACATATCTACGGATCTAGCTAGATCGAGTTACGCAAAAAAACAAATCACATTATTTTACACTCAAAATTAGGTCAAATCGTCATTCGGCTCGATTTTTGTTTTAGAAAATTCATTTCCTCTGTAGTAATTGCTGGACGTGTGTCCGGCTCACAGCGACGTCATTAACGACGTAGTACCAGCCAAACAGTATTTACTAAAATTCAAACTCAAGTAGCTCATATTAGTTTTTTATTAACATTTAATTATTTTTCCTAATAAATGTAATAAGTACCTAAATACCAAATCGAATCGTTTTAAGCTTGTAAAAATAATTTACATTCTTGGATTCTACGTCAAACTAGAAAACCTTTGTTAAAACACTTTTAATTAAATACAGTAAACTGTAGAAACTATTTATCTTATTCAAATTGTTTGTGCGCTCTTTTTAATTAATTAAAGGGTAATATGTTATTAGTTAGTATTGAATCATATAATGAGTTTTGTTTCACCCTAAAATTGTAATGGCGAACCTTCAGCTCAAATAGTTAGATTATTTGTCAAGTATGTACATAGGTACATATAACAGCAATATATAACACTGCTACTACTACAACAACTGCTAATAACTACACATTGCACTGCAAATAATTGGCAATGGCAATTTTGTTTAAGTACTAAAGTAACGATTGCGAGGTTAGTAAATAGAATGCCTGGTGATTTTCCTATGGCAATAAAAATGTTTTAATAGGATCAATAAAAAACTACATGCCGATGCCGATATCCCAATTTATTGTATTACGCTTATACTAACAAAACGTATACAATATTTTTGCGACACATGGCTTATTGCATATTACTCCATTCCCCAATTATGCAAGTCAAAAACCTTATAGCTTAGAAAAACTTTGCACATGCCGAAAAGGCATATATACTACCTACTTTATACTGTTTATACTACCCTTCTCTTTTCAATAACATTGTACGCTAAATATTTCCCATCTGCTTAATTTCTGTTTGCCCTGCATTTTCTCATTTGGATTTCGTACAAACTACATACAATCGATTTTTGACCCATTTGACTTGACTTGACTTTGACTGGATGCATTATTTGGGTACGAGAACCGACAGGATTGGTTTAATTTCCTAATGATGGTGTCATCAAAAAGGAGCGTAGACCAACACACCAAGTAAACTTGAAACGAAATTGAGAGAAAGCTATAAGTCTATATATATATACTCTCCATTAGTATGCATGTGTATAGTAAATGTGGAATGGTTAATTTCAAAGAGATTTTACTGACACTCAAACTCATAAAATTAGCTCACATCACACCATATTATAGTTTACGCATTGATGCACTATAGACTAATAATGAAAAACAAATCTAAAATCATCCCCGTCCCTTTTATAATACCTTTTCCTTTTGTGGGCTAAAAGATATATGTATGTTTAATTTTGGTTTGATTATTAGGATTAGCAGAGAGGAGTTATACAAAGTTCACTCTTGATTTGGCTGCCTCTGTTTATTTTTCGCTCCAAAAAAGACCAAAATGTTTGTTTAGTTGAGATATGTATACATGGCCACAGAATCCTGCTGGAACTTTTCTGTGTATACCCTGAATGGCTACATGAAGCAATTATTAGTACTATTAATTTTCGAGTCTGTTTCTGGTTTGTTGCAATTCAATGTTTGAGTAATCAACCAACAAGACGAGAGGCGATGAGTGCATGGAGATAATTTCTTCATGTTCTGGATGACACAATATGATTATGAAAGCATCTATCGTCAGTGAAGAAACAAAATGACCCATATCAAATTTAAACTAGAATTAAAAGGAGCAATGTCAAAAAAATCTTTAATAACAATGAATAAGAGTATGATGCGTAAAGTGTTAATACGAGTTTTTTAAAAAGTGCAAAATATTCGAAATTACATGTTTTTTAAATTGTGCAATATATTCTTTTCACATGTTTTTGAAAAGTCCAAAATATTCTATTTACTACTTTTCCAGAAGTGCAAATTATTCTAATTACAAGCTTTTAAAATCATGATATTTTAATATGTTTGTAGAAAGTTCATTTTGTTTTTAGCTAAAAATGGATTTGGTTCATTTTGGTTCTTCATAGACGCTATTTCAATTCCTATATGAACCTCCACCGGATTCGGATGTACTTATAGATTGCATTTGTGTTTAGGTAAGGCGCAAGACGAGAGTTAACAATGAGAAATGAGTAAAGAGTAAATATCTCGTCAATTTTGAAAGCCAATAATATAAGAATAATATAGTATAGATCAAGCCAGGGTGTGCTTGTCTGGTAGCGAGTCACAACTTGTGATTTCACGCTGTATAGGATTTACATACCTATTTATTTTTTAAAAAAGCTACTAAAAATAAAGGAAGGATATCGGGAATCGAACCCGATTATTCTGATTGCCGGTCAGAAACGAAGCCCACTCAATCGACCTGCCTCCCATTGCTGAGAGACAATTTTTAGTAGCTTGTAATTTTGAAAGCCAATAATATTTTAAAAAATAAATAGGTATGTAAATCCTATACAGCGTGAAATCACAAGTTGTGACTCGCTACCAGACAAGCACACCCTGGCTTGATCTATACTATATTATTCGTATATTATTGGCTTTCAAAATTGACGAGATATTTACTCTTTACTCATTTCTCTTATAGATTGCATTAACTATCGGGGCTCTCTATAAGTGCATTAAGTACATACTCCTTTCCAGTTTTATTGGTGAGAAATAAAACAAGATTTATCCTTCCTCAAGGACTATACTGACACATCCAAACAATTTATGAATTGCCTTCCCATTAAGTTATAGGAAATAGAAGGTGCATTAGAGTGCTCACACTAATAGAGTCTAAAGAGAGAATAATTGTATGATGATTTCTTCCCCATCTACCAGTTGCTTAATTGTGCCGGATACAAATCATTAGTAAAAAGTAAAAAGGTCAGACTGAGTCAAATAACGTTGTTACTTTGGTTTTTAACGTTCACGTTTGAAATGGTGATAGTTTATTCTTTTATTTTGTTAAATGTGATGTTTTAGTGCGATATTGTGCTTTAAAAATACTCTACGATCTACGTATTTGTGCTGATAGTACTCCCCACGTACTATTTCAACTTTAATATTTTTCCGTTAGCAGGTCCCTTAACCAATGGAAAATAAAATCAAAGGGGATCGAAGTTTAAGGAATTTCATATTTATCGAATCCAGACGTTAGGCCAGACATGAAAAAAGTCAATGACAATGGGAAACACCTGAAACTTTATAGCGCATACATAGGACTACAACATGTGGAGCATTTGAATGAATTCCAGCTAAGTACATATACCTCTCTGCATCTATTCAAGAACCCAGAAGCAACGTCAATGTTACGTGTAAGTTTCTATAGTCCATAGAATTGAGGTGAGATGTAAGTTATATAGGTACCTAGGTGCATGTTTAATTTTTAGGAGGGAGAATGAATAGAAGCGCTACCCATGGGTATATCATTATGGTCAAAGAAAAGAAAGCATCGTGTGTAATGGTGATGGCTGTAGTCCAACCAAAGAATGTGGCACTGCCACTGCCTGGACTTCTGGACTACAGCCCACACAGTCCGCATTGACATGGACAAGGAGAGATTCAGAGTCAGCCCACACTCCTTACACATGAGCACTATATCAAACCATAATCATCTATTTCCCTTTTTATCCAAGTAAAGTTTACACATGTCGCGTCAACATGAGAAATTACTCCTGCCAAAACTTGCAATTAGTGTCAACCTGCCCTTCGTCTAATGTTGATTTGATTCCACGGACAAAAAAAATCATCCATCTATATACACCTATATACTATTGTCAAGGTGTAGGTTTTCCACGTCGGAATTAAATGTATTGGTATTTCTATTAAGTCTTCACATATGTAACGTGTTCACAGTCCATAGAAGATACATTTTCATACATTTCTTCCATTAAAATTCAGCAGTCTCCTTTGTCCCTTGGAAAGAATTACTATATAGGTCCTGATCGAATCGAGTAGCTATATTCATCTACAACATGTACCTGCATACATACTTAAATTTTGCTGAGTTAGCTATAGGTTAGTAAAAAAATTGTTTGAATGCAAGAAGTGACTCAATTCAATTCCATATACCCATACTTCTAGTATCCAGAGTGGAGTAAAATAAACTACAACCTCCATTATACCCACAAAGTAATTTTGATTATTTCTTTTGACAATTTCAATTTATATTTTACTCGTGGAAAAGAAATAAAGTATAGTTTCTCTCGCACTCAATGTATTATTTTCTACTGTCCCATTTTCCTATAACTATTACTCGGTTTGAGCCCCCATGGTGATGGAAGTGCAGAGAGCCAGTTCAGAGCCTGTGTTATTGACTGAAGAGTCTCGACGAAGAAAAACAGAGTAGCTCATGAAAATAAGGGACTTTCTCATTCTCTATCAATCTCACTATTGTCATATTGGCACAGTATACAGTTACTCACATCATGTCATATAATCATCTCCGTGACGAGGAGTACGAACGAGAACTTTTGGTCCCATAGAACTGCTATGTAGCTTCCTCTTAGGAAGATGGAAGGAGAAAGTTTCAATTTCAATATGACCATCAATATCAAAAATGTCATATGGATTGGGATATTTATTTTAGTAATTCCTATTATTTGTCTTATCCATATTATTATACTAATATTGGGAATAGGGAATAGTGTAGGCAGGGAGGCAGGGAGCTAGCTCGACCCTCTCCTTGAATGGAATGGGGAGAAAGTAGAAAGTTGCTCCGTGCCCATGTCGTAAATTAAGTTGTCTAATGGGAAAATGATATTCTTGCGGGGGAAAGTCAATTGACATTGACACATCATGAATGAGTCTCGACAGCCGACACCAGCCCCGACACCATAGTCCCAGTATCAATAGTCAAGCTCCAAGTGTTGGCCTCGTCAAGACTCATGAAATCTATATAAAAAAACTGTATCACCTCTCAATATATACATATGCATCTTGGTCTTGGACTCCATAGAAATACAGCCCCAGTCTCACTAGTCAGTGTGACTGAGTAGCAGTAGACAGTAGACATAGGACATAGACGAAAGGAATGGAGTGATACGATCGTCGACCATGGAAGACTAATAATCGTAAGAGTGCTGGCTCATGCCGCGGCACGACTTGATACCTACTAGTCAAGACTATTGGACATGAGCATCCATGAGGACACAAATATTAACAATGTATAGGAGCCATTTGAGCGAGACGTGAAAATATTTACTTTTCATCTATTACCAAACCAATATGTGAGTCTGTAGGTGGCCTATTGTGATATGTGGATGAGATGTGTCGGGGAAGGGACTAGTCCCAACTCTCGCATCGCATTATGATTTTGAGCGTCAGAGAAACGAGATCACAAATTCCTTTAGCATTGACACCGGTCCCATCAGCCCATCATCCATCCCCGCGCCCGCATCCTCCTCACATGTGTGTGAAAGGAGTAGAATAGAATAATATTATTTTTTCCTCCGGATGGTAACTCAAACTACTTTCCCTATGGCTAGGCTCCTATGACCATCCCCACCCCATGGCCATGAAGGACAATCAAAAAAATCGGGAAATCCTATAGCACCTAAACCACAAGACAAATCTATATATAGCCTCTTTATAAATGACTACACTCTTTTTTTCCTTTCACTTCATTTTTCCAAAACCTGATTTACACACCAGCAAACGGACAGACACATAGAGAGGACTTGCTGAACAAATTGAAGAGAATTTATGCATAACATCAGTCTTATGGCGGAGAAGGGAACAAATGATCACACTTTTTCATCAACATTATATGAAGCGGAATACGAAAAAAACGAAACGGAACGAAAGCCGAGTATAGACGGAAAATACACGTTCTCAAAGGAGTGGAATAAGTTTTGATATTTTCTACACTTGAATGGAAGGCTCACTTGGAAGTGGATAGTAATGGGCACTTCCACTTTGTCGTAACCTCCAACCAGAGTCATTTATCAGCTCCAGCTCAGTCCGTGCTGCACTCTTGTAAAATCAGATGCCTTATTACTCTCAATTCGGAGCACATGGGAGCTGAGCAAGGTTGATAGCTGATAGGGTACGTTATAGTTTTAAAAAAATGAACAGTTTGCGGCAATTTCTGATCTTCCGTAAAAACTAAATATGTAATAATTATTCTACTAGATTGGTCCCACTCTAACTATGATGTGGATGGAAACTGAGATTTTATTTTTGATTTTATTTTTTTGAAATTTTTGATGTTGTACTCATGATAAATAGGTAGTGTAGGTTGACAGTCTTTCAAAGGAACCTGTGCAGCTGAGTACCTTTATAAAATACTCATTCTCTTATTGAGAAAGTTACAGATGAGATCAGCATACAGACTTGGAATTTATCCATCTGGAAACAAGTTCTGTTCATACTTTCACTCGTTCGCACTCCCAATCACTTGTATGTTTCGACAACTCCAGCAGGGAAACATGACTTTCTCCATTCGCATTAGTGCATGAGTAATAGCTCTGCCATAAAATTCTATACACTATGTACGTATTGTATCGTACTAATCGGGAGCCAAAGCCACACCAGAGAAAGTGTCAATTACATCCCTTTTCGTCTCCCTTTTTAATTTCTTGGAAGGATGCAGGCTCAGCTAAAGTTGGGGTTGTGACCGTGACGATTTATGCTTATTCTGCTGATTTGCCTCCGTTTCTCTTTCACATCATTTCCATGCTTTTCTCTTTTGTTTAAAAAGCTCCAGCCAGCCAAATTGAAGGAATAATGTAATGTAATTAGATTCCTTAGAAATGGATGCCATTACAAGAATTGATTTTTGAAGGTGTGATGCATAAGGAATAAGATAAATACACATTTTATAATGCTCCAGCTTTTGGCATTACTTTACGGTATTCGTGCCTGCCTACTTACATAATAGTAGCAGTAATGCGGAGCATCATTATCAGAGGCTGAAAATCTGATATGGAGGTTGTTCAGGTGAAAATGAAAATGAAAGAGAAAGACAGAAATAGACATGAGACAACGCTGTCTTGGCAACCGTAAGCCTAAACAAATACAATTTGACCAAAAAATCGACAATGACGTCACATTATCGTAACTGGGTTAGACTGAGAAGAGAAAGAGTGAGAGTGAAAGGCATTTGGAGGCCAAGTCTAACGATAAGAATCGCACTACTTCTCTCACGATTAGCAACTTCATTAGATTTTTACAGATAACTAAGAGTCTCTAAGGTAATGGAAATCATCAGGGTCAACTGTATGTAGGCACAAGTGACAGTTGTAAATGTCAAGTAATGCTTGGCTAAGAAATTGTGCATGTGTTAATTAAAACTATTCATCTACCTGCTAATATTTTTACTTTAGATACTTTTTACTAGAGATAGAAGAGTAAGAGACTTATTAATAAATATATAATAATTTATTCATTGGGTCGATTTAACCGAAGTTCATACAACCAGACTCAACCAGTCACTGTGGGTGAGGAAATAGGAGGCTACCGCGTTAGATCGTCTCGGTCTTTGTACCCTTTCACCTATCCCCGTCCCCTCCTCCACAGTAAAGGAGTCTCATTCCCTAGGCCCCTACAGTAAGTAGTGGTCACTAAGGAGCACCGAAGGAGATTGGGTTTCAATCAACCATCCAGTGACGTTTACCGTACAACACCGAGCCGTAAACGATTAGCAGTGGCCGAGGATTGAAGCCGGGTCTGAGACTGTAAATTTCGTTACAGTCTGCAGTCCTAACCGCTCACCCAAGCACGCCTGCTTGTAAGAGACTTATTTCGTAAGGTAAGAATCACATTTTCAGTTTTTGGGCAAAGGAGGCTTGTACAGGTGTGCAAGGCCAAAACCTTACTTACCGGTACCGGTAGATATGAAGCACGGAAAATGAAAGTAAAAACATTGAACTTTTTGATAGCGCTATAATGTTTTCCGACTCCTTCTGCACGCAATTTTGCTTATTATGAAGCTAATGTAATTATTATAATTTATAACGTAAGTAATAATAGGGAATTAATTGAGAAACAAGTATCAGCTTTTCCCTTCCCATTCATTAATAGCCGCCACATTAAATCTAATGATGATTACTCGCTCAGATATTGTTCTATGTGACTGAGCATCATATTGGTGCTCTCTCGAATACTCAATTTAATACATCTACTACTTCCAAAAATTATGCTGCATAAGCAAAGTAAGCACTAATGAAAGTTGAGAGGTAATGATTTATTTGTTTTTTTAGTGCTCATCTGCCACAGTGCATTTCCCTTCATTACTGTACTTTGCTTTCCATCTAGTACTTTACTTAACAAAAATTACAATGTTTAGATATTATGTGTATTCTACATATTTGTATCTTTATTTTTTTTAAAGAGTTCTAATTTCTAAGTTTTTTTGGACGCTCTTTTTGAAAAAAAGTATCTCATGGAAAATCTCGCTAATGGTTTGGCAAGTTATGCTCATAAGAATGATTTTAAAATCCAATAATATTGCTTTGTTTTCTTTGAGCACCGTGTTGGAGTCCATGGAACTAGTTTTTTTTTTGCATAGCCCAAAGGTGAGTGTTTAAATTCAAGTTTAGATGTTTACCCTAAAACTTTTAAACTTTTAACCTAGCTTCTCTAAAATATCAAAGAAAAATCCAGCAGACATGACCTTGTGTAGGCCCTGGCCTGTTGGAAAATATTTTCTTGGAAAAGAGGAAATACTGTTATAGCGTCTACGATCTCTTCAGCGTTTATAAATCACCTGCATATTGTTTACGGAAGAAGGATATCATTGGGACAAATTGCCTTCTAACAAATTCCGTTTTATAATTAGATCATATTATTATGTATTTTGTATGCATCCACCCGCAGTACAGTAAAGTACAAGACAAGACTTTTTGATCGGTTTTCCTTTTCACTCTATTTAGCCATGTGTGTGCATTTGTCCCCTCCTGGTCTTGTCAGCGTCAGCTCTAATAATTATACACAGCCCTAGGTGTATTTCCAGCCTCTACACACTCTAATTATTCTTTGAAAATCCTCTATGATTTACGTATTTACAGTAACACCTTGCACTTTCTCATCATTAGCTATTTGGGACAAATCACTCATCTCACTCATCTTCTAGTTAATCTGCACTTTCCAAATTACAAATTATTTCTCCGAAACAATAAGTAACAACTAGCATCAGCTATTTCCAATCAGATTTTGTTTTGTTTTTAATAAAGACGCAGCCTTAGTGATATTTTCCAATTTTGTGCAAATTCCAAATTCCAAATCTTCCAAGGTCTCATATATATTTTGCTCTATTAATTCTGTATTAGGATTTTAACGTATTCTGTTGGGATGGGGTTTTATACGTTTTGGCTAGGATATAACTTGTAAATATGTTCAGGAAGAAACATTTCCGATTTCGAGCAAGGTACATTTTATAAACCCAACATATTTCTATTAAATTCAAATTTTTATTCGATCCATTATTATTTTGGAATCAAACCTTTATCAATAACAGACAAGAGTAAATTCTGAATAAATCTGTGCAGTCAAAAGCTACATGCTAATTTAAATACAACTATAACATTATTTGTAAAATTATTTACTCAAGTCTATTCTAGTACTATGTATATAGTAAAAGTGTTAAAAATTAATAAACCAGAATATTATTTAATCGTTGAAACAGGCGAATTCATTCCAATTTGGAGTTTTGATAAACTGCCACAAAAAAGTAAAACGCATGTGTCATTTATATGGACTAAAAAATGTTGAAATGTGCGTAGAGTAAAAGCCCCTACCCGGACACTTGGTGTATTAGACTTTCACCAAATTTATCATGCATTCACAACAAGCATTGTATTGGAATAATAAGAAAACTTGCATAATAGCAGACATAAAGCATTCAGGAAAGCGTACAAGTCATTGTGCTATTTCTGGAATCACTAACAATAGAAAGACATAGAAGTTAAAATTGATTGCATATCCATAGCACCTAAGTAAGAGTATTCAATAAAAACTACGATATCATTCAATAGTGATAACTTGCCAAGTTATTTTATTTGTATCCTGTGAAGGTGTGCTGCCAGTGTAGGTGTTAAAAAAATCAAAATACTGTGACTTTTGCTGCCAGGCCAGGGTAATAATGAGTCTGCTATATAGCATGGATTGCAGGGTGGTTGGCTCCGATAACGATTCAACGTCTTTTTACATTCTAGTTAAACTCGTAGGAAGGATAAATACTAGCATATAGTATCTGATCTCTCAAAAACTTCAAAATTCTTTGTTTTCTCGTAACAATTTCATTTTACAAACAATAAACAAACAAACAAACGTTTCCAGTCTAGTATCACATATATTATGTGCATCTATAGTTTACCGTGTACTATTCAACAGTGGCCTCTCAGTCAGACAAGCGCATTATTGAAGACCCACGTTTTATTACAGACCCAAGCGTTATTATGGAATATTATATACGGTATTTATTATGAATATTCTTAACAGGCAGCTTAGCTATGTAGAACCAATAAATCATGTACAATACTGTTGTTGTAGCATTAAATTTTGTCAGTTTTAAATACAGACAGACAGACTACTGAAATCTGTTTAAAACGCCTGTTTTTGAATTCGGTTGTATGCGGATGACAGGGAAAGTTCTCACTAATCGGTTTTTTTCTATTTACGCATACGTATTTCATAGAAATTGGAACAATGTGGAAAAACCTTAAAGCTACATAACATAACATAGTTACATAACTCATTATCGAAGCCAATAATGCCCACAGTCGGAGTAAAATTAAAATCAGAAGTAGAAATTTAGAGTACAAATCTCATTTGTTTGACTTCCAATGAAATTTTTGCCAGGCTTGTTCAGATTCAGTTATTTAGTAGGTATTAACTAATTTAATTAATGTAATTAAATCCACAACTTCATTGGAATTTGAGGCAAAAATTCAAAACAGCGACAGGGATGACCTCATTGACGTATAATGTTCTTTGTTAATATATAATCAGACTTGTAACCTGCTTAGTGCCTCACGAGCGTGAAAAATCAACTTTCTACTTTGTATTGAATTGAATATAAACTGATTTCAATAAAGTTCCAGTTCAGCAATTAAGCCTGGGGATGCGTGTGGTGGAGTGCTTAGCTACACAATATATACTATACACCTACCTACCTAGGCAAAAGGTAACTATGTTGTATTAAATTTTATGGAAAAAAAGTTTTTTACAAGCTTAAAATGGTACTTGATACTTAAAGCTAAAATGTCCTATTCGTTCACCAGGTTAATTCATTGTAAAAAAAGTAAAAAAACGTTTCATCCTGTCCTTGACAACCGCAATCCTTATTTCTTCATTCTTCGAAATTTTTCTAGCAATTCTAAACTAAATCCCAGTTCAAAACAAAAACCACAGCCAACCTTCCGTTTCCGCTTACAGTCTTTGTATTGCCAGCCTCCAAATACAACAAAGGTAGCCACAAACTAATTTTATCTCTGCATGCACATATAGGTCCTGCTTCAGCTTCGGCTTCGGCAACCGAGAATTGGAACGGGCAAGAATGCGCTCCCGTGTTTCCTTTTCATAATGTGAACTTATATCCTTGCCCGTTCAAATCCTCGGTTACCCCAGCAATACTTTATGAATCTACGGTTGGTTGGATTTATAAGAAGGCTCCAATTATTATGCTTCAGTACATCGTTTATGAAGTGTACCTTGCCGCCTTCCCTGTTGGTTTACCCAGCATTTACATCCGTTAATAATTAAAATAATCAATAATTAAGGAGTTTAAAGTCCAACAAGAATAAAGACAAATTATTGCCGTATATATTTATGTTTTGATAAATTAACTGGCCATGTATCTCTAATATCCTACAATTTAGTTCCCTCTTTACGTTACCACACGCCTTACACAAGGTTAAATTTTAATGGCGCTTATAAACTTTTGCTTAAAAGTAGTATAACAAAAACATCGTTTGATCGTATACACCTTACGAAATAATATAATCCTTCCGTATGTCGTGGATTGGGGGGAGGTTTTCATTTATTACATCATAGTTTTTCTTCGCTTAAGTGCACAGTCGCCATGTTATAAGGTATTCTTGCTTTATTAACAAACTGTGTAAATACGTCCATCGATCGGGTGAAAAACTATGACGCGAACATTGAAAATTGCTAAAAAGTAATTTAGTCTACTCTCTACATAAATATCTTTCCAGTTCCCATATTCCACTGCCATTGTTGGTGTTACGTATGTAGCTACGTATTATTTGAAAAGGAATTATTGGAGTTGGAAGTAGGAAGAAAGTGCATTACTGATGTTATCGAGAAGTTTACGTAAGATTATATATTGTAATATATATTGTATAACCTTTGTGTAGAAGTAAATCCGCATCTTTTCAAAACTGTCAGAAAGCAAACCCATGTATCTTTCCTTGAAATTTTAGTGCAAGTAGACGGTTTTGCTATTAGATAGTTTTTCAAAATATAAGGATTTGCTTCTTTTACAATAGCAAAAACTGAAGGTATCCACAAACTTCTCCCCCGCCACTTCTCCCCCGCCACTTCTCCCCTGACACTTCTCCCTCAACGTTTCTCCCCGAGACATGTCTCCTCCGTCCCGTTTCCCCCCTACCTACTTCTCCTTTGTACCTTTTCTCCCCAGGCCCATTTCTCCTCTATCCCACTTCTCCTCATTTTATTTCTCCTTTGGTACCATTCTCCCCCAAACTTCTCCTCCGTTTTTGTTTGAGCTTGGACTCAAATAACTTATGGAATTAAAAGTATTCCTTTTTAAGTCAAATTATTCCATATGTTAACTGATTTGCGTTAGTTTGAAAAAATGTGATGACAGATGTTTCGATCGGGAATTTTAGTTATGGCTAAATAGTAGAATTTTCAATTTTTATCTATTTTTTACCAAATATATTTAGCCCTAAATAAAGTGTTTTAAGTCAATAATACCTAATTTGTTGCTACGTACTAATAATTTTTACTTTTAAAGTAACTACACCTTGTTGCCACGAAAAATTGATTCTCTATATTTCAAGCGTTATTTATTGTACATAATACATAACATAATATCATACCACGTATACATATACGTCCTGCATATAATATTTTCCTAAACTAAAATAAAAATGTTTTTCGTTCAGTGGATATTTTCTATCTGTCATTGGGTATGGTCTAACCTTCACAGAAAAAAATAATTGTTTGCAGTTAAGAATTATCATACTCACCATTATTTTACTGCAAATGATTAGGAAAAAATAATTTAATTTGCAGAGATTTAGTAACGCACCAGTGAAAATAAATTAAATGTTAAAATGAAGTAAAGAATAAATAGGTCGTAGGACGTCCCGAAGCCTGAAGCGCCATATGTAGGTTATCAAATTATTATTGGGATTTCCTGAAATGCTATAACCTGCAGGTATGCTACAGCTTCTGTAGCTAAAACCGAACCAGATGATACATCGGGATAACCAGAGGCAGCCAAGTACAAAATTGTGATATCTTCGTTGACCTCATAATGGTAGTACGATGACAATGCATCATACAAGTGAAATTATTCTATTTTTGTTGTTCCACTGATAAGAAAACCATGTCCATTATTCAAAGATTCTAAATAATTCACTGAACTAAAACGCTTATAAATGTTCTAAATATTCTTTGCATATGAAATTATTTTTCTCAGCACAAATAATTATTAGTTTCACTGCTAATAGAATCATATCTTTCTGAAGTTTCAAAATACTACTAAACTAAAATTCCCGAAGTATCTGCCATCATATTTTTTTAATCAATCTAAAATCATTTAGCGTATGGAATAATTTTCATTCCATATATTACTTGCGTCGGAGCTGAAACTGAAACGGAGAAGAACTTAAGGGGAGAAAGATACCGGAGGAGAAATAAAATGTGACGAAGTGGGACTGCGACGAAATGGGACTGGGGAGAAACAGTGCAAAGGAGAAGTAGGTAGGGGGAGAAACAGGACGGAGGGGAAATGTCTCGGGGAGAAACGTCGGGGGAGAAGTGTCGGGGGAGGAGTGATCGGGGAGAAGTGCGATAGATTCAAAACTGAAGACAGATGAAATTCAAATTACATAATTCAACAATTCCAAATCCATGCGGAAAAGGATCATTTCTATATGCACTATGAATTCATTTAGGACATCAATGGCTATATATACCTACCTCCATTGTACTTTATACATTTTATAGTTGCTAATTTTTGCATGGAAAATGCAAATGCAAATAAAAACTAAATGGAAAGAGTTACTACTATACTAAATTACTCGAGTAAAAAACTTTATCCATCTCAATTTGATGGTTTGAGTGAGTAATACATATATAAAAAATATATTGGCAGACAAAAATTGCTATGGTTGCATTTGTAATGCTATTTAAGCTTCTATACCCACTCATTCTTTACGCTTGATATTTTGAATTTTTCCTTGCATTTTCCATCATGATTTTCGGGTATTGTTTTAGAAAAAACGAAAGGAAGGAAGAATACACTGCAGGTATAAGAATTGAACCACAAGTAATGTTACGCGCGTGACTGTCTCGATACAATAATAAAAATGCATCGTGCTTGAAGAAAAGTGATTTTCCATGAAAATTTATGCATGCTACTCCATTTGCTTTCATTTTCGATGGAGTAGAGAAAATTATCAGAGCAGAAATCGGCCTCCTACATTCACACTGTCTGTAGCTGTTCTTGTTGACATCACATTTTGTGAAACTTACACAACTCATAGCATTATACAAAATTTTAACCCCTCTCTCTCTCTCTCTCCAAATTTAAAAAGTAACATAAAACAAAAGCAGATTTTCTGGACCATAAATAAATTCTGTATTTTAGTGTACCTCCCACATACCAAAAAACATATAAAGGATTTTGGCACTGTAAATAAAAGATATATTAGCATTTATAAGTTTTTAATGTTTAGTGATTGAGATGTGGTTTCAAGGGGGAAATGAACATACCCTGATTAGAAGTTGATTTACCACGGTTGGTTTTAATTTTTTACTATGAAAAATTTTAATCAGAAATCTGCTGTAGACAAGCTGCTCTATAAGTATCTCTCAAGCGTTTCGTTACTACATATCATCATGTCACATGCCAGTGTCAGTGTCAGAGTGACCGCGCCAATGTAGATGTCGAAATTCATAGTTGCTGGAAAAGTGAGTAGGAGTCATGAGTACTACATAACTAATTAATACTTTGGAAATAGTAGGTAGACAGACACTGCCACTGATTCCCTGTCTCGACGACGACGACGACTTAGGCGCCAACATCAGTTATGTATATAGTAATAATATAACAAATCCGAAGCTTATACATACAGTGTAAGCTTCAGACTGTAGAGCAGTAGACTTTAGATTCTATAGGTTTACAATTCAGATATTTGTATGCTGAATACATGAGTAGCCAAACTGTATTATATTGAATGAAAGCTTTTTCGGTTTTGTGGGATTTTTACAAATTATATTGATTCATTTCAGCGGAAAAAAAATCTATAGGCATTAGGTTCTTTTATAAAAGTTCAAACTCAGTTCATTTAAATAATAATAGATTCCTCATGTTTAATTCATATTGCTCATTCATTCATAACAAGCATAGGATTTTCATTTCGATTCTCTCCATTTTCCCTATTGTGTTGGTCTATATGTATGTATGTGTTTGAGCTGGGACTTATAACTCTGCCTGGTTGGTTGGTTGGTTCGTTGGTGGATGCTGTCCGGATTTAGAAAGTCAAAACTCACACACACATGATAGGAATCATTAACGGCGGATCCAGAGGGGGGGGGGCTAGGGGGCTTTAGCTCCCCCCCAGAAGGATATTTTTAACATTGCAGGGATACGAGCGGCCATTTTCAATATGGCGGCTTAACATTGTTAGCCCCCCCCCCAGAAACAAATCCTGGATCCGCCGCTGGGAATCATACATATTGAGACGGACAGACGGTGTGCGGAGCAGCGTCACAGCAACACAAAAACAAACATTCTAAATTATGGTATTGGTCCACAGAATGTCAACAATAATACCAATTAATTACAGTTATTATTATTATTACTGAGCAGCTCAAGCTCAATTTACCAGTACCAGTAATTTAGAAATGTTTACTTTTATGTTGCCGTGGCGCTGCTACAGCATGTCGTCTCAATATGTATGCACCGTCACCGTTTTTCTTCTAATACCTCCCGGGTTTCTTATAACTCCTGGCTCTTTGGCTATAAGTTTGACGTAACTCCCGGGGGGAGTGATTAGAAGAAATACGGTACAGATAAATGCATGAAAATAATGAGATTTTTCACTTGGTTTATTCACGAGCTCTGTATATATAGTCAACTCAAGAAGATATAGGCGAAAGACTACGGTTACGGTGCGCTGATATTATGTACAATTTTACCTCAGTATATTTCCAATCATTCCAGCTCGTATTAATAACAGGCAGTGTATATTATGCTTGACCTGTATACAGGACAGAGCATCGTTAAAACATATCACATAAATTCAATAGTTCCCAAATAAACTTGACCACAAATTTCTATCAAAATCCCATTCCCACGCTTTGCACAACCCTCTCCTACGTGCTCTGTAAGATAACCACCACATCAGCAGCCTTTAATTGTAAGTAAGCAAAATGTAATGGGGGCAACTGGAAAGTGCAACGACACGGGCAACACGGCTCAATACACACTTGATGCTCTTTCATGAGCAAAACCTGTCGTAAAGAATAATTTTATGATACAATTTGGAATTTTATTGAAAATCTAACAATTTCATATGAACAGCTGTAATGGTTTTCATCTCTTAATAAAAAATAAAAATGAGACAGCCAAATTAAAAACTGCGTCAAGGCACGATTAACTATTGACGGATGGCAGGGCCGGATAATGTGGCCAGCGCAGGCAGCCCCCGCTGCCTGAATTTTCTCAAAACATGTAAATGGAACATTTTGCAGTTTTCAAAAATATGTAAAAAGAATATTTTTGACTTTTTAAAAACATGCAAAATAATTTTTTTTACACATTTCAAAAACATGGAAATAAAACATGTCACACTTTTTTCAAAACTTGTAAATAGAGCATTTTACGCTTTTGTAAAACATGCAAATACAACATTTTGCTTGACCAAAGAAAACCATGAATAAAATCAAAATGGTGGTTTTTGGATATGGAAACAAATTTCTGCCTAAAAGCAATTCCTTCGTCCGACCCTGACTGATGGCAGGAAGAAACTGTTAGAAAATAGTAGTGGTAGGTAAGTATGTACGGTGTTACATAGTATTGAAGTGCTAAAGTTTTAAAAAGTGATGTCATAACTACTTGGGTTTGAATTTTACAGTTACTTCATTTGACCCCGTTTTGTGTATTTCAAAACCATAATCGACCGTTTTCCTCAACATTATCCTTATTTCGCCGACCTGCTAATGCACCTAAAGGATCTAATCATGTAAGTATATACGTCATTCTTAGAATTCCTCGTCTTCGCCTGGACTGTGCTCTAATATTCCGTATATTTTTTGCTATAAACTATAAAGCATGGAAATTTGGAACACAGTGTGGACTTTGGGAGTTTTGGGACTCAGCAGTGCCCCGTTCGGCAATCGGCTCCTTCTCAATTTGTCTCCATGGTACATTTATTTATGCTCACTATCATGCAAAATGGAGAGTTACTATGTAGGGGAAGATCAATAAGAATTCTTTTAATGAAGTCTCTTTAGTCTACGAAATAGAATTTCGAGATTGGATCAAGATCTTGCTTTATTCCTGTCTTATCAAATAATTGGGCTTGGAAATTCATGATTTCAGCCTCGTGAAAACTCACTACTGCAATACACTACTGTGCTGACCCGGATCCGGATCCGGGTAGCCGACGAAGTAGAGCCACCGGGATTACATTGTATGTAGCTATATGTACTATATCACATACATGCGGACCCCGTCTATCCTTCTTTCCCCCACACATACATTCAACTTCCATATAGGTAACCTACACACAGGACACATACCAACTGCTCCGCTGTGGTCAGCAAACTTTCTCTCATTATAAAGGAACAATGTAGGATGTGGGGATTGTGCCGACATTTCGATTTCAAAATGCCTCTTGGTTATCTATAGCTTCCCAGCCCAGAGCTCCAGAGTCCAGGTCTAACAAATCCGCTGACAACCCTTTGTTATCCCAAAATTTCCAGTGACTATTTGCCTTTCTCCACAAGGAGAAACCAGAGAGAAATGCAGCAGAACAGTGGAGTGAGTGGACACTTGCATTTGTAATTTCCCGATTATATGGAAGGATGGCTGGTTACTAATACTGATAATATATCCATGGTCCTGGTCCTAGTCCTAATAAGAGACTCTGTTCATTTTCAAGGTTTCTATAATTAATATACTGAAGAGGGAGACTTTAGTTCGTTTCCCTTATCAGTGATTGTTAGTCCTACTATATTATGCGACTAGTTACTATAATACTATATAGTTTGTGTCTACAAATGCCTATTTGATATTTTTGTGATTTTTATTCGGTGGCCTAGCTATTACCATGTCATTTCCATGCTTCCCCAAATATCCAACTATGTATACATACCTACCTAGATAGGTACTTGTAAAGCTAATTATGGTTGATGTCGTAGCAATGTATTGCTGTTGTCCCATTCCCATAATAATTTATAATACAAAATAATATAGCATATATTTTTTTTCATCCTCTCAATTACAGTAGGAACAGGAACCGGCGGTAGCTATGTATAGGTTTTCATTTTTTTATACTAAAAAAAGTAACGACTTAATGCAATAAATGAAAGCAGCTCAGGTGACTCTCGGTTCCATATCGTTCACCCGAGGCTTTTTTTTCTGCTCAGCGAGGGATTTGAGTGATCTTTTTTTATTAAATTTTGGGCTAAAATAAACTGAACTCACAAGGGAATGGTTTTACATGGTACGCGCCGATTTCAAAAAGTCATATCTACAAAAATCAGGCTACTTTTAAATAGTTGGGATCCAAAGTAACTCGATTGCATTTTGCTTTGTTTGGTCACAGTAGCCCGCCAAAGTTTAAAAAAATTCAAATTTTAATATTTTGGCGCCCTGTAACTTTTACAGTTCTTATCCGATTTTGACGAAATTTGATTTTTTTGAACGTTTAGACTGTTTTCTAAAAAGTAATTTCAGGATTTTTCAAAATTCGAAAATTTTCATTTTTTCGGCAAATTTTTGAAAAAACATTGTTTTTAAGGCCTACTTTTGTCTATAAATTTAGGCCCTAAAAATAATGTTTTTTCAAAAATTTGCCGAAAAAATGAAAATTTTCGAATTTTAAAAAATCCTGAAATTACTTTTTAGAAAACAGTCTAAACGTTCAAAAAAATCAAATTTCGTCAAAATCGGATAAGAACTGTAAAAGTTACAGGGCGCCAAAATATTAAAATTTGAATTTTTTTAAACTTTGGCGGGCTACTGTGACCAAACAAAGCAAAATGCAATCGAGTTACTTTGGATCCCAACTATTTAAAAGTAGCCTGATTTTTGTAGATATGACTTTTTGAAATCGGCGCGTACCATGTAAAACCATTCCCTTGTCAGATAAACTCTACAGGGAAGCGGAAGGCCTCTCGACTATAAGTAATAATATATTGCTAATGTTCTCAACTCTACAGGTAGGTACTCCGCTCTACTATTTGCATAAGAAATCATAAGCCCGTTTTTCTGTTATGATTTTGATTCCGTGTATTTTTTTGTATTGCTGAAAAAACCCAATTTTGTCATTTTTAGTTTACTCTTTGAAAAAGTAGACCATTCATTTTTTACATTCTTTCACTTAATAACAACGTGCACAAGTGGATACTTGACCTCGGGATTGTTCTTTCAAAGCTAATATGTATTATTAGTATCAGGGGTTTGGGCTTTTAGAACGTAAAATACATATTACTTACCGTATTTTCTGTAATAGCGGACCCCCCTACTATTCAACAGTCCGACCTTCCAGATCCGTCCACTATTACAGGAAATACGGTAGGTATCAAAGCGACGACCACACAGCGATATTCAACAAGGATACTCAATTCAATTTAAAGTATTAACAAAATGGTTCGTATTTATATCACATTGTCGTATTTTTATTCTTCTCCTTCCCTTATTCATGCGGCCTTGGTTCATATGAGAATTGCTTCTTTTCATTCAGATGATGAGGTTTTGATTCAGGAGCAGATGCTCTTATCCCTCGGTCCTCGGCTCGGTCTTAAGGTGGGTAAACTATGTCAAGAAAAATGCAGCCATGCAATATGATAACGCGGCATGTAGGTATAGGTATATATACACTTCCCGCTAAGCTAATGATTAGTCTAGCTGGCTAAAGCGGAGCTCCATTTCCCAGTGAGTCCTGAGTTCAAGGGCGCCGGTTTAAATTCAAATCTCTATATATTAGGAAATGACAGGATTAGTATCGGTGTTTTTCCCCTTACCACGAGCCGACACGGTTGAATTTCCTTAATACGGAGAAGATGCTCCGTTCCTTTTTGTCTTAAAGGTTGAGTCTAGTTTAAATATTACCGTCACTGGGAAATTTATGAGGTTGTGCTATGTCAGGAGCTTAAGGTGGTGGTGACAAGGGGCTAGACAGTAACGTTAGATCCCCGTATACACAACTATCTGAAGCCTTATTTTGTGGTAGGATAGTTGTAAATAAATAATGCCTGCACGTGAATGCTGTCTGCAGGTCCCTTCCCATATGTCAACAATTTAGAAATTTAGAGACTTTGAATTTGTTTTTAAGATTGCGATACATTTAATTTGAATTTCCCATATCATAAATAATACACAAATACTACAGCTATAATTTAACTATTTCATGCGTATTTACATGGAAATCCGTATATACTATCGACTTTCAACGTGTGGCTTGAGACTTGAGACTGTGAACTTGTCATTTCCGATGGAATGATTAGATTAGATTAAAATGAAACTCACAAACTGAATGTAAATACAACATGGTTCAATTTGCTTTAAATTCGAATGTTAACCGTGTGTTGTATAGTATATTATTATAAAAAAGGTGTCTTCTATATCTGACTATGGCAGTTGAATTCAATCCACGGCAGTCCTTCAGATAATTGTCTACTAATTTATCAAAAACGAAATCTAACATTAAATGGAGTGTGTAAGTAAATTACCAAAATAATGATACGTTTTAACAAACACCAATTTAGTTCATAGTTGCTTTTGCATAATAATATGATAGAATAGGGAAAGGAAATAAAAAATATTTCTCTAATCTTATTTGTTCATCAGAGAAATACGACCAAGTCAAAATCATTTGCCTGACACTGCATGACGACAACAACTACTATAGTACGACAACATTGTAAATTAATCGAAAATATCATCATTTTTCTCAGCCTCGCGCTATTTCTTATTTATGTGTAATATCAATATTTACTGTCAAATTGGCAGTGCTCATTCTGCTTAGCCATTTATGAAATTTCCAAATTAAGGTATAGAATCTGCGTCGCAATAACGACAAACAAACTTCTTTTTCCATATAGGAAGGATAATACAATTTTGTAGAGAGGAAAATCCCATTTTTCCTCGTTATTATCCAATAAGAAAGGAGACAGGAAGGATTTAATTCGCAAAGTAAGTTGTTGATAATATCAAAATAAAATAAAATGTTGAGATTCGATAACAAACAAAAGCTTTTATAATAAATAATCCAATGTAAAAAATGGTACTAGTGCTTAAAGATTTGCATACATAGTACCTACACTAATACCTAAATATCAGTACCTACGCATAAAAAATAAATATGAAGGACAGGTGGGTAGAAAGAGAGGTAGGTAGGTAGGTGAATGCATAGTTATTTTTTTAAATATTGATACAAAAGTCCTATATTTATTTTATTTATACGAAATAAACAGGATTTTAGGGATAGGCTAGACGTGAATAAAACGTTTTATTTATTCAGAGAGTAGTTTTCAAAAAGCTGTTGAACAGCCAGGAGCTATAGGTACCTTTACACCTACATAGTTATTGATTTACATTTCATTTTACTTGACTTCGGCCTGGACCTGGGCCTGGGCCTGGGATGAATGGCACATAATAATACTAATAATTTTATTTTTATCAGTAATCCCTCTGTTGTTGATGACAGGTTGCTATCCCAACCTCTCACTACTCTCGTCACAATATAAAGTTACAATAGTTCAAAAAAGTACAGGTTATATATTATCTCTTCACCTTCCTAATTTTGATTGTAATACTATGCCGCCCTTGTATAGTTGTATTGTAAAGGAAATGAACTGATGGGATTTATTATTTAAAACCATCCTTTGAAGCAAGCCCTAGCAACTTGATATCGGTACCGGTAAGGCTCTGAAACGCATTATAATATAGAAAGGTAATGAGTAACCATTATGTTTGTATACCTAGCAGATGCTTAAGCCACTTAAGGACTTAAATATATTTCACTGATTTTTGTCTCACAAAATTTTTAGATTCGTTTGACAATATGGTTTAAGAGATTTCCGTTAGTATAATCTATTGCATCCATTGTATGAAAGGCCTTGATTTCCCAGACACTTTATTAGAACCCTAAAGCTGCGTATATAGTAATTTGGGGTCACATGATACACTCCTCATTCATCTAGTCATTCATCTCCCAGGCTAAATAATTAAATAATTAATTAGCTAAAACTGCAGAAAAATTGTAAGTTTACACCAACGTTTACGTGGAATAAATTGTGGATCTAATAGTAAAGCCCTACGCCCACTCACTATGTAGTTATTTGACACTGAAAAAAACATAGTATGTAGCTTATAGCTAGTTAATGAAATGACTTTAAATTAAAATTCAACCCAAACAGCAAAGACCCCGCATGGAGACGGACGGAAGGATAAAGTATAAAGTATTCTTTTATATCCATTATATTGCTCACAGAAGCATGCTAAAATGAAAGGAAAAAAAAGAAAAAAGCTTACTTGAAAATTCATGTTGACAAATTCAATGAGAGAGAATGGCGGCTTCTTTGACTGAGATGATGTTATATATGTATTTTTGGAAGCAAGGGAGTTTGAAGAGAGAAACAGTGAGTTCTTTTGACAATTTCAAGTGTCAACTTTTTTTTATTCTTTTTTTTTTTAAAAAAGGCTCACTTGTGAAGTCTGAGACTTTGATTTGATACTTTTAGTGTCATTCTAATGTACAACAAGGAAAAGGGAGAGTAGAGAGCAGCAGGTTGTTGGTCGGAGTGTGTATAATATTATGAAGTTGTCACTTGAATTTTTATGGGAAATTCAAAGAAGTGTGTGTTACGGAAGTAGGACTACGGAATGAGACAAGAGAAAGAACCGGCGTTGGGACGGAAGGAAATGTTGTCTATTTGTTTTTCCGCTCCCAGCAAACTCTCCACTATATTGTAGTCAACTCTCAACCGACAATATCTCTACCCAAGAGATGAAATGAAAATAAAAAAACGCTTTCCCAAGAACTGGAACTGGTACTTGATACTGAAACTGGGCTATTGTGACTGAGTTTGAGAGTACGTCGTCATAAGCCAACAAAATATCACTTACATCTCCTTTTTAAATTATCCGTCGTACTATATGTACATTCTTTACTGTCTCCCTCTCACAAATAACTTGTTTTTAAACTCTTTTAAACTGAACTGAACTCGTCATCATTAATTATACTCGGAGAAAATACCCAATGGACTTGGCTTTGAATTTTGAAATACACGGATTAACTGGGAGTTAAGAGTCAAAGCTATTCACACACATTTTTCGCTCCAATAATTATCCGTAATTATTTCTTTCTTTGATGATTTTAACCTGTAATTTTCGTGTATGTGTATAGTTGCTTTGAAATGTAATATCCGTGTCAAAAGTTTATGGGATTGGAGTAGGTGGGTTTTAATCACTTCGATTCTGCTTCTGCTATATTACTCAAAAAAGGTTCTTTTCAGTATGTATTTAAGTCCATAGCAGATGGGAAGGAGCTGTAGTAATAGTCAAATAAAGTGTGTCTTGGCATATGTCAAATGTGCATAGGAAGTTGCACTAAATCCGGTATCATCCTCAACATAGTACCCCTGATATTAGTGAGAGAAAAAGATCATTTTGCGAACAAGAATGAAAACTTTTTTTTGGGCGTAGATCAGTGAAGAAACATGAAATGAACTCATAAAGTTGAGTTTTTGGAATTTTTATTTAATGCGTATACGGGTCTTCCCTCGCCTTTCTTCTTCGTCGTCTTCTTTGTCTTCTTCTTCCTCCTTTTTGGATCTTGATCTAGATTCTAAATCTTGTAACATATGCTTTCCATTCCCCCGGCTTTTTTCTCTCTTTCTCTCTCTCTCTCTGTGAAAGATGGAAATTGATTTTTTTATGAAGAGTGCCAAGTAAAAGGGAAAGTAGCAGTCGGGGTTTTAGTTTCTTTCTTCCGCCTGGAATTTATGTGAAGTTGGGTAGAAGTATTTGTGTAAGTTTTTGTGGTGGTGCTGGTAGGTGCTGGTATTAGTATATTGGCTTTGGTGGTTATTGGTATAGTGGTGATGGTGAGGAGGCAAAGTTTGGGAGTTGATGCTTGTCTGCGGTGGTATTTATGGGTGTTTAGATGTTATTTACACTTGTATTTGAAGTAACAAGGAGGAGATGATGAGATGGGGGTCTTATAGCTTGAGAATTTAGTTTAACTTTAGCTTTACGAGAGGCTTACAAAATTTTCACAAAGTTTTTCAAAAAAACTATAAATACCTCATGGAGCTTCTCTAAATAAAGACCATGACATGACTTTGGGATTTGGGATGCAATTACATAGCTATGTAAGGTCGTATCTATATGAGTACAACCCTTCAAAATCCGAAACCTGTATAATTATAAGTGGGTAAGTGTGGAGTAATCACAGTAGTATCTACCGGTGCCAGTACCTACTGATATCCGGCTCTCTCCTATGAGGCTTATAGAGGCTGATGCAGAAGTATAGCTTAATCGCAAGTAGGTAGCTTAGCTGAAAATTGAAGGGGGTGTTGGTCCAGAAGACAAGGGAGCAGGATGGAATGGAACAGTGTGGTGCACACAAGGAGACTCGTAGACACGCGGCTGAGGGATGACGACAAGATGAAAGTAATCTGCAAGGTGAAAGTTTTTTCACACAGAGCTTTCTTCAATGAAGGTGAACTTCATGGCACTTTCCATTTCTCCGCCCTTCATCTGTCTACCAAATGCTTGCTATTGAGCGAGAATGGAGCTCTCATGTCATCTCCATAAAGGAATTAGTGGGCATCTTGGGCTGTGACTTGTCCTGGGTGAAAGTACATGGGTATGGGTAGTCTGAGACCAGATTGGAAGATTGGGTTCGCTTACGTAACATAGAGACTTTGAGTATGGGTGCAGCAGAATCCTGCCAAACAACTCTGTCTCGTAATTATTACTAAATAGTTTCCTCTATTTTTAAACCTAGAGGCACACATTTTACGAGAAGACAAGTATTCACGGGCCGGGTGAAAGGAGGCCGCAGCTCTGTTTACTCCTGGCGGTTCAAACTTTGCAGTGTCTTCATGTATAAGAAGAGCCGTGTTTCCTGGAACTAGGAGCAGAAACGATTGACAACTCCTGCAATTCAACAGCCACCTTCACCACTGAGCACCTTCACCCATCAGCAGTGAGTCCGTCTGTCAAGGAACCAAGAATTATGTAGGTACATTGTATGAAAAAGAAAGAGAGAGAGAGGAAAAGGGAAAGGGCAGAGATATTACTTGGAGATAATATATTATATATAGTGGCTAGAAAGTAGAAAGTAGCCTCTAAAATGAATTATGTGTGAGTACTATTTAAGTGGGAGGGACAAGATGTAGTTTCTACTTACGACGATGACCTATGTATATTTACGTGCTAGCATCCAACATGCGTCTCATGTCCTCATACCTATACATGCACTCAGCACGAGAGTGTGGGTAGAATACTTGGAATTCCTTATTCTAAGTTCGCGTCGTTAGCGTCTTTGTATTTCTATAGCTGTACACTTATCCACCTCATGCATGCATGCTTGTACTGGTCCTGGTCCTATTACAAATGGCTTAAATCCAGAAACCAGCGGCAAGCATATAGCGTTTTCATCATAACACAACATTATATAGATACCATAATATGATATAAAGGTTTGCTCTCTTTCAAAGTTACACTTCATGCTCTACTACGTAAACTATTCCTGCTTTCACTTTCAGTCAGTGCAGCGTAGGTAGTAGGTACATACACTTTCCTTGTCCTATTTTTTTCTATATTTTAAAAGGAAACTACCCAGTATAAAGAGTGGGGGATCGACAAGAAAAGAAAAGAAGTAGCAACAACAACCATTTTTCTTGGCTTGTCACAAAAATCTCACGTCATCACATCGAAGTTTGAGAAATTACTATATGTATTACTGTACTGGACTAAAAGCCTATAACCTAAGCCAAGGAAAAACTGTACGTCTGAGTCGTCAAAGGATGGAAAGAGATGAAATTAAATTGATATTAGATGTAAAGAATTTAAAAGGCGAAATGTACATAGATACATAAAAAACAATCAATGCTTATCCTTCCTGATTATACTATACATATATATCTTTGAAATTTGTGAAGTGAATCAGCCAAGAAATTACAATCCCTTGCTAGACTTGAGGAAATTTAATTCTCTATAATAACCCCAGCAACTACTACAACTAACGATAAGTACATAATATATGGCTAAATAGCATCATTCTTTGTGCTAAAAAAGGAGCTCAAAAGCGACACAAACTATGCGAAAAATGGAGTTTACAGAGCTTTGTTTCGTACTCTTTAACCGCTACCGCTATAGAATAATAGAATCTAGAATAAAGGTAAAGATATATGTACAGTTAATGTTTCATACCCAAGTCTTGTTCTTGCTCTCTCTCTTTAGCCGTGTCTTTGACTGTGAAGAGTGGAAACAATAAATTGGATTTCTCCTTCAGAGGCCTCCTTCATACTTGGCGTCGCTCCTCGTCGTGGCACATGATGTACTTTTTATTAATTCCGTCCACGTTTGTGTATAAATTGAGAAGTCAATATGTCTGAGCAATCAAAGTCTCGGAGACTATAAGGGTATTTAACTTTAATTCACTTGGAATTCTTTCTTGAAGGAATTCATTCACTAGGAAATTCCACACAAGTGGGACTTTGACTAAGTGATGGTGTAGATACCTCCACACTCTGATTTTGATCCAGGAGCTGGCTTCTCACAGCTCTTCTTGTCTCGATCTGGAGCAGTAGATTGAACTACGTGCCTCTGTACATACTTGGGTACATATAGGAAGGAGTGAGAAGGATCTTGAAGGAACTTAGTCTGTGTCAAAAGGTTTCGAGGTTCAATTTAACTTGTCATTATTTCTCGTCCCACCCCATAAGCGCCACAGCACAGTCCCAGGGAAGAAGGATGCAGGAAAAAGAGATTTGAAATTTCAAACGCGAAGCACTGCACTCCTTCTGCTTCTTTTTCTGTTTCTGTTGTTTCGTGTTCGTCTTCAATTGTGCGATGGAATTTGAAGGCTTGAATTCTTTCCCTGACTGATACTGATACTTATACTAATATATTGGGGTACTTTAAATCCAGATCGGCCACTTGAACGCCTTTTTTGAAAGGCGCTTGAAAGAAATTATTTGGGCTTGGACATAGGTACGTTCGAATATACTGTGCACGTGCCGTATTTTTGGAAAATGTCAGTGTGGAGTCAGAGTTGCCCCCAGAGCCAGCGGAACCATAGGACTATATAGACACACCAGAAGAGCGGAATATAAAACCAAATTATTTACAATTATTCTTGATGTAATTTGTCTTGTTGACTGAATTCCGTTTCTCGAGTAGTCCTAACGTAATAGAATATTTCTTAAATGAAATAAATACGGATGTATTACCCTTGTCGGAGAAAGTAGAAAGTGCCTCTGTACTTTCACTCCGTCAGTCAGTCAGTCCTGTGTAAACTGGGACTCCTTAGCTGTATATTATATGTTAAACTTTGAGACTGCACAGGGCTGGGTATAAGGTAATGTATAATAAATAGGGATTTAGGGAATTCTTTTGTAGCCCCTTCCCCTTTTTGAAACGTTGAGATATGGATAGACCAGCACTAGACCAGACCAGAGCAGCTGTGCTGTGGTGGCTTCTTCAGATATTAGTTGTATATATACAGATATTTTTCACTATAAAATGAAACTCCCTGTCAACTTTTAATGTATTAAAACGTAAATATTTCACCAGCAAGTTTGTTTAGTTTTGTTGTTTTCGATGAAATGTTCCATTAAGTGTGTCTATAGTACATAGTTGTGTAGTCAATATAGTCTCTTCTCTCCTTGTGAATTTGAGAAGAGCGGAAGCACGGGCTCAGGACTCACACTCTGTAGACTAAAAATTGACTACAATAGATATTCCAATTAGATTCCTAAAATTTTCATTTTGGAAAAGGGAATGGCGGAAGTTAACTGGAACGGTTCTGCAGTTTGCACTGTAGTTACTGCTTAGACTTTAGAGTGCTCTTTGATGTCAATATTTAACTTTAAGTTTCGGTTCGGATGAGATGAATAGTTAGAGCGAGAGAGATCCGCAAATTTTTAGCTGGAAATTGTTTGGATTTGGATAAAGTAAACCACTGTTGCCATTATAGTGAGTAGATATAAAGACATGCCCTTCACAAAATTCACACCGCTAATACTTATTCGTTGACTTCCTGGATTGATCTTTGTTGTGTTATTTCTCGGGAATTATTGGGAACCCCCAGAACCAAATGGTTTTCTGGCTGCGAGGGTATTACTGCTGCTGCTGTTCCTACAATCCGTATTCGTCAACCCGATACTATTATTCTGGATGATACCAAAACTTTTTCCTGTCTTTCTTTCTCCCTTCACAAATTGTGAGGATTTCTATCTGTCGGAGATGGGGGCTATGCAGTCTATTTCTTAGTTTGGATTTTAATTTTGCCTTCAAGCATGTTTCACAGAGCCAGAGTAGGAACTGAACTGATGAAGGTGGGGATGCGAAGTGGAAAGGCAGGAGAAGGAGAAGTGGTGGTGGAGGAGCGTGGGTGAAAGTTATTTCCTTGTACACATTATTTTAGCGGACAGTGAAATGAGACTCGCAGTCTGTGTGCGCGGGGTCTGTGGCCCACTCTTCACGTTCATCTTCCTTCCCTTCCCGTTGTTTCTTTCTTTGGATATATGTAGACGCCTGTGTATAGCACAGTACAGTGTACAGGGTAAGCTCTGGGATTCCCCGTTTTCCTCAGTGTTATTCCTTCACTTTCTCGGTATTATGTCCTTGTTGGAGCTACACAGGTACGGCCACTGCGATTGCCATTGCCATTGCCACTGATACGGCTACAACTATATTATGTATACTGCTGCTCTAAAAACAAACAGCGTGATGATGGGTGCAGTTGTGGCCAATGTGAGAAATTGAGCTGTAATATTACGTTATTACAAGATGAATACTCATACACCTTGTCAGGATCGTGTGGTTGAGCCTACACACTTTTTGAAAACATGTAATTACACGCTAAGCTTACTACAGACGCCAAGTAAAGTCCTGTGAGAATTCCATTAAATTATCTTACCCCGGTTCATGTAAAATTTACTTTGAGGATTTTACCAGTTTACCAGTTTACACTTAACTTCTAGTAAAGCTAACATTGTACTTGAACAGCATAAATATCCCTTGTAATAATATTCGTAATTATATTCATGGAAATGAAATGCTAGAATTTTTAGTGCAAATAAGTAATGAATTGCACTGAATAAACATAAAAGAATAAGAATCCTTACATATATTATTTATTGTAACCTTTATGATTATGTAACAAGGAAGTAAAGATAATAAAGTAATGATAATATTTTATTTACCTACTCACTTTAGCAGACCCGGCCTGAATTTGAGACTAGATAGAATCAGAATTTGATTCTTGACGGCGTTTGATCTCGAGTATCGCCATTGCTATAGCCCAGCATAGCCTTTACATAATTAAAATGCATGAATGAATTGGAAACACAAAACATACTTATAAGTCGCTTGCAGACCTTCATATAACTTCAATTTCTTTTTTTTAAACCTCCCAAAAAATTAGTAAATCAAAAAATTTAAAATTTGAATAAATTTTATATTTTTATTTTTAAACAGCTTCAAAATGATATACTGCATGTCGTACTCCGTTAAAAATTACAAAAGTAACGTAAATTATGTAGATCGGTAGGAATTAAACATATTTATGACCTGGTGTCTGGGATAGACATCAAACATCGCCTATCTACCTACACACTGTATTAGTAGCACCATACAAAAGTAGTATCACTTCATAACTGTCTGTTCCTGGTTTAAAATTCCAAAAATGTTGATAATATGTTTTAATAATAAATTAATGTACATTTACATGATGCTCCTCTTGACTTTCAAACTTTCAAATCTTGGTCTTTTTATTTTAATAGTCTCTTCTGACGTTACCCGTCCAACTAAAAATGCAGCCTAGATTGACGCTATAATGGAAGTTTAGCTTGTATAAGTTGAACTTCTTAAACGATATTTCATGAAATTCATAAATTTTAAAAGGCGCTCTTTACCAAGAGTGTTTTTTCTCTTTCTACATCTTTCGTAACTTTACTCGCAACTAATGTAAAGTGCACGCACGTGTATGTAAAATTCATTTTTACTTGATTTATTTCACGGAAGAGCTTAGTTACATACATTCTAAACAGGGAGGCCTTTATTTCAAATCTAAAGTTGTGAAGAGTAAATAAATTCTTCTTTTTTTATAATTCTGTAAGTTTATTCGATCATTTGATGACGATGACATCGACATGATTGAAATGCTCAAATGCGGAACTATTGAGCCTCTCTGAATTATTCGCTTATTTCGTAGTCATAACCATGCGTCAGTATTACACGGACTGTATTCGTTCTCCTTCGGTCAGATATTGTGCTTTACCCAGGCCCGGCGCGACATGTGCCATGGTCTAGCTTCTGGTTACGGTCCTTACTGTTAAAAATTGTATACGTTTTTGCACCACTATTTTGTTAATAAGCCTGAGCCCGGCCCCTAATAGAGCCCGGCCCTGGTTCAGTTGACCACCTGAACCACCCGTCACGCCGGCCCTGGCTTTACCAGCCTCAAATTTTTTTCTAATATCTTTAGATGATATTATTTGCTTACAATTCCAGCTCCAGGTATGACGGCATTTTCTAGTTTAGTCTAAAATTGTCATGTGCGTAGTACTAAAATCAAAAAATAATAATATACAAGGCGGAAATAGCTGGAGGAGAGTAACAGACTAGAAACACACACACATACATACACACACAAAGGATTTTCACAAATCTTTCTCTTTCTCAAAGGGTTTTTGCTAGCTTTACAGGAAAATTGAATGCGTGATCTCTGTGGATGTGAGCTCATTTTTAGATGGTCAATATACTAAAGCCTTTTCTCAATCACAAAACAACAATACACTTTAAATCCATCTTTTTTATTCAAAAATTCTTTGTAGAGGTTTATGACAATTTTTAAATAAATAAATAAATAAATTCAAATTCAATGCAGAGAAAAAAGGGAGCAAGAATGCTTGTACTAGGGCAGCAGCTGAGTATTTCTGTTGGGAGAGAGAGAGTATCCCACAAAAGCGGACAAAGTATAATGTAAATTGTAGTATAGATATATGTATATCAAGATTCGATGACAGAAGAGCGCATCTAGTGCAGTAGTATAATATATGTATATATATAGAAGGCTATGGTATAATATAGCACAATACACGAAATCAAATATGGCAGACGGCACCTCATCCAGCTCCACAGTTCATAGCTCATTCCTCTCTATCCCAGAAATCAACATTCTTGACGCTGAGTAATATTCAATTTTAAATCATGCAAACAAAAATTGAAAATGCTGCCCAAAAGAATTCCGTCCTATGAAAATAGGGATTTTGGAACTTTGATGAATGTTGACATAATTTAAAAACAAAATATAGGACAGTCACACAGTGACAATATCAACTCACTTATTATAATAAAACGCAAGGGCTGAATACCTTGTTAAATGGCAGGCGTAAGAGCAAGATGAGGCATTTTGAATTGTACACCAAATCTGACGTTGGATATTTTGAATTATTTTTGTCATTCTATTATTAATAAGCAATCTACAAAATACAAGCATCGGTTAGTAGCAAAAACTATGTGGAGGCTGCTTACTAGATTACTTGTAAATTTTAATTTCTGTAAGATAAAGAAATCGTATTTTTTCAAACTGAAAATTTTAAATTTTCGTTTTGAAAAAATCGATTTTTATTTTACAAATCCGTCTAAAAATGTGCTAAATTTCCCCTTCTACCATGCTAGAAATTTTGTGTAGAAATCTTGAATTACACAGCAGCAGTTGCAAACTGCATATGGCACTTGCTGTTTTTCAAAAATAAAAGCGGATAACATATTTTGTGAAGGTATTCTTTCTTTGAGTTAGGAGTTAGGAAAGAAACCGTGTCAGTAGGATGTAGGTTGTACAAGTACAAGGGCATAACTTCCAACATTCCTCTGTGTCGACTTGGTTTAATACCTTTACATTGGAGAGGAAAGGGAGTCTTACTAAAATAAATGGATGTAACCTACACTGCTTCTTTCTGATTGTATACTAGCTATATAGATTGCGGTCTCCATGCGCTTATGCTTTATTATACTGCATAAAACTGACCGAGGCAGGGGCACCGGATTGTCGGTATGGGTGTGTGTGTGTGTGTGTGTGTGTTTGACTTTGTGGAAACGTCGACGTCCAAGTGTTAGCAGTTCTGACTGCTAACTAATAGTATATAAAAGCTGAGCCCTCTACCCGGAACAGCATCTGGGAAGAAAGATGGTGAAACGATTTTAATAACGAGTCAAAAATCGTTTCTTGTCACTTCCAACCATCCATGATATATCCACTTTCATTTGGTCCGGTGATTTTTTCCTTTCATAGTTTTACTTTCCCCGTCTGGCTCTCATCTGGTCTGATACTGACCAAGAGGGAGAGCTGAACAAGACTTCCATCATATGCTCTATTCATTAAAATCCAGTAAATTGTTTTTGTTTTTGTTCTATTCTCACAGTGCTCCATGTCATCCTTCATACAGCATTTCAACTTGTGACCAAAAACAAAAACCATCACACACACAACACAATAATAAACCTCCAAACTTGCATACAGCGCGTGTGGTACAAATTATTTCAAGGTTAGCATATTCCTTTGTTCCTTATTTTGGTTTTACTTGTCATTATTTCGATAGTCAGAACTTTAGTTACTACACACTTGTATTATGATCAAAAACAGACATTTGAACCCACACAACTACATTGAACTGGGCTTTGTTGCATGAATAAGGGTGTCCAATGGAATATTATCATTTATATTGTAAGGAAAGCGTCACAATGACTCATTTTAAATTTCTGCTAAAATCAAAATTACCCGGATTTGTCACAAAATATCATATTAAATTACTCATTGCCAAATAACAATTTCTTTTAAAACTAATATTTTATTATTTATATTTTTAATTTATTAGAAACGACGTTTTTGATTATTTTTTTACAATACACATAAAATAAAATTACGGGATTGATAGGTAAAAATTAGAAAAGTATACGACGGGTACAGGTTTGGTAAGTCTTTAAATTACTCATTTACTCTGCTTTACTTGTTACAGTTCTTTCGGGTTGACCTATATTCCTTTGTTTTATTTTACATAATTTCATCAAAATGTGTGCTCAGCTAATTATTGTTTTATACAAAGAGCAAAGTCAGGATTCTGTGTGATATTTTATTTTGATGTTTAGATGCACCAGGTCGCACTCATGCACTTCTCAGAACTAACTTTGATTGAAGGCTCGCTGGACATACCTTTCTGCATGCGCAATTTTGTTGCGTATTAATTCACACTTCAAGGTTGACGCCACTCACTCTACTCTATTGCATACACACTTAAGTAGTGTGTTTATAATCGTTTTACCGTTTGTAGATCTTAACACAGTATTGAACGGATATCCAATGTAATTGATCGGTTACATAAGAGACTGTGAACTAACAAAAATACTGTATATATAAATGGGGTATACCCATCCTGTGTAAAATTCTAGTATGGTAGTAAACGAGACGATAGAGAATTTAAATACACTATAGTAAAGGAAGGGTGAATGGAAAGACTGTGAACTTACAAAAATACTGTATATATAAATGGGGTATACCCAACCTGTGTGAAATTCTAGTATAGCATTACACGAGACGATAGAGAATTTTAATAGACTATGGTAAAGGAAGAGTAAATGGAACTGGAAATGGAACTGGAAATAGAACTGTAAAAGATATTTAGGTAAATAAAATCAAGGCTAGTATACGAAACGTCAATGAATTCAAATAGCCTGCTGATGAAAAATAAAAGTGAGAGGTAAAAGAAGTAAACAACAAACAGTATAAGGCTGTATACAGAGTTACTGCGATCACAAGGAAAATGAAAAACTAAACCTAGGAAACCTTGACAGGGAAATGAAAAACTGAACCTGGGAAACCCTAACAAGGGGAATGGAAAACTAAACATCGGAAACCCCGTGATAATTGTAATATGTATACCAATTCCCCCATACACTCCAGATTAAACACCCTCCTCGTACACAACAGATTATACACCCCCCCCTCCCTCTACACACACACAACCCCCCCCCCTACAGTATATATAAATGAGCTATACCGATCCATTTGTAAATTTTAAAAGTGGTTACTTACAATACTACACGAAATGATTATGAATTTACACACACACTTCCCAACACTGCTTTCAGATTCACATACACACTCTTGAACTTCTAACTGAGTACTAAAACAAATTTACAATTGTAACTTCATATAACTAAATAAATAACCCATGTAAAATAACATCTAACTTTAGTTATAATTTACATCACAGGATAAACATAAAATACAACAGTCTAAAAATAGAAAATGGTAAGAGTATAAGAGCAGTTCTTGAAAATTATGAAGTCAGTTCAAGTTTGAGTTGAATTCAATCAACATAATACCAAACAGTACATCTGAGAAGATGCCAACGTCTTTTACCAACGCTAACGGATTTCAAGTATTCTGTATTCAAGATTTTGGCCTTGACAGGTTAAAACAGTGTTATAAATTTTTATACCCTTCCACCTTTCGTAAGCTCACGTTAAGATTCTCGAGCTTAAGCTCATCAAGAAAAATGGCGACAGAGGAAATGGTGGAAATAATTGTAGTTGGTAAGGTACAACTCGGTATGAAGAACATGTTTGAAGAAGAAAAACGACTTAAAAGTTTTCCAGGGAGATGGGCACTAAACAACCCAACACCAGAACAAATGGCAGCAGCTGGACTGTTTCATATTGGCATTCGTGATTATGTAAGTAATTTTTGAACTTTGACTGTGTTGTTTTAAATTTGGAATTTAACAGAGTATTACTTGTGTTTTATTAAAACAGGTTGGTTGTTTTTGCTGTGGTTTGGCTCTTTATGAATGGCAAGAAGATGAAGAACCTTGGTTGGAACATTTAAAAGGAGCGCGAGGGAGATGTGACTTTATCAATTTTAAACCGACAAACAATGTAAAACTACCCTCAACAAACCTTGACCAATAGAAACATCGTGCCTTTCCGCGTTTAACATTTCACTTCAAACCAAAGGTGTACCACCTTTCAGTGCTTGCTAAAAGTAAAATTATGATGCCAGCATTTTACGGTCCAGATAATGCAATTTACGGATGTCCTGAGGAACGGAAGAAATCGTTTCTTACACACAAGTGGGATGAGGACCATGCACCAAGTATATCAACTATGGTTAACGCAGGATTTTATTTTGAAGAGTCAGGACTGGCTAGGTGTTACCACTGTTCACAAGGCTTTGATAACTGGAAACCGCTCTCAAATCCTATTGAAGAACATGGATACTATTACCCCAATTGTACTCTTCATAAACTAAACTTACATAAATCTTCAAAAGTACCATACAAAGACACTGACGAAATGACTCCAAGTGAAATGAGAAATGAGCTCGAAACCTTACGGTCTAAAACATTATATAGTATTTGCCCCCCAATTGACGACAGTGCGAATTATGCTGAGTATGTTAATGTGACATGTGGTCATCGGTTTTGCAAGGAGTGTATCCCAAGATTTACTCGTTGTCCATTAAGTAGAGAATTCATGGAATACATAGTTAAATCATTTTAAGCAATATATTGTAAAAAGATGTGTATAATTTGTAAATAAAACATTGTAATTTTAAATAAACGGATCAGTATAGTTTTGACCATGGCCGCGTTTAACGTATCATTGTTAAGTGATGCCTCACTTTCATACTATCCAGAAAATACCATTTCAAACTTTAGAAATAATTTAGCATCACGTATTGACTTAGATACACAGTACGAAGTAGCGCTAACAACATGTTCTTACATTGGGACAAACATATTTGTAAAAAAAGGTGAAATAATAGCTACTGCATGTATTAATTTAAACAAGAACCAATACAAAGTACCTGGTACTCGATTATTATCTGACTCAGAAAATTTACCAGTTGGAATCAATAAACGCGGTGGATTCTTTAATACTGATAATATTAAAAGTGACATAACAGCACCTTACGACTTTACAACATTGAAAGATTTTGTCGAGCACCTTTCGTCGTTAACATCTAGTAAATACTATCTTAGTGATGATGGTTACGTTATGTGTGAAACTAATAAAATTGAAAATCATCACAATTACGAGATAAGTTTTACTGATAAAATTAAACAGCTTCTTGGAATTCATGAAGGATATACTGAAATATCAAAAACATTTCAAAAAATAGAAACCAATTCGACAGTTGTTCATGGGGAATTAATTTTACCCACTCTTCTTATGGCGAGTAAAAATGACCCTATGTTTAGTATGGTATTAAATAATAACGAGTTACATACATATACAGCTCAAGTACCTATTTACGATTTTTTTAATTTTATATGTAGCGGACTTGAATTTATTTCTCATTGTAGAATAGATTCAAACAGAGTATTACAAATAGAGCGTAATAATGAATACCTTCAGAATGTTAAATCAATGACTTTAAACGATCCGTTAGTTAATTATGCAGGGTTTGCAATGGTTGTTGGAAAACCATGCTCAGTCCGTGCGATTAACGCTAAAACTTACATGTTTAAGGGTGAACAAATGATGGAATTCAAAGGACAAAAAATATATACAAAAGAAGACTACACAAGTTACACTAAACTTATAACCAATGTATGTAAACAGTTTGGAGCTAAGTGGCAAATCAGTAATGGTGTAATGTTTTTGACGTTTCCACCAGGTCTAGATCTGAATGAGATAGTATTAAGTACAAAAATACGAGCGTACATGGGAATTGATATTACTCGTCTGACGTTGAATTCTAGTAAATATAACGATATATTTGTTAGTGTAATAAAACGTGCAAATTCACGTCCGTACACCAGAATAGGAAAAAGTTTAATTTTTGTATACTCTGACATAGTAACAAATCAGTACGTTGGAAATGTTTTTGCTCCATTATTAAGGAGTATGCCTTTTGTTTATAATACCATTAATGTTCACGAACACGAATTCCTAAATCCAACGTATTTACCAGTTCAAAAATCAAACTTTAGTGATAATCACATGTATATAACAACTGAAGATGGTGAGCAAGTTTCATTTGAAACTGGAACGTTCAAAGCAACACTACATTTTCGTCCCGTCCTAAAATGAATATGTACGGAAAAGGTGAACCTCTTATGGTTTACAGAGGTAGTCAATACCGTCAAAAAGGTAGGGGATTGGGTAGTTTTTTTGGCTCTCTATTCCGACGATTGATACCTCTTGCAAAAGAGTACGTTCTTCCAGCTGCAAAATCCACAATGAAAAATATAGCAATTGATATATTAGATGGGGGTAGACCTGTTTCAGAAACACTTAAAGCTCGAAGTTTGGAAGGCATAAAAGCAATTGGTAGAAATTTTACTAACCAGTCGGGTTCTGGCGCTTCGAGGAAACGTAAACGTGTAAAACGTGCTAGCAAAACAAGAAAACAAAAGAAAGGTAGAGGAATTAAAAAGAAAAAATCGAAATCTAAGAAACGTAAACAAGTTACACGTAGAAAGAAATTTAAAGGTTTGTTTGATTAAACATGGCTGAACATTGTCAAAGAAGTGAGTTAGCTATATTTAAGGCAGAACCATATGATATTTCTGTCTTAAGTACACAGAAAGTAGAATTGTTTCCAGCAAATCCTTTAGCTGATGCTTCTACACCTTTAACGTTTTATTTAAAAGCGAGTGAGCTTCACTACATTAATCTAGATAAAACAAGACTACGTACGGGCTAAAATAGTTACTGCTGCAGGAGTAAACGTTGCAGCTACTGTAGCTGTGGCTCCAGTTAACAACATTTTACATTCAATGTTTCAAAGATGTCGAGTAATGATTAACAATACTCCGATTACATCAGTGAATGATAATTATGCTATTCGTAGTATAATTGAACGTGAACTTTTATTTTCAAAAGAATATAATAAAACACAATCAAGCTTGGCAGGTTATTATAAAGAAACAAACCCAGCAAGTGTAGTAATTACAGATGGTACAACTGATTCTTATAAAAAGCGGTTTGACATGACGAAAGGTAGTAGAGAGTTTGAAGTCATAGGAAGACCACATACAGATATTTTTGCTCAGGGTGACTACCTTCCTCCAGGTTGTGACTTAACAGTTGAATTTACTCGATCCCCTGATAATTTTTGTTTACACGCTCCAAATCCTGCCTCACCAGGATTGCCAGAAGCATATCGTCTACAGATTCTTGAAGCAAAATTAATTGTAATCTGTCATAAGATTTTACCATCAATTGCGTTGAGACATTTAAAGCTATGGGAAAGCAATCATGTGGCAAACTACTATATGAACAAGGTAGATGTTAAAAGTTATTCACTACCTAATGGAACTTTTACAAACATCAATGAGAATTTAATTACTGAACAACTACCTACCCGTCTTGTTATTGGTATTGCAACTACAGCAAATACAATTGGAACTTATCAAACAAATCCATTCAATTTTACGGACCATGGATTGAGTTATATAACCGTTTCTGACCGTGGTGATGAAAATGAAACGAACGCGCTTAATGTTGACTTTCAGGCTACAAGCCTTCGTGTGAAAGAAGCAATATTTAACCTGCATACCGCCCTGGGAATAAGTAATCAAGACTGCGGGATTGACCTTACTGAGGCAGACTATATTGCTGGTCGCTCTTTCTTTGCATATGATTTATCGTCTAGTACAGACGCACTTACACCGCCACGGCATGGTAATATAAAGATTGAACTCAAGTTTAGAGATGCACTGACATCTCCAGTTACTGTGTATTGCTATACGGAAACACAATCAATTTTACATATTGATAAAAATAAGAACGTTTTTTGGGCAGACTACACTCAATAATGAATACATCTGAAGTTAAGAATCATCTTAGACTAATTTGTGCAAATGGGTCTAAGGCACAGTTTGATGTTTTAGCAAGTGATAAGCTGTTAACATATCGTATTGTTAAATATCCTGTCTGCCTAGTTGTGAATACAGATCCAAGTTACAAAAACGGTCATCACTGGACGAGTATTTTTATTAAAAGCCCTAAAGATTATATAGAGTTTTATGATTCTTATGGATTAGGAATAAAATATTGGTCAAAGGACTTTGAAACATTTGTAAATAAATCTAGACATTGTATTTTGGAAAATGCTGTACAACTTCAAAGTAAAAATTCAGATGTATGTGGACATTATGCTTTGTATTTTTTATACAAGAGAATGCAGGGATGTCGCCCGGAGACTATTTATTATACATTTTCTAACAAAAAATATGATGATAATGATAAAAAAGTAAAATCTTTTATAATTTCAAAAGAATATTTATTAAAACATGCCCGTTGTAATCTGTCAAATCAACAAATATGTAAACAGTTTAATAAATTACATTGATTTCCAATTTTTTAAGTTTATTATCATGTATTTATTTATTTTGTGCTTTTTTATTCCACGTCCACCTTGTCTAAGTCATCGTTTAGTTGGTGGAGATTGATTTAATGTTTGTCGAATATTTCTAGACAACATTGCCGGTAAAGGAACTTTTGTTCCTGCTTTCAAAATATCCATTACTTCTCGAACCCCCGGCATGTCTGTCCCTATAGCTGCTTTCAGATGTCGTATATCGTGCAAACTTGTAACTAGATTAGAGAAATCAGATTCTGGAATGGTTTCATCTCCAATAACTATTTCGTTGTTCCTCCCGCATCTTATCCCTTCTGTACCAAGCCACCATTTGATTTTTAATGTTTTGTTTATAGGCGTTGGCGGAACATTTGATTTCAAACTTGATAATACATTTTGTGGTGTGGACAATCCATCCATATTTGCAGGTGGGGTAAAGAGATTCCGCATAGAACTACCATAGTCGACAATATCTGGAGATAAATGTTGCTGTTGAGAAGAATTAGGTCGAGCTAAAGGTGTAGACTGTGACAACACTTGTTGTTGCGGTACGCTAGGTGTAATAATTGGCTGTAAAGACGATTGTGATTGTACAGCTGGTATTGGGTTAACAGGTACTGGAAATGGATCTCCAACGTTTTTAACAAGTAATGGTTTACTTTCATCGTGCTGTTTCTTAGATTGAAGTTGTTTGTTGTAATACTCATACAGTATCTGTTTAAGTTCATCTGGTATTTTATGTGATTTGAGTACATCTTGCTTTTGCATTGACAAATCTTTTCCCTGATCCTCATTTTGATTCATAAGTGAGTTATACAAGGCTTCACTTATCAGTTTCATTCGTCTAGCCATTTTTTAGGAAACTGGTGATAAGCGGTAGAGCAATTGAAGCGATTAAAGGTAGTAATGCGCCACTGTTTTGCAAAAGCTTTCTTTTTTTCTTTAATGAAACTTTCTTAAGCGATAGTGTACGAAGTTGTTTTGCAAATGGTTTCAACTTGCCTACTGTCCGAGGCGAGAGCGTTACATTCTTTTTAAGTAAATTTTTAACACATTCACAAACTGCTTTTACCTCACCATTTGTCGCACTCATAACAGCATGCTTACACGCTTTGCTACTCTTAAACTTTCTAAAAAGGTTTCGATTATTCACGAGGTTCTTCATTATGATTCCTTTCACGTTTGAACCAAAATTTCAAATGGTAGTATATTTTCAGATGTAAATACATTTATATTATCAGTCACACCCTCTCTTTAAATTAGAATGGATGCAAAAATAAAACGTCTGTATTTAAATCCTAGGATAAAGGGGAGTTTTTCCGGACTAGACACATTCGCTCGGGCCGGAGGAAAAAAGCATAGGAAAAAAGATATACTTAGAGCCTTGAAAACAATTCCGGCATTTGCACAAAACCGTCCAGCTCCTCATAAATTCTTACGTCGTAAAGTTATGGTTTATGGAAAAGACGATCAGTTTGTAATCGATTTAATTGACATTTCCAAGCATGCTAAACAAAATAATAACGTTCGTTTCTTATTAACAGTTATCGACGTCTTAAGTAAATATGCATGGGTTGAAGGAATAAAGTCAAAAAATGCAAATGTAGTACTTCAAGCATTTCAGAAAATTTTGAAAAAATCAAATAGATATCCACGGTTATTACAAGCTGATAAAGGAAATGAATTTAAAGGTGTTTTTAAAACGTACTGTGAAACTAAAAGCATTAAAATATTTCATGTAGAATCCGAGTTAAAAGCGTGTGTAGTTGAACGTTTCAACAGAACTATTTTAGACAAAATTAGTAGATATTTACTACACCATCAAAACAGAAAGAGACCATATCGATTTATCCATGTGTTACAGCAGCTAGTGTCAAACTATAATCATGAAAAGCATTCAAGTATCGGTATGTGTCCGGCAGACGTTACTGAAGAAAATGCAATGGATGTATGGTTGAAACTTTATAGAAACGATTCTAAAACGCTATCTCGTTCAAAGCTTAATGTTGGAGACAAAGTACTCATAAGTATTATGAAAGATGTGTTTGAAAAGGGTTATAACATGAAATTTCATCCTGAGGTCCTTTCAATTCACAGTATTTCAAACACAAGTCCACAAATGTATTACTTAAAAGATAGTAACGGTGTTTTATTGAAAGGAGGGTTTTATAATCGTGAGTTATCCCATGTTCTGTACAATAATCCGTAACTGCTAAAGCGTATAAAAGGTCATAATTTCTCTTGAGTTTTCAGTCACAATCTAACTTGAAAACTGGTATAACCATTGTAAGTCTCTCTTTTTCTTTAACAATATAACCAAATTAGTTAAGATGGCAACTGCTCTAGCTATAGTTATAATTAAGCTTGTAAATAATGTAATTCGATTGGTACAACTTTGTGTTTCAGCACAATCTTTAGATAACACAAATAAAGATTCAACCATGGACCTTTCAATGAAATCTCAAGCTGACTCCACTGCTGTTCCTAAATTGAATGTAGCAGCTACGCAGAAGGATTTTTTGATGATCCCACCAACACCTAATTCGCCGTCAGTGGTTTAGAGACCATCAATTGAGTACGAAAATCCTGCAGAAGAACCTCGACAAGTCAAAATGTGGACTTCAGCGTTCGGTTATGGACATTTGAGACGTTTTATCAACATGACTCGAAAGGCAAACAGTGGACGTCAACTTGGGATTAATTTTGACGTTTCTCTTATCCCGGAGATAATCTACAGACTGTCTCGTGAATACGTACTGGCAAACCAGAGTTGCGCTGAGCTCTCAAACGCTATTGAAATGATCAGGGAACGCATAAATGAAAATGACCAGGGTTTTGATACTTCTGATGATTCTGACATGCCTGAACTTGAGTAAATCCCTTTCGAAAACATAAACTATCATTGTATGTTACTGATTTTGTCAACAATATTGTTTTTATTATTCATGAACTGTGTTTGTAACATAAGTAACTATTGTATGACATAATAAACTCTAAGCATATAAAAAGACAATTTAGTTTTGTGAAATTATTCAGAAATCATTGTTGAGTTCTTGAAATCACTTCTCTTCTCATACTATTACTTTGAGTAAAAGCATATTCATTTATCATGGAATTCTACAAAGACAACCTTTTATATCGAGCGGAAAATATTTTTGAACCAAGTTCACCAACTACATCGTCTCCTGAGCTGATATCTCGAGCTGTTGAGTCACCAAGCTCGCCACCCGCCGAGTCAAGCCGCCCACTGCCCGCCGAGCCGAGCTACCCGCTGTCCGCCGAGCCGAGCCGCCCGCTGTCCGCCGAGCCGAGCCGCCCGCTGTCCGCCGAGCCGAGCCGCCCGCTGTCCGCCGAGCCGAGCCACCCGCTGCCCGCCGAGGTGGTGGTTGTTCGTTCCAAGGTGCGGACTAGCATTGAACCGTACCCGTCAACAGAGCAAAGCTCTGTTGTCGGGTTTGGTTCTGACGTTGGATGGAGGGTGATAAATCGTAAATTGGAGGCAAATGATACAGTACTCGAAGCAGAACCAAGAGGTGAAGATAATCCAATTCAGGCTGAGGATGTTTTCGTCAAATTGGAAACACCAGATACCGGTAGGGTTTAATCCTATGAGAGTTTTAAATAAACTAGAACTAGGTAATACAGATATACTGTTGAAATTGTTTCAGATTTTGTATTTGGAAATCCCCCTCGTACCCACAAACACTATGCTGAGCTTATGGTTATTTTAAACCATATGGGAAACAACGGACGCTTTCTGATACAACGAAACTATAAGGACAATAACGCAATGTTTCTGGTTCGAACTCCGAGCATGGGGTACGAATACTTCAAATCTGAAAAGATAAACGGAGTTGAAAAACTGACTGTAGTTGACTCCAACGTTCTACCAGAAAAAGCTTGAAATATGATGTTGACGTCTCGAGATTACAATGCATATAAGATGATGAAGGCCAACTTGAAACGAAAAGCTACATCAGAACCGACTGATGTGAGCCCTCCAAAACGTAGATGTGAGAAACCGACCCCACCACAACCAGGTACTCTATGTGACAGAAGCATTGCTCTTAAGGACCGTGTAGTCCTGAAATGGTTCCAGCAGTGTCCAACATGTTCAAACGATCATGTAGCAATTGTTCAGAATGGAAATTTGATCCATATTGACTACGGGGCACTCGCCAACACTGTTGACGTTATGACAAAAGCTCGCAACATTTTACACAATAATGAAAAGTAACTTTTTTCTTTTCTGCAGAGTTACCCATTGTAAAGCAAACAACACTTGCAAAACCACTCAAGACTGTACCTTCTGATCCGCCACGCTTCACTAGTGAATACTGGCAGAGCTTTTATAAAAAGCTAACTGATCCTCTTCCTAATATGTTTGTCGGAGTTAACGAGTCTTCATGTTGTTCTTTGCCTACGTTTTTTGCTGATATACAAAAAAAAATGTAAAAAATGTGGTGATAGCGCTATAAAATTACACAATCAGGGAAATACTATTTTCATTAATTATGAAACCTTTGTCGAATTTGTATTGTCTGTTTTAAAAAACAGGAAAGAAATTGTAAAACATTTTAAAATAAGTGTTAAAAAAGTTTCATTCTAATTTTATTTTTGAAATATTGTACATCCAGTATCAGCAAAAATACAATCTCTAAGTCTGTATTTATCATTTTGTGTCTGGCTCAAATCAATAAATAAATAACCATGAGGTTTTTCAATACAATGTCGAAAGGCTTCCTCAGTAATTAAACACTTCTTATTACAGTTCATTCTCATACCAATTCGACCTATAGTTTGGGTTTCGCTTGGATTTTTAAAAATACACATGTACTTTAAATTTGTCGTTATCGTTCGTAGATTATTGTAGAAGAAGTTTTGTGTGAGAAAAATTATACTGCAATTATTGTGATGAGTTCCTCTGGTAAAAAGCTCGTCCGATCCTTTTTTCGAAATTTCTTGCATGAGATCATCTAAAATATATAGGTATGGTGTGCCTAGTTCATCCCCAATAGTCTGTGGTAACCCATTGTGTGAAACAACGTTGGATGGTAAATATGCTTTTAATTTTAATCCAAGATTCTCTCCACCTCCATAACAGTAAATAACTTTCTTAACATTCGGAAAAATCAACTCGTCTATACGCTTTATTATCTCATTAGTGAGAAAACTTTTTCCACTCTGAGTAGGACCACTTATGACTAAATTAAATGGTGCTTTTAACGTATAATCAAAGTTTGGTGCTTCCATTATGAGAGTTTAAAATCAACTGATGAAAATATACACAATTTTATTGTATTTACACATAATTTTTTATTTTTATTAAAAAGCCCAAACAGAATATACATTTTTTACAAGTATAAAAGAAAAGCTAGTAATTATATATTTACTAAACTATAAATCTAAATACATAAAATTATACGAATTACTTAACTAAACCTAAATTACTTAACTAAATACATAGAATCAAATTTTGTGTTAACCTGATTTACAGTTTTTCTAATACAAGAACTCTGACATGACATATTTTTACAAGATTCAGATTTTTGTGAATTAATTACATCTATTATTGGATGACCATATGGTACGCTGTTATATTTGTTGATTAGATACCTCTTATTATCGAATTGGTGGATTCCTTTTTTAACCGTAGTACAAGTGTATAGTTGATGTTTTAGCGAAGCAATTTTTCTTGTTTTTACACTAATTGAAATCATGTTGTCTAAAGTTAATTTATAGTCATTGAAAGTCTGATTATTTTTAACATAGTGCTTTGGAATTCCCTTACAGCGTTTGTCCTCATAACCTGTACTAGTTTTGTACGCGTAGGCCTTTGCCTTTAAGAAAACAAGTTCAGACATAGGACTGCTAGCACAACATTCCTCTTTGAACATATTAACCTTTTTCTTATTATAGTCAGACTGTAAAAACGCTAACTCTCCTACTTTTGGGAAATCTGAAAGATCAAACCACTCGTGATGGTTTGCTAGCATGTCATTATACATATTAAACTTGGGAAACTCTTCAAATTTACTAGTTAAATAAACTAAAAGACTGTCAGTATCTGTACCACAAAGTCTAACAGTATAATTCTTCACTAGATAATTGTAAAAAAATTTATACGTTACTGTCTTACTCAGTTCTAAGCATGCAATCCCCATATGAATAGGCTTGTCTAAGTAAACTGACATTCTTTTCATTTCTACTAAAACTGCATCCTCATTTATTACAACGATATTAGCTAAAGTTGACTTTTTAATAAAGTTTTCATATCTATTATCTGTTCGCCAATTCCTGTAGCTTTCACTATTTGAGGTAATAACATGTATAGTCTGTCTAAGTCTTTTCTGCTCAATACTTTTTCCAAAAATAGAATTTACTAAGAGTTTCCAGAAATCCTTTTCAAACTGAGTCTTTGCATTCCTACGTCTATCAGTACAGTAATCTATGAATTTTTTCAACCAATCATCCTGTTCAAACGATAAAACTCGATGTACCTTATCTAATGTCATTCCTAGTTTTAAATATTCCTGAAGAGTGCGAATATGAACAACATAATTCTTTTTAGGGTTAAGGTCTAGTACTAACTTTTCTGATTTTAAACTAGCATCATCAATACCGAGTCCAGATTGTACATGTCTTTGGAAGCATTACATTTCCTCTGGGTCTACAGCACGTTTTACCGGAGCGGGGGGAAATTCGCTTAAATAATCTTTTCTGTCATCAGGTACAGATAAATCAACTTCCAAGAAATATCCTCTATTCCCTTTAGCATCTAAATTTTCTAGTTTTTTACTATCCTGCCATTCATCTAAACCTGAATAAGTACCATCTTCTTCCTGATTACCAAGCCATTTAAAATCACGTGTTGGAAGTTTCTCTGACAGAGCTCCAGCATATAGCGCATTGGCGTCAAAATAAGCTAGATAAGAGTCAGGTTAGTCCTTATCATAGTCAGGCATATACTGATTATTACTTTTAGCGTACCGGAGAGATCCTGCTCCGCTATATCCACCTCTTAATCCTGATTCCAGAAAAAGGTGCATGTCGGCGTCCGTAATGTAATCCAATTTAACTCCTGTGTACTTTAATGCACACTGCCAGCCTACGCTTGGTAATGACACATACTTGGAAGCGTCCAACTTAAATTCATCAAGAAATATCTGTCTAAAATTCTCAAACACATCGGCTAAGATACATGTGTCCAATAAATTATAGAAATCTAAGTACTGCCCTAAATTGTGTATGTTGAAAGTATCCCACACACGTCTCACATGATCGTAATCTGCATCTGAAATATTAGTGTCAGTTAGATCTGAATGGAATTCTTCTTTTTTAGGGAAATCAGTTCTAGATAAATCCTTAAATTCTTTAATTGAATTATAAGGAAAGAAACCTTTTCCGTATAACAATTCCATGTCTTTTTCGGTAATGCCTGGATACTTTTTGGAAAATACTTCCCTAGTTGTTTTAAATTTCATAACATCATCATCTTTCAGCATAGCTGAAAGTTTGTCCAGAGACGTGTTTAGAAACCTCATAGAATCAATAAATCTAAGTTTTCCTTTATTAATGCTAATAGAAATAAACTTCTTTGATGAGAGTGGAATTACGTGTACATCCTTAATTAAATGATGGTTAAGACCACCAATTAAGGGGTGCGAGTCGTACGATGTGAGGTTATGCATGATCACGGGAATAGACTTCGTATAACGGGCTTTTATATTGCAGCTATGATGTGCGTACCCCTTGAAGTCATGAGTAAAATGATCATGGTGGGCGACCGGACGATATTTTTCCTCCTCTGTGGTTTTAGGTTTCTTTCCCTTATATTTTTTCGGATCAGGAACAAGAATGTTACAAAAATAACACTTAACTCTTGGTCTCCATCTTTTAAAGTCATGCATTATCTTTTTAGCCTCATCCTGCTTTCCCTGCATAATAAGAGATAATTTTTCTTGAAAGGTAATGATATCCTCAAAGAATGTTGCTATCACATTCTCACCTTCATTTTGTTGATGATATACAACTGATTCTACAACCCTACCTTTCATATCTCGGCATACATAGGAGTATCCACAGACGACATGTTTGTGAGTAAACTGTGTGCGAACACCACCAGCTTCACATTGTCGTAACCTGAAGTATCTGGAATCTGGAATCTTTTGAGTTGATGGTGCAGTATTACTTGGGTTGGGTACAAGATAGCTTTCAAAGTCAGCAAAAATTCTGTATCCCGATTCTATCATACTGCTATAGTCATTAAACTCTAAGTATGATCCTTCTCTAGGCATTATTGTTGTCTGTTTGCCAAGCACTCCACATCGAACTGTGTGAGCAGCTAGTTTTTGATCTGTTGGAAACGCTTGTAAACAGTGAAAGCAAACATGTGGTGTGTTGTTACTACTACCTAACATCTGTCCAATATTTTTTACCCAAACAAAATGTTCTTTTTCCTCGTCACTAATTATTAATAAATTTATTTGTCTTTCTTTCACAACCTCTTTATTTCGACTGAGGTAAATAGGACTAGTACGTTTACGGATTTCCCTGTTTAGCATATCGCGCTTTCTTTTACCCTTGAAATATTCATCCCTACTTATATCAATCTTCAACGCTGTGTATAATCTACGTCTATAGTCATTTAAAGGTTCGTCCCTATCTCTAGGAAATTTTTCAAAAACTATATCCATCTGATTCTCGTCTAAGGGTTCTTTAAAAAATTTATTAACATTGACTTCATTCTCGTTATCGTAATAAAAAAAATTGACAGCTATGTCTGCGTTATTTTTTTCAAATGTGGCTACTTGATTGATAGTTACTGGGAATTCTAAATTTTGAAAATTTACCTTTTCATTTGTAGCCCCCACATTTAAACTAGTTCGAAGAGTTTTCATTTCAGGCACGGCTTTAGTTATTTTTCCATATTTTTTCTCTCGTGCTTGTGCTCTAAGAGCAGCTAAAATACTCCACTTGAAGCATGCTTTTGCATCTTCATCTTTTACATTTTGTTTACCTCCTACCTTATCTAATGCTACCTGACCCTCACTATTATTCACATTAACTATAAACTTGGTTTTAAAATTTCTATCTGCTAACAACCCATCCAATTTGATATAAGTCCCACCTTTAATAGGTGTATTTTTAACAATGACCACATTACATTCTAAAATCTGCTCTAAAATTAAACCTGACCCATTGTTTAAAAAGATATCTACAGTATCATTTAATTTTACTCGCATAAATCCTAACACAGCATTAATATCATTCTGACTAAACATATCCATCATCCATGATGTGATAAAAATAGGCCGTTGAAAAGCTTCATTACTACCAACTTGTCTAAATATACATGCTACATTCATTGATGTCTTTAAACATTTAAATAATGTTAAATATTTTTTATAAGTTTCAACTAATTGGTAATACATGCTAACAAATAATCCGTCGACAGATTGAAAAATGTGATTCCTTAAATCTAAATTATACGTATGAGTTGTTTTGTTAATTGCCGTAGTTGTTATTGATGGAATTGCCTGTGGAGCTGGACCAGCTACATTTCCAGATCCAAGTTCACCGCCCTCGTTGTTTTCAGTTATCATATCTCTATGGTGGTCGTAGAGGTGGCGTTGCATGTCTGATTTAAAGTTGAAAAACACCATACATTTATGACAGGGGTATCTACCGTCGTCATCCTGTCTGTGGATGGCATTTAAGAAATCGGCTGGTGTAGCTATAAGTAAACCAAATTAAAAAATAAAGTGAATTTTTTTGTATTGCTTTGTGACATTGGTGATACTTCTCTGTATGTACTATTTAATACCATAGTCATGAAATATTTTAATAATAGTTTATTTTATAGTATGAATTTTTATGTTTTAATGTATAATAAAATAATTCAATGAATAAAAATATTTTTAAGAAAAAAGTTTTACAATTATTTTTAAATAGAAATCACATAATAAAAATAATAAATTTAGTATTTTATTTCATTCAGTAATTATACACATACATACATATTTATTGGTGATGCACACACACACATTTTTACAATGTTTAAAATATTTTTGATAACCCAAGATTTTCTACCTTGTGGTACTGGCTCTGGTATTGGTACTGGCTCGGGTTCTGGTACTGGCTCGGGTTCTGGTACTGGTATAGATACTGGCACTGACGTGGTCTTCCTTTTCTTTTTCACATTATTAATTGTATTGTCTGGTCCACGCTTCCCCGCTCCTGAGGGTCCAGCCGTATCAAGATTTTCAAATTCTCTTCGTCTTTTCTTCATGCTCTCCTTTCTAGCGTTCCGCCTCTGCTGCTCTAGACTGAGTTTTTTAGATGTGCTTGGCATACACGCTTTACGGACAGGAGGTAGCACTATGGGATTTTCCAGGTCTAGGACTACAGCTCCAGTGTTAGTTTGTTTTAAACAATTTTGATTTGGCTTTTGAGATGGTGGAAGCATGATTTCTCCGTTTCTATTTTGTTCTAGACGCTGTTGACCTGGGGGGCTTGAGAGTAACATTTCATCAAAGTCGTAGACAGACGAGTAATCCACTCCTTGTATTTCATTCATTTTGAGGAAGTTATCCATTTCGTCTAATTCCATTGGACCGACAACTTGTGCATGTTGTTCTGTAAAATCAATAAAAATATTATATTAATTTATGCCTTCATCTTATTTACCTACCTTATACCTCATATTTCCTATACTATGTACTAAATATCTTTTTCTTCAATATGCGTAAAAATTCAATTTCAAAAAAATTTGTCTTTTTGGAAAAAAAAACTTTAAAAAAATTTCTAAAAATCCTATCCGAGGTACATCGAATTCCCTATTTTTTTTCGGGCTGACCTTTTTTTTGATGACTACAATGTTAAATATTCAGTTTTCATCTGTCTTCAAAAAATTTTGCATTTTTCTCGAAGCTGTAGGAGCAATATTGAAGAATCTATAGAGCTTTGAAGTTATTACATATATATACACTGTACTAACCATATATCTGCGGTGGTTCTAGTGGTGGTGGTGGCGGAGGGGGTGTCAATTCCCGTTGTGGTGGTGCTGGCGTCAACTCTCGGGGTGGTGGCGGTGGTGGAGGTAGTGGCTCCGGTGGGGCAATAATTCCTCTACCTTGTTGTATAGCTTCCCCTTCATCTAACTCCATAGCGTTTATAGCGTTCCCACCTCCATCTTCATCGTCAGTCCACACAACGTCACGCGGTGGAGAATCATTTCCAGAGTCCTCTGAGTCTTCCGATTCATCTGTAATTGAATCAGCATCACTATCGGTAGCTTCCTCCTCCCCTTCCCCCTCCTCCCCTTCCTCCTCTTCCTCCTCCCCACCCTCGTCAGTATCTTCATCCTCCTCCCCCTCTTCCTCCTCCTCCGCCTCTTCCTCCTCCTCCTCACACTCTTCGCTGCTATCTAGCAGCGAATCGCAGGTATCCTCTTCGTCTTCCCCCTCTTCACCCTCCTCATTGCTATCTTCGTCTTCATCACTCCCAACTCCGGATTCGGATTCAGAATCAGTAATATCAACCACAGGCGGAGCTGGTGGGGGTGGCGGAGGTGGTGGCGGTGGAGGTGGAGGTGGTGGTGGCGGTGGAGGTGGAGGTGGTAGTTCTAGGAAGGCTTGAGCTGAAAGAAAAATTAAGTCTTATTATGTTTTTGTATGTATGGTGGAGCAGGAGGGTCGACGATAAAAATACAACTCTTACCTTCCAACTCCTCTAAGTTGACACCATGGAAATGGTCAAATGCATCACAATGCTGAAGTTTCTGAATAAAAGACGAAAATCGACCCTCGAAACGGGAAGTGATTTGCCTTATTTGAGCAAGACCGTTGTTGACAGCTAAAGAATGATTGTCTCTTGCAAACGTCGATGTAAAAATGTGTTAAAATTTGGTAATAAGTTCACCAATCGCAGTATTAATAATGAATACATCTGACCAGCCATTTTTCAAAATTATGAAAATACTTGGAAGTACAAGACCAAAACGAGAAATGAAAAAATTACCATCCTCGGCTTTACTTATATACGATTTTCCAGCATTTGTTGTTGTTGTTGTATTTTTACCCATGGTCAGTTTTTACATGTTTAAATATTTTGGTTGAGGCTGGAGACAATTTCTATTTTGTCTCAGTATTAAAAATAAAGTCAACCGTGAGACATGGCCTCGTCCACTTTATCATCCCATTGCCTTAAGTGTTATATTGGTGGACGTGTGTGTGTTTGTGTGTGTATATATATATCCCTTATACCCTTCTCCAGTTCCAAGCTTGCTCTCTATTCTACTTTGGGATACGACTGTAGCGTGTGTGTGTGTGTGTACCCTCGGTTTCAACTTTAACTATCTAATCCGCTTTAAGGTATAGCGGTAGCTCCATTGTACGTGCGTGTACCTTATCTTCAATATTCCCCGACCTAGAATATCATTGATCAAAATATGGTTCATTGATTCGTTTTCATTGTTGTGTTGTGTTGTTGCTGTGTGTATATTGCACCTCCACAGTTCTCTCTCTCATCTACCTTGAGGCAGCTCTATTGTGTGTGTGTGTGTGTGTGTGTGTGTGTACTCTCTCCATGTCGACCAGTCTATTTCGTATGCTGTCCTTGATTTTATTTACCGAAATATCTTTCATTGTTCTATACAGTCTTTCCATTTACCCTTCCTTTACTATAGTCTATTTAAATTCTCTATCGTCTTATTATGTGTACGGCTCGTTCATATTCTGTTTAACCGAAAGTGACAGTTTTGAGAGTTATTATACAGTCTTTACATTTGGCCTTCCATAATCATAGTCTATTTAAATTCTCTATCGTGTACTACCATACTAGAATTTCACGCAGGTTGGGTATACCCCATTTATATATACAGTATTTTTGTAAGTTCACAGTCTTTCCATTCACCCTTCCTTTACTATAGTGTATTTAAATTCTCTATCGTCTCGTTTACTACCATACTAGAATTTTACACAGGATGGGTATACCCCATTTATATATACAGTATTTTTGTTAGTTCACAGTCTCTTATGTAACCGATCAATTACATTGGATATCCGTTCAATACTGTGTTAAGATCTACAAACGGTAAAACGATTATAAACACACTACTCACTTACGTTTCCCCTTTATTTAATATTTGAAATTGTTTTGTAATAATATAATGAAGAGTTCTGATCCATTACCTCTTTTTAAAATCCTATCAAGCTAAAGCTACCCTAGGGATTTTGAGCACCCTATATGCAGCTCTCCAATATTTAAAAAAAAATACAATGCAGAGCATTTTACCAATTACAGAGTTAAGAATGGATGCAGATAGTCTGGAGTGTGCCTATAAGTGACTTCGTGCGGTTTTTAAATATTCTGTTATTATTATTACTGTGAAATTTGAGCTGAAGTTGTTAGAATTTAGTCTTTCATTTATTTGATTTCTTTTTTCATATTTTATTTTGACAAAAATGGCCCTTTAAATGCTTCATACTTTCCTATAGGCTATTCAGAATGTATGCATTCACGTCCACCTGATTCAAATGGATTATTTTGTTAAACATGCGGAAAAAATTCAGTGTGAATTCCTCATTATTTTCTAAACTTAAGTATGGAACGTGATATCCACGTCAGTACACTTTTTTGTGACTGAAGTCTGTGCGTATATCCTAATACATATACTCCAACTATTTAAAATGGTCAAGAATGTATGCTTAAGTACATATTGTAACCGAAAATTACTTTGAATAATATCAATTCGTCATAAAGAAACGTGGAGACGCAGGGCCGGACGAAGGAATTGTTTTTAGGGAGCAATTTGTTTCCATACAAGAACCAGCATTTTGATTTAATTAAAGTTTTTCTTTGGTAAACAAAAATGTTGTATTTACATGTTTTAGAAAAGTTTAAAATGTTCGTTTTACTTGATTCTAAAAAGTGCAAAATGATCTATTTACATGGTTTTTAAAAAGTGTTAAATATTTTATTTTCATGTTTTTGAAATGTGCAAAACAATTTAATGGCATGTTTTTGAAACGTCAAAATATTCTTTTTCCATATTTTTCAAAACTGCAAAATGTTCCATTTACATATTTTTTGAAAATTCAGTCAGCGGGGGCTGCCTGCGCTGGCCGCATTATCAGGCCCTGTGGAGACGTGTGTAAGGACGAGAAACGAATTGATAAATTTTTACCTTCTAGAGTTTAATAAGTTACAGACGTTTAGACAAGAAAAATGAAAGAAACCCCCACACACACACACAAAAACGAACTTTTAATTTTGGGAAAAAAACTTGTCTCATTAGACAGAGCAGTTTGAATAATGACAGTTATTTGAATAAAACGGCAATTCCCCCTAATTTTATGAATATATCAGAATTGGCCACGTTAGAAATCAGAATTCTGAGAATAAGACCTGTTCAATTAATTGTGTGCTCATATAATACTAAATCGTAATAATTATCTATCGACCAACTGTAATAATTACTTATGCATTCAGAAATACAGACGCTGGGTTATCAACTATGATTGATGACGTCTCCTACCAGGAGTCTCAAAACGAAGCTAAGTACAAAAGATCTTTTCTTTAGGTTCTAGTTGTAGTTATATGTAGTTTGAATTTCAAAAGTTTCACGGATAGGTTCCTAATGTTCAGACATTTGTCGAAAGGCTAATCCCCGTCTTCTGTTTTTTTTGCAGTCATTAGTAAATGCATAATACTATCATCATTTCGTATATAAACTCCATCGCCTTCGTTGTTCCCAGGAATTCCCCAGCACTTTGCACCTTCACCTGTCAAACGCTGATTTGAACACGGACAAGCAGACATGACGAGGCATAGGTATCTTCCAAATATCAGCAGGTATATTTAGGTCGTAGGTACATATACGTTTACTACCACCTGATAGTATTTTAATTATTTAGAGCATATCCAGTCCAGTGTACACAGTCGTGTCTGTGATATTAGGAAAAAGAAATCGAGTCCACAGAGCAGTACAGTACAACGTGCGAGGAGAATGTTTTTAGCGTCAAGCGGAAGCAGAATAAAAATTAACTGACTACACACTACACGTCAAATTTATCTATGCTCCTTTCAGCTTCGACTTCAAATTCGGCCTCCAGGATAATCGTAAATTTACGATCAGGATAAGACATCAACTCTCACAATGAATTTCTCACCAATCCTTCAAAAATACACTATATCCTTGTAATATATCTGATTTAAAACTCATATGCACCTATATGTCTGTACATAGTAGGGTAACGATTTGGGTTATATATGAAGACATAGCCTGTTTTTGTACTTTCCATATTTATTTTGTGAAGTGGGCTCATCTTTTCTCTTCACATTTTGACTGGGGGGCAAACAGTGTTGAATTTGGTGAATTGTGAACTGAAGCAACTATGGATTCCTGTCTGTCTGATTTGTCTGTATTTCTCCAACTTGATACATTACTGTACAGTAATTCGGGCGAAGTATCTAGACCCATGTTCATAACATGGACCTGGATGCTTCGAGTTCTCGACGTTTCTCAAACCAACTAAAATTCGATCATGAAGAGTTCATCTGGCTGCCTGTCCTAATACAATAGGACAATACAATAACACAATACCAAGTATTTGATTTCACTCAAGTGAAATTTCCAATATAATACTGCTAAAATAGGAAATGAGAGACTTACTCACAGGGACGACCATAGACCCAGAGCAAGAACCGAACCGAATCGAATCGAACCACATATTACTCCACGGATGAACATATATATGAGGAGTGCACAACAAACTCGGGAGTCATTGTCATCCATTATTGCCATCCAGTTAATCCAGAATCCAGAGTCAGAGCCAGAACTCTTGCTGGGCTATGGGAAGAAGGCCATATGTCGGTTTTACTAAACTATATAATATATACATTATACATAGGAATATACAATATAGTCTCTCCGCTCCAAGAGCCCGTCAGTGAATAATGATGTCTTGGCGTTGTATAAGAAGTCTAGCTACTTGAGAGACAGTTCCCAGTACATATGGAGACAAAGTAATAAGTAAACAATCTTCTCAACAAAGATGATGTCGATGACTGGGAGCGGGAGCCTCACTGTAAATGGCATCACATACGTCAGGAGTCAAAAATGAAATCAAAGGGAAAAGTTGGAATACCATGTGCAAATAAATGCGTTCCAAAGTACAAAGTATCGTTATCGCTTTTGTCATGACACGAGAGAGAGAGAGAGAGAGAGACAGACAGGCAATTGTCCTAATGATGCCAAACCATCCTTCCGTAGCAGCAGCAGCAGCAGAACAATTCCGAAGCCAAATCTAAATTCAAAGGTCCATACCACAAGTGACTTTCAAACTTTCAACTACTGAGAGCCTCTTCTTCCGGGATATTGCATTTCATGCATACACTCAAGAATCCCCTAGGATTCAAAATATACGCCTGACTGTGAGAGAAAGACATTTGAGCACGTGTTTTAAGACGTAGTAGAATGCGGACAAAGACTTCTAAATGTTGGAAGGGTGAGAGAGAGAGAGAGAAAATGGCAAAGCTGGTATTTGCATATGGACCTATATGGTCCTCATCTGGCTTTGCGCATTATCTGTATGTCTTTATTATTATTATTATTATTATTATTATTATTATTATTATTATTATTATTATTTTTATTATTAGAGAACGATAACTTTATTCAAAAGAACAAACTTAACAACTGACCTCCATCGAGGGTAGCCTAATAGACTCAGTATACGTTCCAAAATGCATTATATATTAAAAATATTTTCTTGTAGGTTATGTAATAATTATTTAATTTCACTAATTATATATTAGAAACTGAAGAGTATAAATGATGTTGACAAATCTGCACGGATTTCTTCAGGACTGTTGTGACAATATCTTCAATAAGAAAAGAGGACAATGCTTGAGATTTCATAAAATCCATAAAAAATTTAGTAATCGTACCGCGAGCACCAACGTAAAGTCCTATTACCTCAATTTCGTCCAACCCAAGTTTCTGTTGAAAGTATGGACGGCAAGGATCATAAATTCCTTTTTTCTCCGTGTTCACCGATTCGGCTTGCTGGTTGTCATTTTGTTCCATCCTGACGGTAGGGTCAAGAATTAAACCTTTCCGCGTCTGTTGATTGTAAGCAATAATATCAACACGCCTAGAACCATCTCCTGTACATTCTACCTCTTGCAAAACTTTCCATCCAGATTTTTTCATTGCTTCTGCAATCAAGCGTCTTACTGCATGATGTCGATTGTTACGTATTAACTCACCCCGAGGGCATTTTCCAAGGATATGGCCTAATGTTTCTGTCTCGCTGCAACCATGTCTACAGCGGAATGATCCTTGGTCAGCTCGCGGGATTGAATTAACTGGCATAACATTACCAACCATTTTCAAAGCGTTGGTCCATTCAGATGAGGAGAGACCATTTTTTGAGTGAACCCATTTATTAGCTTGTGGACAGTCGGAAAATTGTATAACTCCTTGACCTTTTTGAGGGAGCTTGCACCAGTTGTCATATTCTAAATGTTTTAAATGGTCCCGTATAGGTTATTATTATTATTATTATTATTATTATTATTATTATTATTATTATTATTATTATTATTATTATTTTTATTATTATTATTATTATTATTATTATTATTATTATTATTATAGATATTTAAATATTGACAGTAGCACTGCTCACAACATCCGACATCCCATGTTTTCCCTCTGTCTTATGGTATTTACTTGACTTTGGAGATAACGCTCATCGAAGCTCATTGTTTAGGAAGGGAACGAGTATTTATTCAGACTTTCTTGTACTACTGGAGGACACTGTGTGTGTGTGTGGGTGATTCAAGGGATTAGGAAATGCAAAGCTCCTCTCTAAATTAACTACAACATGTTCTCAAGCTCTCATGGTTTTTAAACATGAGACGAGACAAAAAAAAAGAATACTAAATTCTCAAGAGGATTTAGATGTAGACTTTAGAGATTGTAGCAGTTAAAGAAAGACTCAGGGAGTTCAAGAGAGTTTCTGAGAAACTTTTAAAAATTTAAATAATACATTGCGGAGAGACAGGGAGTTGAAAGAAGAAGCGGGAGACAGAGAAAAAGTACAAAGGCTTTTCCCTACTTTCTCAAACACCAACTTCAAAATTAACACACGCGTTCCTACTTCCTCCTTCTTTCTTCTTGTTGTTGAAGAGTTTGAAGTTTAGAGACGGAGAAACGACCAACTTCCATGAGCGTACGTATGCATACATTGTGAATGTGTCAAATTAACTTATTGTTAGAGCTTTATATTTCCTGAATTCAAAATAATATGACACTTGGGCGGGTACGAGATGACTCAAGCTTCCGATTTCTCGTCCTTATATTCTTTCAAAGCATAACTCCAATTCCTACATTGACAGCTCATTTATAGACAGGGGATCATTGTTAGTAGTGTCAAGTTTAACACACTTTCTCTGTCACTGTCATGATTAACTATATAGGAGGCACACGACCGACACTGTTTTGGCTACCGATGCGCTTAAATGGGTCTGAACTTTTGGCTGAATTGAGAGTTTGCGAGAGTATATAGTGCAGAGCCCTTACCTTGGCCTCATGCTTATCGACAGTACGTACACTTTAAAATACCGCGTAGTAAACTGTTTCGTTAGGACAGTCGTCTCTAATTTCCTACACATCAATCTGTGAACAATGTAGCAGACGGAACAACCGTATTGTTTGCATGTCAACCATAAAATATAATAGCAACGGAATACAATTCTGTATTATTAAATTATAAAATTCAGCGGGAAAATATCTTGGGTTCGGTTTTGGAAAATTATTACTTCATTTATGTTCTTCCCAGCATCCAAACTCACACAAGGATCATATCGATTTGAGAACTTTATACTATAATGGTAATAACTTATTGGCTGAGTGCATTTCTTCCCCGTTGAGATGCCTCACGCTTCTTCTATTTTAGCTACTTTAATAAACTCAAAGGTTTTGAATTCAATAGGTTTACTAATTACAAATTACTTTCACGTCCGCGTCCGGATGAAATTCTACGAATTCTACAGAGCTGAGCAGAGCAGTGCTGCCGCACTGCAGGAATGATGACGAATGTAGAACACAGAGAAAACATTTGAAGATCTATCTATATTCTGGCATACGGACATTATTATCCTCCTGGACATTATCCCCCCAGGACATAATTCCCCCAGGACATTTTCCTCCCAAATCGTACCGAGGACATTTTCCTCCCAGCATCAAAAACACAAAACCAAAATGACCGAGTGTTCCTTTACGGAAAATTTGTCCTAATAAATGGAGAAAATGGAGATAATCTATGAATACACAAATTTTCCGTAAAGGAACGCTCGGTTATTTTGGATTTGTGTTTTTGATGCTGGGAGGAAAATGTCCTCGGTACGATTTGGGAGGAAAATGTCCTGGGGGGATTATGTCCTGGGGGGATTATGTCCAGGAGGATAATGTCCTACAACCCTATATTCTGGAGTTATTTCCAAATTTCTTTTGTATATAGCAGCTAATATGTGTACAGATATAATGATTATAATGGGGTCAAAGTGGAAAAATTCAATATCTAACATTCAAGTTTTGTTTAAAGTTTTTAGTTTTTTGGTATGGTGCCTCCATACAGACACAGCTATAGGGAAATACTCAATGGATCAATATGAACGAATTCATAAATTAAGTTAAATATGCTATATGAAAACTAGCTAGAACTCGAAATCAGATTCCGTGTCATCCAGTATCTTCAGTTAAATTTCCGCCTTTTCAACGAACTCATGAATACAGAATACAGATGAGATACTTCCTCCTTATTATTTCATAGAATAAACATAAACTACAAAATTCCTATGCACAAGATATGCACATATACCTACGCATTTGTACAACATATATAACATGTATTATATTTTTATTCTTCTGATTCTACACGCAGTACTAAAATTCAAAATTCTAGTGTATGCCTTTTCCCTAATATTTTAAAACATTGTTTCAACTAAAGAAAATGTTCATTCATAATACGACACGAACGATACGATAGAATTTAATTATAAATAATTCCTTACAATTTACATAACAATTCAAACCTAAATAAAAGTCTAGTTCTATATACTTCTACTCCCGTCCGTTATAAAAGACTTACAAAAAAAATATTACAGCTCCACTGCTGAATTGAATGCTATGAATGGAGATGAACTCATCCATACTAAATATTTTCAATTTCAGTTTCTTTTTATTACAAGATGTATTTGATGTATATTTGATGCTCTAAATTCAAGTATTTCTCAAGTATTTGAAGATACAAAAAAAATAAATGGATTGCCAGAGTTGACAGAATAAATTGATATTATTGATCTCACAGGGGGCTACGTGCTACATTTATACACTACACCCCAGGAATTGAAATATGTAATCTAATTTTAATACGTGTATTTTGCCGTTGAAGAATTAAAACAAGCCAGGAATTTTATTAACACTAATGTCCAAAAATAAAAAGGTCATCACCTAACTGGCATCCACATATAGTAGAACTGTTAGCCTGATTCCCTTACGCTTAAAACTAAGAAATGTATTACATGGAGGCGAGAATCGTTAGTGCCAGGGCCAGGACCAGAACCAGAACCAGGCGAGACAATTAAGTTAGTAGTAGTTAAGTCCTCTTGCTGTCACATCTCTTGCCCTTGCTAATGTGAATACGAGTCTTTTAACAGTTTATTTACTTTTTACTTCATTTGACAGTCTCCTCGTACCACAATCCGCCACAATCCGGACTAGCGCCCTTCAAAACTTCAAATGACACATCATCACCTGCGAACGAAGATCTGGAGCTACATATATGTATATTAGGAAAATAAGTCAAAGGAGTTTTTTAAATATCACATCACGACTTAAACCATTAAAAGCTTTATTTCTCCTTTCCATGAAGAAGTTTAATTTTCGATTAAAAGTGGATACAAAAGTATATGTACATACCTATAGAAATGCCTATATTGCATAATTATATCTATAGGCACTTTGTTATAGCTACCACCAAATTCCCATTACAAAATGTACACAAATGGAACAATTCACCCTTACAATGGGATTTTGCTCAGAGACTAAAACGGGAGCGTCTACGTTGCTGAGTAAACATTATTGACGGAGGCAGAGGATTACGCAGTATTTTTTTAGAAGAAAAGATATCCGTCTTACTTCCACTTTCCACTTCAAGACTTCCATAGCCATAGTGTTACACACTTCCCATATTTTAAGTTTCAAGCTATTTTTCTGTAATGTTGACGTGAGTGAAGTGACAATAAATATAATCCAATGAAATCTCGAAATAAATTCTTTACTTAATGCATCTTTGAGCTTCACATTCCATTGCTACAGTAAACGTAGACACTACACACGATAAAGAATTTTTCATGTTTTATTTTCTTCTTCAAAATATTGGGAATAATCTCTAGACAGCAGAATAAATGTAAATAGCTGACTGTAGACACTCCGATATATTTTTGTAAAAGATTTTAGAAAATAAATCCCTTAATTATGAAGGCAGTATGCAAATGCCAAGCATTTCAATTGTCTGAATAGAAATACAAAACCAAGATGATTTAAATAATTAAATTTAATATAGCATGCCGACATTCACACACTTTTTTTGTTTAATTTAATCACCTATGAAACAAAATAATATATTGAATGGGCCTATACTCATGAATATAATACCAACTTCAAAAAAAGGGGAGCAGTGCATATTTACTGCATGGTATTTGTGTTATTTAAATTTAAATATGCTACTTCTTGTAATCTAAGGGTTTTTTTACTGGAGACGCAGTCGCAACTATGTGAGTCTGAGTGAGTATAGTTGACGAACTTCCGTTCCACAAGTCTCAAAATTTCCATTCCCATCTTTCCGTTCGACTCTATATGTATGCAAGCCACAGTTGAGAAATCTTTTTTCTCTTTGATGGCAACCGTTACCGGTACCGGTACCGGTGAGCAGCGTCTAAAACTTATATTTTACTACAATTTAGATTCCTGACCACGACAGGACTTATTAGTCGGTGGAAAAAATACCCCTCTTAAACCTTGAGGTGTTAAAGGATTGCTTCGTTCGTGCTTCTTGCTCCGTTAAAAATGTTTCGAAAACAATTCAGAGCTTATTTGTGCTTTTATGCTATACTTGAACTATCAAATTAGGGACAGCAATTACTCTATTGTGCTAGACGATTTAGAATAAAAGTTTACCTTTTTTCTGAAGTTGTATTACTTCTTTAAACTCATACAACCGATTTCGATGCCCAATATTCCAAAAGAAAAACAATTACTTTCAAATTATAATTAAAATCTAAAAGTTTAATTTTTGCACAGAATTTTAAATACTAAAAATGTCATCAAGAATAAAGTTTTAAATTCTTTTGTACTTCATAAGCCAAAAAATAGGTTAGGTAAGGCAACAATATTCAAATAAATTTTTTATGTTTTTCTGCAGTTAGTTAGCAACTAAACATTAGAAATTTTAGCTTACAAGTCTGCACTGTGATAGGATTACAGCATTTGGCTTGGTATTGTATAAACATTTATTCATTTATGTAAGTAATTAAGGTTAAAATCTGATATAAGACGTTTCGATTTTATTCGCTTTACTTGTCTACGTATATTTTTGTATGCTTGGTTGTAGATTTTTGTTTTTAAATTCAAGGTATTTTTCTAACCCTTGCGTATTTTTTGTTTTCTGATTTTTTATCGCTGGGTTTTATTTAATTAGAGGGATGACAAGATGTAGGGATTAAACGATTCATTCCACATTATTATGCGTCACACATGTTGGCAGTCTTATCTCCTTTCATTCATCCTCCTCTTCGCTTTATATTAAAAGATCTATAATCGTGCATACTATTACTAGAAATAGAGGCTCCTGCCTATGGTAGAAAGTGCTGTGTCTAGAAATAACAGGGGGCTAATGGTCAGAATATGCTGCACATATAGTTTTCCGCTCACGGTTTAAAGCAGAATTCAGAATTCATTTTACACGGGGGTTAGAAGTTTGATTTCTAATAGTAAGTGGGGCGAACTATTAGAAGGTATACGGTAATTAAACTTTAAAACCCGCAAGAAAAAGCAAACTACGTTTCTAACTTTTCGTGCTCTCTAAAACGCCTCCAGTGGGCTTCTAATTTTTTTCCTCTTTTCTATGCTAGTACCCCGTCATTATTGAGGATATTTTGACACCTTTCGCGTTATTAAAAGTCGAATACAGTGCCCTGATAAGCGACCTGTTACCTTCTATTATAGTATAGATACCTCAACAACTTAAATCAGAAGTTCATCTAATAAAGTGTTTTGTTTGGCATAAAACGCATGGCATGGCAGATACAGTGCTTAATTATTTAAATACATCAATAATGAAACTTCAGCTACTTTAGGTGCAAACGCTTAGTATAGGCAGTCACAGAATCCTAACTGAAGAAATGAATTTATAAGTTCTTCATGAATAGTCGGAGAGCATTCAAGCACCGTGCCAATCACGTACAGTATAGTAGAACGTAGCCTCACTTTGAATGACGGTTTACAACACTACTTCGTTCTGCATTAAGGCTATTGAAGGAAGAATGAGAAATATTTCAAAGATACTATGAGTTTTACTAAGGTGGAAACCCTAACTTTCTATTTAACGCAATTTAAAAACTGAAACACATCTTTCTCCAATTATATTGGCAAATAAAGCCAATTCAGTTTTATTCGTAAACGCCATTATCTCGATAAGTTGTTCAATTTCTTTCAAAATAACGAATGGAAGAAAGATTTATTATTTATTTCATTCATTAAAAGTAAATAATTTAGTAACAGCTGTAGTAATCAATACTAGCTAATAAAAGTTTTAATTACTTGTCATTTCTTTACTTTCATACATATAAATAACCAACTTTCCGTTATGAAAAAAACATTACAGTATCCATGCCACAGCAGCCGGGCCACTGCGGCCGGGAAAATACGACCAACCCACTGCGGCCGAGCTACTGCGGAAGGGGCACTGCGGCCGGTAAATAACTGCGGTAACAGTTTTTAATTTTAGCTTAATATTCTATAAAGTGCATTGCCATCGCTGACCTTATTAATTTAGAGCTTTATAGGTATAAACAACATTTTAACTATTGCCAAAAAATGCAGTAGGCAGTCCTAGCGGAAGAAAGTATTTCATACTTGCCATTTCTTTAATTTCTTAGGTAGGCCACTGCGGACCGACCATTGCAGGAGGGCCACTACGGCCAGGGCACTGCTACCGGGCCATCGCGGCTGGGCCACTGCGGCCAGGCCATCGCGGCCAGGGCACTGCTACCGGGTCATCGCGGCAGGGCCATTGTGGCCGGGCTATCGCGGCCGGGCCACTGCTGCCAGGCTATGGCGGCCGGGCCACCTCGGCCGGGCTATCTCGGCCTGGCCACTGCGGCCGGGCCACTGCGGCCGGGCCACTGCGGCCGGGCCACTGCGGCCGGGCCACTGCGGCCGAGCCACTGCGGCCGGGCCATTGCGGCCATGCCATTGCAGCCGGGCAACTGGGGCCGGGCCGATGCGGCCAGGCCACTGCAGCCGGGCCAATGCGGCCGGGCCACTGCGGCCAGGGCACTGCTACCGGGCCATCGCGGCTGGGCCACTGCGGCCAGGCCACTGCGGCCAGGCCATCGCGGCCAGGCCACTGCGGCCAGGCCACTGCGGCCAGGCCACTGCGGCCAGGCCACTGCGGCCGGGCCATTGCGGCGGGGCACAGCGGCAAGGCCATTGTGGCCGGGCTATCGCGGCCGGGCCACTGCTGCCAGGCTATGGCGGCCGGGCCACTGCGGCCAGGCCATTGCGGCCGGGCCACCTCGGCCGGGCTATCTCGGCCTGGCCATTGAGGCCGGGCGACTGCGGCCGGGCCATTGCGGCCATGCCATTGCAGCCGGGCAACTGTGGCCGGGCCAATGTGGCCAGGCCACTGCAGCCGGGCCAATGCGGCCGGGCCACTGCGACCAGGCCACTTCTGCAGGGCTACTGTAAGACCTAATTATTGCATGCAACGTCGCTAGGTTTTAAAATTGTTTTGTTACCTAAGTAGAGTCTTTTACATTTTTCAGTTTTAATATCTAAATTTTATATGTGTGCACCCCACTGCTCTATAATTAGATATTTAAAGTGATTCAGTATTTCAATTTTGTTACATCAGCCTCTCACCCAGTTCTAGAACCCGTCTTATGGTACCTACGTAATATTTTGAATTTTGACTTTTGCACTCAATGGGGCTTTGGTCATCAAGATGATAATGCACATAATTTGAGATAACTCCAATTCCCGAGTCTGACTCTCTCTCTCTCTTTGCCTCTACGTGCCGGTAATAAGACTACTCGTACGGGATTTTCCTTTTCCAGAGGGATTTCTGAAGGAGAGACGATAATAAAATGCAGGAACATGGACGCGGAAATCAGGGGATAGCTCTCGTGGGAAATGAAGTTTTTCATTTAATTCCACTATGGAGTGTGTCACTGTATAAAAGGTAGACAATAGGAGATTGAATAGCCATTAGGAAAATGTAAAACTCACTATCCGACATCTGATGAATTGTTGAGCGAAAAAACTTGGGCAAAAGATCAACTACTAAACATAATATATAATATAATAATATGTACTCAAGTTATTTACTCACACATGCAGCTTGATACAAATGCGGCACATGCCACGTACGTACTCCGTCACTGCTCTGTATTTAACCGCCCGCCGTGTATGTATAAACATGAACGGATAAGGAATACGGACACTGGAACGACAGTATAGACACGCATCCTTCTGAGACATCCGGCAGGGAACAGTGGAAGACAAGAGGACGAAGAAGAGCGAGGCGATTAGCCCTACATACCTATTATGCGTCTACCATCGTAGGTTGTAGATTAGGGGCATGGAACTTTCACAAAGAAAGTAGGGAACGGTTACAGTAAACAGACAGACTATACAAACTAAAAAAAAGAAAGAAAGAAAATAACAGAATTACATTTGTGCTCTTAGTTCATCCTCAATTATAGTCAGTCTCTATGGAAATAGGTTCATGACAGTTTGACGGTTTAGGAGGGGAGTATATGCACATATATAGCTCAAGTACCTATACTACATGTATGAATCGAGAAAGGAGATACCGGGAAAGGAGCTGTCTATAAAATGAAATTTCGTTTACTAATCACTGAAGCTACTACTGATATACACATGATATATAGGTTTTTCACAGGTACACAATAATACATACACATAGACACACATACAGGGCAGGAGACAGGAAATAAGAGCAAGATGAACAAAAGCTAGGAAAGTAAATTCATGAGTTTTCATGACAGCACATAAAAGATTACTTAAGCATTACCTGAGCCCACACTGATACTCTGAGTTCCATGTAAGGTAGGCTCTTTCTCCCCGTTCTGCACTGCACTCTATTGTACTATATTGTATCGTATCGTGTGAGCCCCTTGAAGAAAGACATTTAGAAAAGTTCAGGAGCCCAGCACTTCCACAAACTTTGATTTCGGTGAGTAATATGATTTTTTCATTTAAGCTATCTACTTGAGTCGTCCCTTCCCTTTCTTTTCCCACACCACCTATACATATATATGTCCCTGCCTATATATTTAGTATTCCTTGAGTCGAATGTAATCGTCTGTAGCCACACACACGGCCAGGTGTACATACATATAGGCACTCAGATACATATAAGACAAGATAGTATCTACCTACCCACAAGCCCCGCCAATCCAGCCATCATTGCATTGTTGACTGTACCGAAACTACAAAATCTGACCAAGTTTTACTTACTACTCCTTCAAGCCCTCACGAGCTAAATGCCGGATTTGTTAAGAGAGCATCAGAGCAGAGGAAGGGGAGTCAGAAAAAGAGGCGAAGGCTTTTGTGAAAGCTTGGAAAGTTGTTCTCAGTTTTTGGAGAGAGCCAAGAGAAAATGGAAGATATTATATAAGTAATGGAAATAAATCCAAAAAGCAAAATTCGAGTAAATAGTAAATCTTTTTATCCTCCCTTCGACTAAAACACTCCCGAGTAAATATATATGTAGGTGCCGCCACTCGAGTACTCCTTGTAAACTCTAATGTGGATGATGTAAGTTGTAGTTTCTATGTGACTGTATGCCCTACCTATGTATAAGGTACATCTAGATGATATGAAGCTGGGCTGTAGCACGCATTATGTATGTACGTACCACAAACTAGAAACAAGGTGAGAGCCCATTTAATTACAGGTGTTACGCCATAGTGCAAACAAGTAACAAGTCAGTGAAATATACGTATATGTATCTCCTCAAAACCTACCTCCAAAGGATAGATTATTTGCAGGAGTGGATATTACAGATATCTCATAGTTCAACATTTCCAAGTCAACTTATGAACAGTTGAGCTTCTTGTGCAAGTTTTACCGGTAGCAGTAGCAGCTAAATGTGCGCTGGCTTGTAATAATTACAATTAATTAAATGTAGATTTAATCATTCATAGCACCTAGAAAAATCTAATAGATAACAACAGTATAACTTATTAGCAGTGGACGGTTAGCAACAATTTTTGTGTAATATTGCAAAATAAAATATAAATAAAATCATATTATAAGCCCGGGCAATAATTCACACCTATTGGTTATAGTAATATCGTGTGTTATATATATATATATCGTATAATATATTTATTAAAACAAGGAAACACTTAAAAAAGTCATACTGTTTTTTAAGATAAATGGGGAACAAACTCCATCAGTTGAAACATACACTACTTCAAGTTGCAGTTGCACTGCCCCTGTATTGAGGCAGTGAGGTTGAATTGGAAAAGTTGAGCTTATATTGGTACAGGAGAAGCATAATTCTATCAAAGTTAAACTTTTAGCAGCCCTGAAAACTAAACAAAACCAATTCCTAAAAATATTTTATCTCCCACTTCGGCCACTTCGATTCGTTTTTTTTTCTTGTGAAGCAAAAAAAACTTCCTAAGCCACGATCTAGATGATCTTCGTTGAAATACAATTTTCCTTAATGCTAGTAGTCCCACAAGGCTATAGGACCAGAATCAGTGTCACTGTAATTGTGCACAGCCGTGCACTGCCTTACTTTCTATCTATCAGTTTTTGCCAAGTTTTAATTTACTTTTGTTGGTCGTATAGGTACATGCATATATGTATGTAAATATTAATCTTCTCCGTTCGTACCGAGAAGGTTTTCACCTTGGGCTGTCAACGCTAGTTGGGTAGCCCTACACTTTGTAACTGTGACCGTATATATTATGTATTTTAAGAACAGATTATAATTGCATATGGTTCGATTTCATTTAAAATGTATCAGAGAGACATGTAAATGAAACGAATACGATCGAAAAGTAATCTATTCTTTTTCTCAATTCTAAGTCAGCGGACACTACAAACTCGATTAAAGGCTCTTTTCTTGAAATCGACCATACCGTGAATATTCTAGTAATCCCCCTGGGAGTTAATAACTTGATGGGGTGAGATACCCGGTAACTAAGTGAGACCCGGTGATTATTTAGCATACAAAAATACATGCAGTTTCTGAAAATATTTACCTCTCGATCGACCCACAGTGGCTAATCGAGAGCCGGGGCCAGATAATTCGGCCAGCGCAGGCAGCCTCCGCTGCCTGAATTTTCAAAAAGCATGTAAATAGTACATTTTTTTTTTAAATTCGTAAATAGTACGTTTTGACTTTTAAAAAACATGCAAATAAAAAATTTTGCTTATTTAACAAACATGGAAATTAAACATTTAACACTTTTCTCAAAACATGTAAATTGAACATTTTGCACTTTTCTAAAACATGTTAATCCAACATTTTGCTTTACCAAAGAAAACCATCAATAAAATCAAAATAGAGGTTTTTGTATGGAAACAAATTGCTGCCTAAAAGCAATCCCTTCGTACGGCCCTGATCGAGAGCCGGAGATTGTAATCGGAGATTGCCGGTAAATTATGATGATGCAGATCCAACACTTCTCCTTTGCCTGGCGTACAAAAGCATAAATCTGACACGTGGAAAACTGATTTTCCTTCATTCATAATGTACCTACGTATCCTTATAGGTACATTAAGACCACTTTCCCACGTCAAGCGGATATTTCGTTCCAAACTAACAAAAAATGTCGATCACATTACATACATTACTGAAAATACCAAAATAATTAATCCGCTGCTTCTGGCTTTGCACAAACGCGTGTGGAAAACACCATTTATGGAAATGTGAAATGTATCTCTGTCAGTGCGATTACCATTAATGCGCTGCTTCTATTGCAGGTAATTCCCTTTCTCTAAAGAAACCCATCCCTTCCGCGAGGTTCTCATTAACGGCATTTGTCTTAAATCCCTTAGAAGTGCATGAATTTGAAATAAAGAGCAATAAGACGCTGTCATACTACTGCAAAAGATACTGCTTAGTTAATTCATGTGTGGAAGTCACTGGAAGTACGTTACACTTTATGCATGATGCATGCTGATGACATGTGCACATTTTGTGGGGAAGTAAGTATTTATATTTGTACAGTTTTTAGAAATAATCCAGAAAACATGAAAACTCTCATTTGTATCTATAATTAGGATAATGATGCATCACAAACAAACTAGGCCAATGCGTACGTAGGTATTAATAACAATATTAATATACATATATGTTTCAAAGTTAGATTTTTGTAGCAATGTTCCTGTTGGGTTGGGGTATTGCATGATTGTTACGAGAAAAAAAAAGGATTACTAATCTTCCCTTGTTTTCATAATAATATAGGCAATCGTTCCTGTAGCGGTTTCAGTTTGTAGTTATAATAACGAGACTGACTGACTAATCCTTATATTTTTATGTAGGTCCATTGTGTAGCATTTCAAATTGGCTTGACTTTACACATGATGGTAAACGTTATAAAATATGTACAGTATTACTTTTAGGTAGTGGAGATCCTAGATAAAATATATCGAGGGTGAAGGATCAAGTTAGTTTTCTTCCAATTCTTGTTAAAATCAAAACGGATTCCTTCCAATTTTCTCGAAAAGCAAAACGGTTTCCTTTCTTAGCAATTTCAATGGAAGGAATGAAGGAAACCGTTTTGCTTTTAAAGAAAATTGGAATGACACTAATTTGCTTCTAGCAAAAACGGGAAGGAAACCAATTTTATCCTTCACCCTCGATATTCAAATTTTTCCATAAGATACAATTTAGATACTGCTTTTAACAAAATAATATCATGACAACGGTGAAAACTGGGAAATTGACTGAGAAAAGGACAACCGTGGAATCCATGGGAAAGGGATGTGGGGTGTGTTTATTTAGGAAAGTTTTTAACATGCAGACAACGACACAGGCACAAGCTGATTGAAGCAAGTAAGTGGAGGCGGTTTATAAAATTTGCTAAGGTTGTTAGATGCTTTTAGTAACGTCAGAGGAGCAATTTAGAAGAGCGGATATATAATCAGGAAGGTACATATTAAGTGTGTAGTCTCCCTGGCTATGTCAAAGGCTTAAGTATTTATAATGCAGTCGGGCAGACGAATAGAGCACCGAGATCCAGAACATGAGGAAGAAAGAAAAAGGCATGTCATATAAATAAACGAATTACAGAGAACCTGTTGCTGGTCGTTGGATTGGAGCGGAGTGGAGTGTAGAAGCTGCCTCCGGATATTGGAGCGAGAGACATGGGACATCATCGTTAAATTGAAACGTTAAAAACTTATCTGTAAATAATGATACTGTGGTGGAGTTGCACTGAATTTGAATTATTGTGGAAAGTGCTCCTGTCGGCTCCTTATTAGTGATATTTAACCTTGAAATTCGTTTAATCTTCTCATATCAATTACCCTTTATAACTTTATACTTTGTACACATGGTATATATATACGCACACTATACACAGTAAACTGTAGTCCCCTATACATTCCCTTCATGTCAACAATTTGGAGGGACGGAGGCTAATTAAAATTCAAGCAGATTTAAGCTACATAAATGCTATGTAGGTACCTACCTGCAATAAACCATTATAATGCTCGCTCAATTTGAGACTCAACTTATTACCAAGGAAAGCTGTATATATATATGCAGAATTTAATTCTGATCAAACCAGGGATTAATTACATGTAATTACTCAAAAACCAAGACACTACAGACAACAGAAGAGATGGTTATAGACTCCGGGCATTATTTGACACGAAACTATTTGATAACAGCTATATACCAGAAGTGAATTTGAACCGTCATTGTATATACCTATATGTATATAGACGATGACCAGCCTTGCATACCACATAATATGAACCTATACCTGAAAGGAATCTAATTACTTGAACTGATAATTGATAATGATAACACTATTTACTTTTGTTCACAAACTCGACGTCAACTGTGTTCTGTTAAGTACATATAGCACGTGAGCTAAAGGAACTTTCTGTGTGAGGAAGAACGGGAGTAGAATCATATAAGCAATATAGGGTGTATGTCTATGTACATAAAGTGGTCTGTGTAAATAATTGCACTTATTGCACATTAGAATGATATTATACTAAAGTAAGCTAGGATTATATCGTCTGTGAAGAACCAAAATGACCCATATCAATTTGTAGCTCAAAACAATATCCACTATCTACAAAAATATTGAAACATGTCTTGAAAGCATTTAAATAGAACGTTTTGCACTTTTCAAAAACATGTAAATAGAACATTTTACACTTTTCAAAAACATGTAAACAGAGCATAGTACACTTTTCAAAAACATGCAAATAATAGACCATTTTACATTTTTCAAAAACTGTAAATTAACATTTTATGCTTGTTTCTCATTTTGTTTTTATGACATAGCTCATTTTGATTGTAGTTTAAATTGGACATGGGTCATTTTGGTTCTTCACAGACGATATTATCTATACTATAGTAATAAACTGAATCCATATTAATTTTCTACCTGATAAAACATACAAGGCTTAGAGCCGCGGGTAGAGCATGGCTGACATTCACGCTTCTGTCCATTTTAATTCGTACGCTATAAGATGACTGTTTACGCTGGCACATAATGATTGTAACTACCTACTTGTATATATGTTTTAGATAATGCTATTAATCTCATTTTAAACGAGATCCCTGGGTTGGAATATGGCTATTCACAGTGTGTGTGCTCTTCATCATCATTTATAATTGTAAGTTTGATCTGAACCAAGTGTCAGACCATATGTAAGTAATTCAGTTGTCAAGTTGTCATCAGAATTTCTGAGCACACCCCATCAATTTTTTAATAGCGGTTTTAGTTGCTGAAATTGTTTTTATAAAATATTTTAAGTTCTTTGGAAAGAATTCGAACGAATTGAATAATTCAAACGTTTTAGCTTTGCAATTAGGGTTTTAAATTGTAAACAATAAAAATGGCATTAGAATTACTAGTCGAGTTTTTAAATTACTCAACATCCTTTTTTGGTCTCATTGGGAAAATACCACAAATTCAAATGTTACTCAAGAAGAAGGACCCGGCGGGTTTAAGTGTTAAAAGTACGCTTATGGAATTATTGGCGTAAGATTTTTATAATATTATGTATATCAATAATAATGAAATTCGATGAGATAAAATTTATTTGTCAAGTACAAGTAACATTAAACTTTTTTAACAGATGCATGGATTTGAACTGGATTTGAATCTTCTACTTTTATTTTTAGATTTTTAATCATCATGTCATACTGTGCAAAGCAGGGCTACAGATTAATGGGTTACTTGGAAATCATTTCAGCTGTGATTCAAACTCTATTTTTCCTTCTCGTCCTTCTTTACTACAAAAATACGTTGAGCATGCTTACCGTGGCTCCTTTGGTGGGTGTTCTTAGTCTCTTCTACTCCTTCTATTTGGGTTTGCCGCATGATAAGATTCTTGATTATTTCATGGTGAGTTGAGTACTAATTATTTCCCTTTGTGTGCACTGCATCCATATTCATTTATTTAGTTGTCGCTCAGTGGCATTTAGTAAATGCAATCAGTCTTAAATATATATATAAATATCAATGTTCCTGAGGTGCTGTACATTTTGAAGCTTATACCTTCCTATTAAGCTGTAATAATAATGATTTAATTCCAGGCAGTTGTATCATTATTTCTTGCCTCAAGTAAATGCCTCCAACTGAAAGTTATTTGGGATACGGGTAACTCTGAAAATGTTTCTATTTTCCGTTGGTTGGTAGCAAGCTACATGAGCATTGGTAAGTGTCAAAGTAAAAGTTTTCCTTTTAGTTTTATCGTCCAGTACTAACGTAGTATTTTCCTGTGTCAATTAATATTGTTTTTACACATTTGCAAAATTCACAGCTAGGGTTATCACAAATTTACTTGGACACGTGGACAAAGCATTGCTCTTTAATGCTGTACTCGCATTCATTCTAAATCTTGCCATTGTGATACTCGCATATAACTGCAGGCAGCCTAAAATTACAAATATTAAGAGCAAGAACATTACGAATGAGACCAAAGGAAAACAAAAGAAACTAAACTGAAGTTAATGACACAATGACTAAAGAAATGTTTATTTTATGGATGCAAATCAATTCACTTTTGCCGCAGAAAATACCCATTTGTTTCACACTGAATAAAAACAAAAAGCTCATTGTTACGTGAATTGATAAATGCACTTTATTAGGTACCTACTTTCTTTCACTCATTTCCGTTTCTTTAACTTTCACACTTTTTTGAATTATGTTATTCAAAGAATAATTATTTGTTTTGCTCACTCAATCTAAGTTCTAAGAGTCAAATTTTGTAATGGAATTCCAACAGTTCTTGTAATCGAATATTTTAACTCTTCCACATATTACTTAACTTTTTCTGCTAACTTTCAGTCAGTTCAGCTCTAATGAAAATATGCATATATGAGATTATATTGAGGATGGGCAACCTTATAAAAAATACAGAGGTGATAAGTAGATGCCTAATGTTGTAATTTTGTGGCATGGTACACGTAGAATGCCCGTTTAGTTTGGTAGGGAATGCGGCCCATAGGAAATACCTTTGGTGTCCTACAAAGATCAAAAGGAAGTGGACGTATGTACATGGATTAAGATAAAACGACTCGCACCACCTCAAAGAGAAATAATGGAGTCCCCGACTGGTGACTTTGATGCTTTTGTTTGTACATCATGTTCTGACACTCCTACAGGGGCAGGACTGACCTTTTATTTGTAATTAAAGTTATTCGGGATTAGATTAGAATCTTACATCCACATCGTGAAGGTTAAGGTTGAAAATGTATATAGGTTTAATTGTATAGTGCTAAACAACTTTCCATATTCCATAGTTCTATACACTGATGTTTGTAAGTAGTTGAAATCATGAAAGAAATTTTCATGTCTTCTGGTATTCAAGGTTTTGTCTTCACTTCAAAATTATCCATGCTCCAGATTCTTCCCAATAAAATTCCAGTACGCACTCAATTCGAATTTTTAGAATTCCAATTATTGTGGGTAGCTCGGATGAAATACAAAGTATATACATACTTGGAATTTTAGAATGTTGTTTTTAGATCATGTTTGAAAGGTCTAAGTCGGGGGAAAAGACCTGTAAAATATTGATCTTTGTAGCAATGAGCAAAATCTTTAATTCAGAATATATACGAGCCAGTACAAGCTTTCGTACTTGCCTCCCTTTATACCGTCTGGGACTAACTGGCAAGAATACTAAAAGTACTAAAAAAATCGTAAGTGCAGTATTTTATTTCACGCACTATTCTGTGTCCGTATCACTTTAAAAAATCCTCCGTGTGATTTCCCTAGTAAGATTGCATACACGCCCGGCGGAAATTCTTGAGCTGCGATTACCCAGATTACATGCAAAAGAATTTCATTTATTCACCCTCCCTTAACCTTACCAGCAGACCTCCCCATTTAAATATATATTAGCTTTAATTCCATTCCGTTACTCACTATTACTCAGATCCTTGACTACTGTGCATCTTATACAAAATTATTAACAGTAACGTTAGGCAGTTCTTGCCGGGTCAATTTATAACCTTTAAATTAAGGGGAGGTAGCCGTGAAAGAGTAAGTTTAGTGGCAATTTCAATGCAGACTTGTAAATGTTAATAAAAAATGTTTCAGGCGAAAATGCCTCCAGGCGATTTTCAGTTTTTGAAAAGTACATTTTTTGAATTTCCCGCCAAATCTTAAATCCGAAATTTGAACCCGTCAGTCAATGAATGCAGACATGAACGATATGCCAGTGAAACCGGAATTAATAGGCGAACCTATTGAACTTGTAGTTCGAGGTCAGGTCATGATTAATTTTTAATTGTAATTAAAAAACTGAATTATTTTTTTTTCAAAATTGAGTGATAGTAATGTATGATATATCATTTTAAAGCCCTTGAAAAATTAAGAAAACGGGTATTTTGTTTTAGGCTTCGGACGCTTAAAAAAATATTTAGGCTGAATTTTCGAAAAAATTGACGGTTTTTTAAAAAAAAATGTTGAAAATTTGTGAGTAAAATCGTGCAGAGTCCGTTATTTGGATTCTACTCGTCGTTACCTTTCGAATGGTATATAACACTTCAAAATGGGTCAAATATTTCGATATCGTGAAAAATCCGTTAAATTATGTAGATAGGTAGGAATAATAATTTTATTGTAAAAAGACATTCCTTTTCATTTTTAAGTAATGGTACAAAGTATTTTCAATTTTTATTTCATTTAATAAAATTATAACTGAAGTTTAACACGGTTAAGCGAAGTGTTTAGTAACACTATAAGTAATATCATATTTATAAAATTGTGAAAAATCTGTATTTAAGAAAAGAATGTCGAGCATTTATAAATTGTATAAACAGTGGTATTTGAACCTAAACAAGGACAAGAAGACAAGATTTCATTATAGTTTACAGAAATACTTAATCGAGTAAAACATAATTTCAAAAAATCGTACTGATATCATCACAAGCAAATATCAAAGCCTCAAGGGCAGAACCCTTCATAGATGATGATTTTCTTACATCCATTATTACAATTAAAAATTATGGATCAATACTTACAGTGGAGTGCAACCGAGCATATTCCTAACTAGAATTTTAAAAGGGATTAATACAGACAGAACATAGTTGAACGGGTTTAAAAATTTTCTCGATCTTCATCATCGTTGTAAGTCGTGTGTGCAGCTCGGAACCGGCCAATGATGCGTTCATGGGGTGAAGTCGCACTTAAAGTCTTTGGATAAGTATAAGCTTGACGATGAGGAGTCGCTCCAGTAGGCTTGTCTACAAGGTAAGTTGAATCCCAGAATTCCCGGACCTTCCCTGCCTGTTGGTACACACTGGATCGCTGACCTTCGGACCATTCGTCAATCTGTACACAATGATCTTGTAAGATATCTTGGGTGCTTGTTATGAATGAAGTATCTGCCGCAAGCAGCTCATTTGTTTTTTCTTCACATCCCGAAACTATAGTTCTTGTGGAGTTCGTTGATTCGGCTTGGAGGTGTTCAAACTTAGCTTGGAAACCACCAACATCAGATTTGAGCTTCATTTGTCTTTCATCTAATATATTTTCGATTTGGGTTACATGTTCTTGATCATCCGTAACGTGCTGTTGCAATGCACTACTTGAGTCCTGCAATGTCACTAGTCCACTTTGGGCAAATTCAGCTAATGCAGATTTCTTGTTATCTGCCAAAGCAACGATGCTTGATATCGACTTTTCATGAGCACTTTTAACTTTTTCTCCTTCAACTTTGTCTACTTTCATAGATTTCAGAATCTTCGATTGTTGAGTCTAACGCAAAAAAAAATACTTTTTAAATATTTAAAATTTAATGAACGTAAAATTATTAAAATCAATTTCCATAAGAAACCAAATATTACCTTCATTCGCTCTTCCGCCGATTGGATTTCACTGTTGACACTACTGAAGTTCTGCCCGCTTCGCTCTTTAAACTTATTGGTTTCTTCCACAATCACATTAACTCCATCCATTATTTCGTTCACTTTCGCTTGGACGAGATTGGTGTATGCTTCAGCCTGTGCTTCCTGTTCTTGAGAAAGTTTCGAAATGGTTGAGTTAGAAAGGAATTGCTGATCGTGAACATGCACGATGTCCTTCTTGTACTTTGCAAGCTGTTTTAAATTGTAGTCAACATATTGGCTGACTTGATTGTTTTGCGAAGCCATCTGAGTTTTAAAATCTTTGACAAATACATCCATGTTAGACTGCATACAGGTTATTTTATCTGCAACTTCCACCAACTCAACTTCGACAATTTTTGCAACAACTTTGTTGAGCACTTCTAAAGATTCCTTGCATTTAGCCATGGTTATGTCCCGTGTTTTACTTTGTTGCGCAAGAACGACTTGATTCTGATTTTGAACCAAGGTCACAGACTCGGAGCAAACGGCCTTAAAATGTTCATATACTTCTTTCATGTTACCCAAAAATGTATTTATGGTAACTGATTTCTCATCCACGAATTGTTCAAGTTTCATCCTCTGAGCTCCACAGAATGATGCGTGATCCTTCCGAAAATCGTCTATGTGATCGCTGATATCATTAAGCTGTTCTGCAATTTCTTTCTTCAACCGTCTTCCCGCCTCCAGATTGGTTTGCTCGACTGCCCTACATTCAGCAAAAATGTTTTTATTTACTAATGTAACAAAAAAGTAAATTCTTAGATTGACCTGTTCCATCTTGAAATTAGCCCTTTAGTCAATACAACGAATATTCTGAATTTCAAATTAGAAAAGTATTATTGCTATACAAGATTTTATGGTTTACTGTGTCTTTTGGGAAAATACAATTGTGTACCAGTGCAAAAAAAAATTCTATCTACTACACAATAAATTTTAATAAGTATTTCTACTGATCGCGTGTATTTTAGTAAGCATTTCGTAATAAATTAGCATTTTAGTATTACCGTTTCCTTTCTAATTTATTGTACAAGCGTTCCAGACTGAGCGTAGCTTCATCAGCAGTGTCCAAAAGAGTGGTGGCTTCACTTGCTAAATTTCTCTCAGTGAGAACATGTTTCTCTACTAAATGCTCTTGTTCTTGCTTAGCTTGCTCTGTTTTACGTAGTGCATTCTCTGTGTGTTTTAGTTTCTCATTTGTCTCGCTTAATATAAGTTTCACGGCGGAATGATCTTCTTGCAAGTCAGTAAACTCTGCTTCTTTTGCAGTCAGGTCCGCCTAATAATTAAATAAAAGCTTTACGTGATAATTTTATTCATGAGCTGTAATACATAATGGTAATATTTATGAAATTTAAATACGCTTTTTGGTTAAATTATTATTTCACCCACCTGATATTTTTCAAGACTATCGCTCAAATTTTTTGTATGAGTGGAGCTTTGTTGCAGCTCCTGTTGCAAAGATATAAGTTTCGCTTCGGTTTCATCAAAATTCTTCTGGTCAACCCATACACCTGTTTTCTCTCGAGTGGCAACCAAATCCCGACGAAGCCTCTCAATTTCCTCGGTGTAGGCACTCATCATTACATGTTTTGTTAGCCGTTGGTTAACCGTGGGCTGGTTAGTAATATTTTTAGCTCGGTGGGCATATTCCAGCGTGCTTAGCGTTTCTTCAACATTTATGTGAGCAGGGGAGACCGTGGCAATAATGGAGGTTTTGGTAGTCCCACCAAGAGAATCTTTCAAAATTCGAGTTAATTTTGACTCCCTAAAACGGATTACTTCATATATATTTCGAAATACATGGTTTCATTCACAGCAACTATTGTAAATGTATGGACCTGAAACGCTAGCCTAAAAATAATAAATTTATGACACACTTCACTCACCGGTATGGGATATGAGGAGCTCGTTCAACCAAAGCTGTGATAACACGACCCAATGTGAGCAAAGACTGGTTTATGTTGCCAGCCTCTCTCGCTCTTTTGTCTACTGCTCCAGAACGTCCAATGTTTTCGGATCCCGCTAAGTCAACCAAGTTTAACTTGCCGATCTTTAGTAAATCTTCACCTTCCATGGTGCTTTCCTTGATGTGAACTATCACGGTGAGAACCGTGTGTGACCGGCTGCAAAATATTACAATGAAAAATTTGGTTCAAGCCTATACGTACGACGTATATGAACAATACTACCACCAGAAACACAAACAAAGGTAAGAACGAATAAAACATTAATCGAATTAATGAAATTCATAAATTATTGATAAGCAATCAAATCCAACCTGGATGCAGCATTCATAAGAGTCGATGCTGTCTTCCTGCGCTCCGAACCTTTTTCCATTATTTGATAAACTTCACTCTTGCTGTGCACAATTACTTCTTCGAGACCACTGATTGTAACTGAATTTTTTTTCGTTGGATCTTCAAACATACGAAGATTCCTAAAAAACATGAGCTTTTATAATACGCTTCCAAAACCAATAACTTCTGACGACATGATGCATAACTGTAAATATTGTACTGAAGATGGTAAATTAGACATACTTCAGTTTCGGGCCTTCAACAGGAGCGAGAAGATCGTATAGCTCTTCGTTATACAATTCTAAAAGAGAAACTCGAATCGTAAATTCAGAGTTTTGACGCCGTAGTTCATCAAACAGCTGTCCAAGAGCACGCGGTACAATCCCAGCCATAGGATCCTAACGTCAAAATTATCACCCCATACTTTAATCACTTACAAGGGAATGACGCGACATGACCGACCCAGATCTTAAAGAGACCCATTCCAAAAAATCAGCCTACTTTTCAATAGCACAGATCTAAAGTAACTCGAGTGCATTTTGCGTTGTTTGGTCACAGTGGCCCGCCAAAGTTTAAAAAAATTCAAATTTTGACATTTTGCCGCCCTATAACTTCTACAGTTTTTGTCCGATTTGGATAAAATTTTGTTTTTTGTGATCCTTAGACTTTTTACTGAAAAGTTATTTTAGGATTTTGAAAAATTCAAAAATTTTCATTTTTTTGAAAAAAATCCAAGAATTGAGTATATTTGAGGCCCGATTTTTTAACACCGTTTTTTCAAAAAAATGAAAATTTTTGAATTTTTCAAAATCCTAAAAAAACTTTTTAGTAAAAAGTCTAAGAATCACAAAAAACAAAATTTTATCCAAATCGGACAAAAACTGTAGAAGTTATAGGGCGGCAAAATGTCAAAATTTGAATTTTTTTAAACTTTGGCGGGTCACTGTGACCAAACAACGCAAAATGCACTCGAGTTACTTTAGATATGTGCTATTGAAAAGTAGGCTGATTTTTTGAAATGGGTCTCTTTAAGATCTGGGTCGGTCATGTCGCGTCATTCCCTTGTTAGTATTAATTACGTACTATACGTCAATTAGTGTTCGTCTTGTAATCTGTACTCGTATTGTATCGTCCTGTACTTCGAATTAAACACCAAATTATTACGGCAATTCACACTTGGTTCACTACCAGGTATATGGAGTAACTTACTTGCGACCAATTAAGAGCTCCGTCACTTCTTTCCCCCTCCATCGTAAAGGTCTTCCCTGTACCGGTCTGACCGTACGCAAAAACAGTGCAGTTATATCCTTGCATAACTTTCTCCAGTAAAGGCGAAACAACAACACGATAAACATCCAACTAAATCCAAAATTTTAAAGTATAACTGAATTAACTAGTTTGTTCCAATGAAAGCTTCTAGCACACGTTAATAAGATAAATCTTGAGGCACCTGTTTTGAATGTGGTCCGAAAGCTCGGTCGAAGGTAAAAGTTTTAGTGACACTGCTGCCAGATCTTTCTTTCACCACTACCTCCCTCGTCCCCGGACAGTCAAGAATGGAATACGAATGTTTGTTTTTTTCTTGAGAGTTTATTGGCCTATTAAATGCAACATGAAAGTTCATTATAATAAAATGTCTTCAATAAAACACAACTATAATTATGTAATGACTGGCTTAGTTTACAGACACTTACCGAACTCGAACAAACACCTGTATGCTCTCTTCCTCTTCCCCTCTCGCCTTTTTCATGGGGGATTCGGAGTGGTTTGAATTAAGTTCCGTTAGAACCATGGTTAAAGTTGTCAATGATCAATGTCAATACAAATTAATAAAGTATACAAATTACAACGTTATATAAGTGTCTAACAGGAAAAAATTAAATTATAAATACACAACATAAATTATGAAGCTGAAACAATGGACAACTTCACGTCTAAAGTTTCTAAAAGTTTAATAGTTAATCGCACAGCATATCCGTTTAAGGCTATGCGATAAATGATCTGCCGAAATAGTTTGTCCGTTGAAGCAGTACCAAGTACCAGCAAGTAGTGGAGTGATGGAGTGGAACCTCTAAAGCACTACTGTGGTTTTGATTTTGTACTGACCGAAGGACTGAAACTGACAAACTGAACTACAACTGCCATACCATTAAATATCCAAACATTCCAACCGTCTCATAGTATAACCGCTACGGAAATTTCAAAATTCGGGCGGTAGCCAATCACAGCGTACGCTGACTGTGGTGCTCCATGGTCTCCTTATACAGAGATACGAAATGCATGATATGATTCTGATTCTATAGGAAAAGGAAATACGGTACCTGCACCTGCCTAATGTGTGATTGTAAGGGTTTTTAAAACGGCCCTAATAGGCAATAGGGCCGTTGAGCCTATCGTAAAACGGATATGTCATCGATGACATCATTTATGAACAATCCCTAAATAGCGTAATCTTACTAGTAATAAAGGCCTTTGTTTTGCGTTGGTTTTGGATTCTTTGTTTAGTACTTTCACGGTCTAACTCCGGTTCACCCAATGTACAAGTACGATGCAGAATTTATAAGCAAAATTAGTCCAATAAATTCCTAATGACAACTGACAAATATCTAATCATAGTTAAAAATGATAGGTTAAGGTCGAGGCTATTGCATTCCAAAACAGGAGAAATTGTCAAGAATTGTATTATGCACCACAGTTGACAGTCGCCTATTGATTTTCTTCTACTCTCAACATTTTTATTTCTGAATACTTGTTGAATAATGATATTAAGCAGCTTTATAATTTAAGACTAGTATGACTAATAGTTGTAACTATAAGCGTTCTAAGTTCTTTCGTTAGTAAATAAACAACAAAGAAAACATAACTTGCAATATTATTCATAAAAGCGACAACGCTAATAAATTATAAACAAAATAAATATCATAATCGTACTGTTGTATTTTGTTAACAAATCACAATTGTTATTTCGTTTGTCCAATCAACAATCAAATCAACAATCACAACCACAAACTAGTAAAACTGGATTGTGCACAACCACAATATCCATCACAATCGCACATCAACAAACATGTTTTTCAACTTGTCGCTAACGAACGTTTTGTACAATGTTTCACAGTCACAATCTGGACAATCTTAGGCTGTTAAACTAAATTGTTAACAATGTAAATTGTGATTGTTTTGTGATCTTAGAATCACACATATTCACAAACAATTGTGAACAAAATACAACAGTGCTCCCTAGTATGTCGTTAATAAACTGCATTATAGTTATTATTAAGAATAGCCAAGCCGCTCATTAATGCACTGTTTTCATTTCATCAAGACCTAACTACAACACACTTGCCAATGTGACAAGAGAATAAAGACTTAAGTACTTAATGTGTGTATTTCTGTAAGTAGTTCCCGTGCCTCATATTATAGTGCAAATATTTATAATTACTTATCACTTAATCTGTTCTTTTCTATTGTGTACCCCTTTTTTACATCGGTATGTTCGAGGTACCGTTAAGCTTCTACTAGCTTCCTGGGGTCCCTAATAACTCCCGACGTCTCTAACATTGAATCAAACGGTAAGGTTTTGTTCTTTATACTCTAGTTTCTAATAACTCCCGGGTGAAAGGCAAATTTTGAAGTAGCTTCCCCCGGTAGTTACTAGAAGCTTTACGGTGAATGAAGGAATGACTGAATGGTGATTGAATGAATGGCTTTACGGTACATAATTAATCTCAGACACATGGACTCCCTGCACCGGAGACCTGAATTCTGTTTTGAAAATTAAACTCGGATGACTTTCGATTGGATTGGATGGCATACAAAACATAACTAAAATCTAAGTAATGTACCTACGTATTTATAAAGAAAATCAGTTAACTTCATACTTCAGTCACTTTCTTTCTTTCGGAAGAGCGCATAACCAACGTCCTTGAAATAAAAATCTTAGCAAAAAACTAAAAGTGTTTCATATATTATTATAAGCTGTTATTTCGACTATAAAGCTGTTACCTTTCTATCGACTCCTAAAACTTCTTCGGAGGTGCATTTTCTTAAAGGAATCATTTTTAACGTCTTCTGAAATTAAAACACACGCTGTAAACAGCTCGCTTTTCCGTTTCCTTTGCATAAAGTTTATGGATTTTTAAATTGAGAACTAAATTGCCATATATGCACACAAAGCTTAAACTAATCACTAAGCAGAAAATTTATACTGAACTGGTAAGTACCACACTATTTCCCTACATTCACTAAAAAGATGCGTTTTTGACACTTTTTGACATTTCAAGACAAAAAAAAATAACAGGATCGAATAAAATTTGCTCAATACAACACGAAATTCTAATATCTATATTAAATTGCTTTGCTAAAAGTGAGCAAACGACTACTGAACTATATCAATGCAATAATGTATATTATCTTATATTCGAACTTCTTCCTCTAATACTTTTATTTTGACTCTATGCTAATTCTATATTTAATTTTTCCATTGCTTCATTTTGTATCGATTTAAAAGTGGTGGAACGCTGAAATGTTACCAACAGTGTAAGTACGTACATGCCATTATGATAATTATAAGAAATTAGCATTGCTCACTACAGCGCACACTTAAAATTCGAAAGTCACTTAATCCAAATTCAGAATTTGTATTACTATACTATATGACTAAGTACTTATTTCAAATGTTTAGTCAAACAGACCTGCACAATGCAGTCATTGGATAATCCTACAGAATTTGGCCCATCACCAATAAGTGACAATGCAGACTTCGAGTTAGCTCCTGTAGTCATGCAGGACGAAATATTTTCTTTGTCTTCCTGCTCTTGGCTGTTAGGATGATTGTTTCCTTCAGATATGGGTTTGAGAGTGTGCTTATTCACTCTGAGCTGAAACGGGCCGGACATCTTTGAATTGAACCGTTTTATAGTTTAGCTTCAAAAGACTTTTGTTTTATAGTCTCTTGCAGGCAGTTACAGTTACCGGCGCCTTTTAATGCTTCAAGTTATACCTCTTGATTTACTTATAACTCTTTTTCAAAAAATTAACTCTTCAATCCATTGTATTTAGCTGATCTGAAGTCTGCAATATACAATGAAATCATGCATATAAGAATGTCATCCATAAAAATAATTAATTACATATGAAAACCTGGGTAGTATACAAATTGGACGAATCGTAAATTGTAATAAGATTCATCCAATGATTGTATACGATGTGAAACGTATACTGAGTCCTTTGGGCTATCGTCGTTGGACGACAGTGTCAAGTTTATTTTAATAAAAGTTGTCTTTCTCTCTAGGCCGCGGGGGGAAAAGTTTCAAAGTTCCTTAAGAGCTATCAAACTAAAAATCGCTTATAGGTTCCAATCAATAAATAATCCAGTAGTTACTGAATTGACATAACCATAATAGGTACAATAATGTGTCTAATAACTGCCAGGATAATTATTATTTCCCTTGAACAGGCACAGGTGACATATCCTGTGAAGGTACCTATATGGATAGTTTAGTGTATTCGCAGTCCAGACACCTTCTTCATTCTTGGTGTAAGATCCCTTTCTACTTTCTTGTTACCTTGACTAAACCAATGACTGCTGGAAATGACTTAAAATTCAATTGAAATTAAAAATGTATTATTACTCGGTTGTCGTTGTCAGCCGGGAACGGGATAGAAGAAAAACAAGTTCACTATCAACTATCAACTGTTGATAATTAATAAATTAGACATAAACTTACCTAAGTTGTAGTCTGATTATAATTCTATGAGGGCATCCCATCCCGAGGGTTAATATTAATTACTTTGTAGTAGCGTCTTTTGGCGCTGCTTCAACTCACACTATACCAAATAATATCCAATAAAAACGACAAATTTTTCTCTCCACACAAACCATACTGGTCGTCTGGTGTGATCTGTTAACCAACTTCATTAACTTTAAAGCTAACTATGTATTGCAATTAGGGAAACAGTGGTGTACATGATTAAAACGAAGTATGATATGGCCCACGGGCGGGTGGGATTAACCCTCGGGATGGGATGCCCTCATAGAATTATAATCAGACTACAACTTAGGTAAGTTTATGTCTAATTTATTAATTCTACTTCGGGCATCCCATCCCTCCGGTTAATATTAATTACTTTGTAGAACTTCAAAAAACACTTGCAATACAACAATTTATTTAACAATGACATGTAAATGTTTATGTTTCAGGTGCCTAAGACACCTTCGACGAATGTAGATTCAGAACTATTAATCAATGGTAAATTATAATGTTTCATAAATATTGATGAGCCTGCTGTCCAACTAGCAGCCTTACGTATCACGTCAATATTTACGCCCATTCGTCCTGCCATCGATGTAGACGCATGGCGAGTGCTGTGAGCTTGGAACTTGGTGATGTCGATTCCGCTACGATCGAGCATCACTTTTATCCATCTAGCCAGGGTCTGAGATCCCACATGTTTATGCGGTTTCTGGTAACTGATAATGATACGATCTTCTTGACCCCGCAAGGACGCCGTTCTTCGTAAATAATGCTCGTAAACCGATGCTACACACAACGAGGGGGTCTGTTGCAGGAAGGGCAAGTATAATACCGGTTGGTCCCGTCCCGGTGCCGAGGTTTTAATAATATCAGTAATCAAGATTTCAACTCCTTTGTCGACGTACTTGACGTTTGAAATTCTTAAGGAAGCAAATGTCTGTACTCGATGTGCTGTAGCCAGAGCCAGTAGGATGATGAATTTTAACGATAACTCTTCTAAAGATAGTTCTTCAATTGGTGGCATAGCTTTTACAAAATTCAATACAATCATGGGGTCCCATGTCACCAAGTATTTAGGCCTAGGGGGCTTAGTACGAAATGCTGCTTTAAGGAGTCTTTTTACTCGAACATCTTGACCCACCTGAGTATTTTCCTCCGTTGATAGGACTAGAGACAGTGCCGAGCGGGAGGTGTTAATTGACGAATAACTAACCCCTTTGCTGAATTGACTTGTGAGGAAATTTAATACACTGGTAATGTTACAATTAAACACATCCCCCTCCGTAAAATCCCACCACGCTTTTAGAGCTGAGTTGTACTGACGAAAGGTTGCTGGCGACAGTGATTTTAACATAAGTTCGGCCGCCTGATCCCCCGCTCCTCTTCTTACAAAACTCTCCCTGATAATCTGACTGCCACCAGGGTAAGAGTTGATGATAGGGGGTGGGGTTTCCTGGAAGGAGATAATAGCAAATCATAAGAAGGTTTAAGTTCGACTTCCTTCAATTTTAACTGCCTGAGTAGAGGCCACCACACTTGGGTAGGCCACTTAGGTACTACTATAATTCCCTCCGCTCTACCCGCAATTATCTTTTTTAATACCCGAGGAATAAGAGCGAAGGGTGGGAATGCATAAAAATATGATTTTCCCCAATTGACAGTGAACGCGTCCACTGCCCACGCCCCGGGATCGGGCAGCCACGATATATACTTTGGACATTGGCAGTTGACACGCGTGGCAAACATATCAATAGCTGGCTGGCCTAGCATAGAGGTAATTAACCTATACGACTTCGGGTTAAGTTGCCATTCATAGGTTACGTCCCGATTTCGAGACTCTCTGTCCGCAACAATATTGTCGGATGAAGCAATATAAGTACTATGTACCCATAACCCTCCATCCTCGCAGTATTGCCATATCTTTTTGGCTACTGTGTTTAGGTTGTGGAATTTTGTTCCTCCCATCCGATTGATGTATGAAATCGCTGTAGTATTGTCAATACGCATAATAATATTAATATTTTTACGGTCAGTGGTGAATGACTTTAGTGCATAGTAGGCAGCCCATAACTCTAGCTCATTAATATGCAAATCTCTCTCCGCCAGACTCCACTCCCCCCTAGTACACATTGAGCCGCACGCGCCCCCCCACCCTGTGAGGGAGGCGTCACTATAAATCTCTAGATCATATTGATCTGAGCGAACTGGATTAGAGGAATTAACTAGATTTTTGAGCCACCACAACATTTCTGCTTTTGCAGACTTTGCTATAACCATACCAGAGTCGTAGGAGTCCTCAGCCTTTTTCAATGCTCTGATCTTGTTCTTCTCCAGTTCCTTCGTGTAAAGCATACAGTATGGCACAGCATACCGAACGGAAATTAAATTTCCTATGACACATGCAAACTCCCGTATAGTACATGTCGATCTATTGACAAATGTACTGAGAAATGTACAGATACGGTCCTCCTTCACTTGTGGGATGCGTAAGGATAAACTCGATGAGTCTATCACATACCCCAAGTAAGTGACCGATTTCTTTAGCTCCATAGCAGACTTCTCATCGTTGATGATGAATCCCAAGTTTTGTAACAATGACGACGTAGTTGAAACATTTTTACTGCAGGTGTTGTATTTGTCACCCTGACAATAAATATCGTCGATGTAGTCAACAGACAGCAAATTCTGAGACCTTAATACGGTCATGACCGGTTTCATAATTTTTGTAAATATAAAGGGGGCAAGATTTAAACCAAACGGTAAGCACGTAAACTGAAATACTGTCTCCTCCCATTTAAATCTTAGAAATTTTCTGCTGTCTGTGTGTATGGGAACCAGGTAGTAAGCGTCTTTTAAGTCGATAGTCGCCATAAAACAATTTTTATGAACCATATTGATGACTGACCTGATGTCATTCATTTTAAAGTGGGGAGCCTCTATATAATTATTTAAACGTCTTAGGTTTAGCACGAATCTGTACGAGCCATTTCTCTTAGGCACTAAGAAATATGAGGATAGAAACTGTCCCGCCGTCGGCTGGACTGCTTCTATAGCTCCCTTCTCAATAAGACGATTAATTTCTGTTTTCATATAATTTTCACTCCCACTTTCTAATTTTACAATTGGTTCTGCACACTGTACAGGCACAGACGTAAATGACAGTCTCACTCCCTGTACCCACTCTAACACTGACTTATCGGATGTAATTTTTTCCCAATTTCTGTAATAAAATTGTAGTCTTCCCGCAATATTTACCTGAGGATTCAATGACGGGTGTTGTGCCCCCGTCCGCCCCGCCGGTTGTAGTAAGGTGGCTTCTTTGCTGGTGGGCGCTTCGAGTTTAAATAGCTCTTTTTATAGGCTGGAGCAGAAGACGAAGTCGTGGCTCCACCACGAGCCCGCTTAACGTTCGTCTGTGGTTTTCCCTTAGGAAGGAGCTCTGCTGCTGTTTTGTCCAGCTCCTTAGCCACCTTAACCCGCTGGGCTAAGTCTTGTCCAAACAAGGCCGTATCAAAGATACTAGACTCGGCAGTCTTCCTCACCACGGACCCGGCACTCATAGCTGGGATTATGTTCATTCTCCGCTTAATGGACATCGAGTAGTGCAAATCCAGGAGAATTCTTGCCGAGTCTCCTAGACCTGAGCAAGTGTCCAACATGAATTCGGACGACTGTCCCGATGCTATGAACTTGGAAATTACATTACCCAATACGGTGACTCCTACTGCAAGCTGTCGCTGAAAACCGCTAATTATTTCATCCTTCTTCTTGCCATCAGCGACAAGAAAACCTTCTAGCTCAGCATTTAACTTTGGTGGCTCCAGAAGTTGGAAGTTTTCCGGAATTTTATACATTCCCAGCACCGTTGACTTGGCATCGGGAGGAAGGCCACTGGACACAATAGGTGCCCATCTATCGATAAGTCCCTGAGCAATAGGTTTTCCCCACTTACTTACTCCTTTGGGTGTAACCCCTAAGGCTAGAAGCAGGTCCTCGTTAGGAGCATCAATTTCCAATTCGCCCTCATTTTCCTCGGCCGTATTAGTTTGATTAACGTCATGACGTCGATTTTCCTCCGATCCATGGTCACTGAGGACAGAATCATCCGACAGGTCATCATCTACATGAAGATGAGAACGAGGGCTGCTCACGGACGAGTTGACATGACTAGAATTTTCGCTGGGCAACGCGACGCGTTGTTGCGCTTTTAGAATCGGAGGTCGAGGACTTTCCGATCGATTCTCAGTCAACTTCTGCTCGAGTTGCTCCAAACGGTCAAGAATTTTGAGCTGTGTCCGGTTGTCGTACGTGTACCGGTCTCGACGAGACCGGTCACTTTGTCCACGTTTAGACGGGGACCGACTTCGAGATTTTTTACTTCTCGATTTTTTGTGAGACCTGGACCGGTACCGGGAACGGGAACGAGACCTGTCCCTACTCTTCTCCACACGACAAACCTGTTGATCCTCCTTAGGCATTCTGTGTAAAAAATTTTTTAAAGAAAGCAGAACAACTATAGAATCTGATTCACAAAAAATGTTCACCTTTAAGCCGTGGACGTCAGATAATTTTAGTCCAAACTGATTTTATTTTAATGAAATAAGGATTATACAACCCTGGATTGATTGTTTTACCAACAACCATTAATAATTACGAATATATTTTCTACCTGTCGAGTTTTTCCCTGTGAAAACCAAAATATTTTCTTACGTATTTTCCCGAGTAGAAAACGAGTGTTGAGCGAACGCACACAAAAAAAGCAATGGAGTTGGTTAACAGATCACACCAGACGACCAGTATGGTTTGTGTGGAGAGAAAAATTTGTCGTTTTTATTGGATATTATTTGGTATAGTGTGAGTTGAAGCAGCGCCAAAAGACGCTACTACAAAGTAATTAATATTAACCGGAGGGATGGGATGCCCGAAGTAGAATTGAGTAGTATACTAAACAGTATATATCTTGTGGGCGTAGGTAATAAGTGAGGGTGGATTTAACATTATTACGGTGCCTAATAAAAAGGACGATATTAGGGTGATTAATAAAATGATGCTTTCGTTCAACTAAACACTAGCTAGGAGACTAGGAGACAATTTTAATGCAATACATAAAAAAAGCTTACCGGACCCTTCTACACTGCATATTATATATTACTCAATAATTAGAAAAGTGATATTATTTTTGCTGCTACAAAGAACTGACATAAATGTCAAAGTTGATGAGAATGTTCACGGAAAATTCAAAATTGTGACACTGACAACAGTGACAATTGATGAAGACTAATTCAAAATATTCATCATTACTACTACAGGTAGAATATATTTTGCACTGTTATAAACTGTCAGATGAGACTGAATTTTAAGCGGCAAATGACTACAAATATTACGAAAAAGTTAGTACTTAAATGACCGATTAAAAAAATGTTGCTACGTTTAACAATTAACAACCCGAGTTTCTAAGTTTAAAACATAATAAAACGTACGACGAAATGGCTGTTATTTTTAATTGTTTAATGCGGGAGGTTTTAGCGGGAAATTGAGAAATACAGCTTCGGACATCTTGGGTAGACCCATGAAGTTTTTGTGTACTTTAGGTGTGTGTCTGTAAAGTTTGAAGTTGAAAAAGGAGACTAGATGGAGCTAAGGCTTATGGCAGGGTTAACCTAGTCTAATTTGAATTTCGAACGAAAAGTATAATAATAGAGATCGCACTGGGACTGGGACTGGGAGCTGGGAAGTGTGAAGTGCATACAGTATACGTGTATGAAAGCTAAGGGACCATACATATATTACGTTTACAAAAAGGGGGGGGGAAGGGGTTAGGGGCCATGCAAACTAAAACTCACTCAAACCATGAGGGGGGGGGGGAGGGGGTTAAAGAAACTTACGTTTGCACCCAAAAAATTGTTTTAATATCTTTTTATTCAATTCCAAAATTCATTTTCATCTGTGATTTTAAAATTGAAAATTTTTAAAACGAAATTGATTTCAATTTTGCTTTAAATCAATGCCGTTTTATGAAGTTTGTAATTTATTATAGATAAATTATTTTAATACTAGTTTTTGTTTACGCATTGGTAAATAAAGGACTAGGCACAGTTAGTGTGGAAAAATGGGTCCCCGTTAGATTTTGCCTAAATTAACATATAATATTGTAAATTTTATGGCCAACAACTTTGCTGAAGACACTTTTCTAAAATATAAGAATTTGACAACACAATTTTGGGTCAAAGGTCAAATATCAAGGTAATTTTTACTTTCAGAAAATAATTGTAAACGGTGTAAAATTTTCTGCGAATTTACGTTGTGGTCTTTGTTTTGACAAACAAATAATTTTTGACCCTATTTTTGGGTCAAAATTGAAAATAACCCCAAAAATAGGGTCAAAAATTAGTTTTTTGCCAAAACAAAGACCATAACGTAAATTCGCAGAAAATTTTACACCGTTTACAATTATTTTCTGAAAGTAAACAGTAACTTAATATTTGACCTTTAACCAAAAATTGTGGGGTCAAATTATTATATTTGAGAAAAATGTCTTTTGAAAAGTTGTTAGGCATAAAATGTACTACATTATATGTTAGTTTAGGCAAAATCTAACGGGGATCCATTTTTCTACACTAACTGTGCCTATAGTTCTTTGTATAAATTAATAATTCATGCATGTGAAATATTTTTGTACTACTGTAAACGTTTCATGGGGGAGGGGGTTGAGGTCGGGAAATATCACTAATGGTAACAAGGGGGGGAGGGGGTTGAAAATTTGGGTTTTTTGTAAACGTAATATATGTATGGTCCCTAAACAGTGTATCCAGCACTTACCACCGTCCTTTTTCCCTGTGTTATGTGTTATTTCTAAAAGAGAAATAATATATTATAAAGGCTTAAGATCTTCTTATTCTTGTGTGTACATTACATACCTAGTAAAAATCCCTTTGCCAATGTCTCTTCCCAGTTTCCCAATTATTCTCACTTCTACTACAGTACACCCAGAAGAAGTCATTTAGTACAAGATTTGCAATATTTTATTATAATCTCTAATCTCTTAAACCCAGTTTTTAACCAACTCTTTTAAGGTTATTTTTAAAATAAACTACCCGTCAAGTCGTAATTCATTTAGACGAATAATAACTATGGCTGCATCTCTCCAGCGTATCAGCCTTAGCCTTGGTAATTTAGGTAAGTATGTTTTTCCTCATGATCATAACTGCTTAGAACTTGTATTTTTCAGTTTTAATAATTATTGTGTGAATGCTGCTTGTTTGTAGATGTGTATCGTTTTGTTTTATCCGGCGTGTGTGTTCTACTTTTTGCGTGTAATATTTTAATTTTGATGTTTGATGTAAATTATATATATTGCGGCTACTTTTTAGTTTAAAGCGTGTAAGCACTGAGTTAGGTGAGCAAGGTAAAGTTCGTAATTAGTCATTAGTGGTAGTCCTATATAGTTTCTTTTCATAATTTAAAAATGTATGTTCTAAATTAATAGTTTGGAAAACGGGTTGTGGTCGTGGTTGTAAGTGATGCGCTATTACTACTATTACTACAGATGAAAATATATTGTATTTTAGGAACATGCAGTTATTTAAGACCCCTCCCAGCGAGGTCCTGCTACACAGCAACACGACCAAACTTAAAATTGTCTTCAAATACTAAAGTTATTTGTCAAGGATTTACTGGAAAGCAAGGAACCTTTCATAGGTATGTTGTATTGATGTGAATAAATTGATGTTTTAATTTAAAATTTGACCTTTTAGTTTTGATTGGGTTGGAGGTAATAAAGTTGCATAATTAGAGCTAGCTAGATTCCCCACATGTGATTTGAAATGACCCCCAAATTGTTCGTTTGTATTGCATATTTCAGATTATTTTACTATAAAACAATAATGGTACAAATGTGGACTTTAAATCGTAATGACAAGTACTGTTATTTTTATTGAATTTAAAGTAAGCAAGCCATTGAGTATGGGACACGAATGGTCGGTGGAGTGTCTCCAGGGAAAGGTGGAAAAGAACATTTGGGCCTTCCCGTTTTTAACTCCGTCACTGAGGTTAGTTATTAACACGGTTAAAAATATTCTCCTTAATTTTCTCCTTGTTTTTAATGTTATGTAATGTTAAAGAACAGTCATTTCTGCCACGGTTGGCGTATGATTCTTACAAAATTTGACGGCGTAACTTCAGTTTTGGACACAAAGATACAATAATCAAATTGTATGATACTGTTTTGTTCCATTAAATTTGTGCACTAAATAATTTCGGTAAATAAAGAAAGTATGAGTAGTGGTTCTTTAAAACAATAGGCTCGAGAGAAAACCGGAGCAGAGGCTACAGTAATTTACGTTCCACCGCCTGGAGCAGCTAAAGCAATCTTTGAAGCCCTGGATGCAGAAATGCCGCTGATTGTATGCATCACTGAAGGTATCCCGCAACACGATATGGTTCGAGTCAAACATCGTTTAACAAGACAAAATAAGTCACGATTAATTGGCCCTAATTGTCCTGGCATTATTGCGCCGCAACAAGTAAGATTTCATTTATTATTGGCTTACTAGGCATATTGAATTTCATTGAGAAATATAGTATACCAACTAGCCAGGTATAGCTGACTGTAGCTTATTTGCTACTTGCATATCGTTACTGTAGATGCAAAGTGGCCGTTCTCCAAACGCAGGTAAAAGTAAAGTGGCCGTTCTCCATCCTTTACTAAACGCAAAGTGGCCAGTCTCCAATTTAATCCAGTTTGAACAGGATTGGAGACCGGCCACTTTGCGTTTAGTAAAGGATGGAGAACGGCCACTTTGCATTTACCTGCGTTTGGAGAACGGCCACTTTGCATCTACAGTAACGATATACACCGTGGAATGTGTATAAATATATTATATAGTAGTACTATTTTGTGTATTAACAAATTATTTTTTGATATGTGGCTTATTAAGAGCTGAAGGACTGGACAGATTTGAAAAAATGTAATGTGTAACACGTTCAGATTTGTATTATTTTTTTCACTTTTATTTGTAGTGTAAAATCGGAATTATGCCGGGCCATATTCACCAGAAGGGTTCCATTGGAATTGTTTCTCGATCGGGTACTCTAACTTATGAAGCCGTTCATCAGACAACCATGGTAACTAAAATATCTACGTATTTCTGGCATTTGTTGTATGTGCAGAAAGCTGATTTGGAAAACGTGGAACAGTTATGATAAATGATAATGATGATAAACCTATTTTAATATCCAGTGGTGTGTAGTTTGCAATGTACTCTTTAATATTCTAGGTTGGTTTGGGCCAAACCCTGTGTGTTGGAATTGGAGGCGATCCTTTTAATGGCACCAATTTCATTGATTGTCTTGAAGTATTTCTAAACGATCCAGATACTAAAGGAATTATCATGATTGGTGAAATCGGTGGTAACGCAGAAGAAGATGCGGCAGAATATTTAACTAAGCATAACTCAGTACGTATTTGTTTTCGTTCTTGATATCATATGTTGATTTCGGATGTGTGTTATTTTTATGCAGTTAGTGAAAATCAATATCCGTTAATTATATTTTGTGTTCAATAATTATAACGTGAATATTATGTTTAAAGGGAGCCAAAAACAAGCCTGTAGTTTCCTTCATTGCTGGACTGACTGCACCACCAGGCAGGCGAATGGGTCATGCTGGTGCTATCATTTCGGGCGGACGAGGAGGTGCACAGGATAAAATCAAAGCTTTAGAACAAGTAAGCTCTTAATTTTCGAAGCGGGTCTTTAAATTTGACTTCGCATAGTTAGTATAGCTGTAATGTCAAAGTTGGTTGGCTACCGCGTTTTATAATTCTTGGGCTTTCTATTGCATAAGCTGCTCAAATTCAGCTTGCTTTCAATTTTTTTCCTCCTACGTTAAGCGCTATCTTTACAGTGAAAACTTCCAATTTCCTAATATGATACTTTGATTGTCCCTCGAGACAAGAAATTGATAAAAATTATTGACTCTACCGTCAAAAATTGGCACGTCTGATGTTAATTTTGGAGGCAATCGTTAAAATTCTATTTTTATCCCTGCCCGTGTGCATATCACTTAAATATGATATTAATGATATACATTGAAATTAAAACCAGTGTAACTTGAGTTTGATTAAAAATTTATTTCAAAAACGAATAATAGTACCATAGCCTAAGAAAGTTAATTTTACTTAATTGTAGCTATTTTACTTTGAAACTATCGGGATTATCCGTATTATTATTATTATTATTTTATTATTCATTCCATGCAACACGCGATGTCCTGATATCCATAGGACTGCTAATTACAGTTTGAATCACAGGCATGGATGACTTAACTAGAGTGCTTTATTTATTGTATATTAATATATTTATACGCTGCTCTGATTTGAAATAGTATACCACCAGGTTTTTGTTTTATTTCAAGTCAAAATCCAGTTAATCTAAAAGTGAACTTATAATTTTTTTTTCAGGCTGGTGTGATTGTCACAAAGAGTCCAGCACAAATGGGAACGACATTGATCCAAGAAATGAGAAGTAGAAAGATGGTTTAAGAATTTTAAATTCTGATAACGAGTTTAAACTTTAAAGATAATTGCAATGTAGACCTAAAGTATGAATTTCAATGTTCACTCAGTGAGTGAAAAAATCATTCAAGTTCGTTTAATCCACTTACCGTTCCGGGTTGAATAAAGCTTGAACTGTGCAATTTCACCTAATTACATTCTGTCAAACTTAGCAAAAAACGTAGAAACTACTGTTACTTATACCTTACTACTACTAACTACATATTTACTGCTATATAGTAGCCTACGACGCTAGTCGTTTTGGGTACTCTAATTGATGTGCATCCATAAAAACAATTTGAATAATTTATTTTGGACAAAATATTATTGCGGATCGACTACCGTCTTTTATTTAGTCCTGTTGAATGTGGTCGGAGCTGTTCTGTGAACATGAATTTATGCATTTATTGGACATATTATTATTTCAAATGTCTTGTTCTTTTTGTTTGTACAATCAAGTTAATAATTCAGTAACAAACTCGAAATCATTTTTAGAACATCTTACGTTTTTAATTCGCGTTGTTGTTAATTAGTTTGTTCATTGATGTATACATGGTAAAATTGAAGCCATTGAATTCATTATTTATTGTTTCCCTATAGTACCTGCAATAAAACCATTCAAAACTATAATTCACGGTTTATCCATGTACCCTTCTTAGTCAATGCAACGCTAAGAAATATATTAACTTACCGAGTACTATGTAGTACAGTAGAACTGAAAATTTTATTTCGGTGGTGCCATTAAGTGTGTATGCTGTAAATTAAATTCATTTAAGAAAATACCGTACAAATAGTCTGCTTTTAATATTCATTGCTTTACTTCGTTGCGCTATTCATCTTAAAATTTAAACGAATAGTGTAACATATTATGTTATAATTAATATTAGACTCACTGTAATAGGGTATTCAGGAGGAATCCATAAGAAAATTACTCGATAATTCACTGGCATTCCGTGGGCAGACCTAAAATTATTCAAGTCCCAGCTTCGAAAGTGATTACTTTCTTAGTTTCAGTGTTGTTTACCCCACACCCTGTAGTATTTAGTATTAAATCATGATCGGAGTTATACATGTCATGTACGAAATGTTTATAATGTAGCTACTTCATCCAATATAAAGCAAAACTAAACATGTGCTAACCTAATATATTGTGATTGTGTGCATATTGGCAAACAAAATTGTGCTCTCCTGCCCCAACTTCCGCCCTACTCACTACTCGCCTAGTATTTACTAGTGTACATCAAGCTGTCAGTTTTCCAGTCAGAATTTTATGAGGTATTTCACATTACTACTATATTACCCGAAGGAGTCACGGGGCTAAGCGTAAGGTTTTAAAAACTTTTAAAAAACTTGTAATTGTTTAATCTTATCGACTCCTTTTAGACCTTGTTTTGCTTAGGTTAACAAAATAATAATTAGATCGTATAATCGTGAGATGTTTTCAGCCATGCTAGTGAGGGTATATGTTCGTACTGTGGCATTTCTATCAGCAGTCATATCACAGTAAATTAAAATCAAGTTAATTTGTTTGACTTTTGTGGTTTAATGCTCTACTTTTAATTTTAGGCGACCAATCATACCCGGTCTATTCATACGCAGTCAGTACTCCGCATTATTCGTATACCTACAAGATTTTGGTAGCCAGGTATGTAATAGGATGATGTTCGCTGCTTCCCCATGTAGAACAATAAGCACTAAATGGTGCTTGCACTACTAACTACATACCTAGACTGTTTTCATACATGTTGTGGTTCTTTATGCTGTCTATTATTTGTGATATCATACGTTGCAATTTATGGCATATTTGCTCCATCGTTTACATAAATACCTACATTGCACTAATTTGATATCTTGAATAGTGTTGATTATTATTATTAAGTATCCAGTACTTATATAATTACTTTCTCCGCGTGGAAACACAAACAAAATTCTTATTTGGATTCCAGTAGAGTTCCTTAATGTGACTTCAACCCCAATCTTGCAGCAAGAAGTTTACGTTTTTTTTTTATTGTTATGCTTTTAATGGCAACAATATTCGTATACTTCACTTCATTGTAAAACATTCTGAATGAATTCTGTGTAAAATTCATGAATTCTTACAAATAAGAATGATAATTTTCCTTAATTCATTTTTTATTGCTTTCTGTAATTATTATTATTACAGCTCGTATAGAAGGTAGCGACCCTACTTGTTTTGATCTGTTTTCAATATGTGTGTCTCCGTGATGTTCCAAGTAAGTCTTGTCTTTAACTATAATATGTGAGATAAATGCAGATAACAATAATCCATGTACTTAAACGCACGACCAAGACACAAGACACCAGATTGCTATTGACACTTGGCACTGGTTTGTTCTCGAAATATCCTGGTGCAAGAATAATAATTTTATTGTGGGAAGTGTTGTACTTGAAATATTTATTGCGCCATATACATACTTATATATTAAGCTATACTAATACGCAAACCTCATGTCATATGCCACTTATTAATTAAAAACTACTGAATGTATGTAATATTAAGTTATTATAATTGACAGCTATTTTAGGGATCAATGGCACAAGTCTAGCTGCATGTTTACAGTGGAAATTTTTATTCGCTCGAAAGTTGAACAATGACAATGAGGATTTTGTAAATGCTATTTTGGGGGTATCATTGAACTTAACAACTTACATCTGATTCAACGTTGACAGTTGACGTACGAAGTAAGTATGCAGAAACATAATTATATAACTATGTATGCCATTAAGAACTCCATAGCGTGCTTCGCTTGATTGCGTGGCTCTCCTTGTCAGTTTTTGATTTCTGGTATGGTTCTTTGTTCTACCCGTCTCCAAGTTATGGCAATCGTAGTTTTAGTAAATTAAATATGTCGCTTATTACAATGTACATAACTATGAGCACTGTACTCATTTGTAACATTAACAAAAGTATTCGCTCATAGAATTTTTTAACGTAATGTTACTTTATTACCTACACTTGTATGTCCTAAAGAACTCAACACTAAACGAGGACACATTTAAACAATAGGCAGCTACGATTGGGGCGTTTTACATCTGTACAAAAAGTCTGATTAGAAAAAGTTTCGCCGTTTTAATGTTTTTAAATGTGGTAAATATCACGGGCAGTTAAATGTTTTTAAATAGTCCAAAATTCTTCGAACTCTAGAAATATGCACAATTTCGAAATGACTTATCGAAAGCTTGCAGTATGCAACAGGTAATCAAAACAGTTTGTACATAGATGGTGTTTTTTCATTATATTTAATCAAACCTACCATATTCATAATAAAACAAAATTCCTAGATTACATATCGCAAGTGAAGAATCAAAATGACCCATATCCATTTTTAACTAAATACGAAATGTACTATCTACAACAATATATGAATATCGTGTAATCTTTAAGGCATGTAAATAGAACATTTTACACGTCAAAAACGTGTAATTAGAACATTTTACACTACTCAAAAACGTGTAAATCCAACATATTGCAATTTTTAAAAACTCATTATTAACATTGTACACATCCAATTAATTTAGTGTTTTTTATTAAGTAGCTCATTTTGGTTCTAGTTTAAATTGGATATGGGTCATTTTGGTTCTTCACAGACGATATGGATATTCTGTTTGGCTTACTATACATGTAATTTTGTATTTTTAAAATTTTGCATTCCTCTTTTTGTGGCACTGCACCTTCAAAATAGAAATATTGCGTATGGCATTGCATTCTTCCAAGCAAATATTTAACTTCAAGGGACCAATATACTGTAAGTAGGTACCTATATACAATAATATACATATGACACGATCTATACGACATAGGAGATTAACAAACAAGCACCGTCGTCCTATTTCAAATTACTACTAATAATTATTATTTCTTTCCACGTCATATATGTCATGCCTTGAAGTTGAAGTTGAAGTAAAAAAGCATACAACCAATTAATTTTATGTCATAGTAAGCTAATAGCTATGAGATATACATATGCATGTATTTACGGTTCAGTTCACCATAAATCCATACGGCAAAATCAAAGCCGTTCCAGCCAACATCAGCTCGTAAGTTTCAAGAAGGCAATGTTAGATTTTAAATGATTTTATTATATATTATTTTGTAACTACATCATAATGATTTAAAATCGTATCGAACAATAATGATCCGGTTAATTAGATAGCTGAGATGTTTAAATATTCATAAACTGGGCATTTGGCGTGAGCAGTCTTAAAAACTGACTTTGCGTGCTGTTTACTGTTGTTGACAGCGTATAGTTCACGTTCAAAAAGACGACGCAATTACTTTTGTATAACTTAATATCTAATAATGTTACTATATATATATGATTTATTTGCCAAAGTCGACATGGCCTTCTGGCCTACACAACTCTTTTGATTTTACATTTGTTAAGGGGATAAAGCATAGGTAAAATTATTGTAAAAGATTAATGTTAGTATTAGGTATTGTGTCCCCGGGACACGAATTTAGATTATGATAATTATAATTATGAAGGCTAGAGTGTTTGTAGTTTAAGTATTAAAATTATTATTAAAATGGGTTATATCGTGAGATTAAAATGTATTGGTTGTTTCGTTGTATGATTGTAATATCTGTGTGAGGTTTAGTTAACTTTAATTATATATTTTGTGTAAAGACCACCGATGGGTAATTCGCTGGTGGTTAATTTCGCCGGTGGTCAAATCACTGGTAGGTAATTCGCTGGTGGTTAATTCGCCGATGGGTATCTCACCGCTGATATCAAAACAAATGCTAATAATGTTACTAATCCTAAGTTTTCAGCATTCCGATTCCGACTCGGACGGTGATTAACAGACACCATAATGTGCATAAGTGCATATATCCTCAAGCTTCAGTTTCAGTTATACCAAGTTATACTGCTCATGTGGTTATATGGTTATATTGAATTTCTAAGAGTCAGAGTGTCTCAATAACATACAGAGATAAAATATTTACGCAAACACTTACCCCTACCTAAGTCTACAAATTTGCGATTAGGTCAGCATGTTTGTATTTAATCTCATATTTTAAATAATGTCCTTTGACATCTAAGACAGCATATATACTGAATCTACAGCGCACAGTACACACAGTTAAACTCTTTCAACAAACACACACCAGCCTTCTTTATTATTTATTGACAATTGACACCAACCATACTGTACTCTTATACCTACATAGTTTTTTATATCTGATTATATGCAGCACTACAACAACTCCTGTATATCAGTATACAGTCAGATTATAATATGAAAAAATTGCTTAGTTCAAAATAAAAGTCATAAAGTTATTTTAAATTTATTCTAATCATTCAAAATATGTTTTAATATGATGATTATGGTTAAATAAAAATTCTAAAAATTGTGCTGTGTAATTCTTTTTCTTCCTAGTTCAGCATGATCTTTTGACCTATGAGTCCAACATCAATTTGAACTCACTAGTCAGTACAAGCGGAAAAAAACGAGTGACATTTATTTATGCTCTTTAAATATTTTTTTACTCATCATTTTTGAATTTGCTGCGTAAGGAACTTTCGTGTACAAAATATTTTTTTATATACTTAATAATTACGCCAGCGTATTTATCTTTAGACATAAAAACGCAATCCTTATGTCACGTCTATGTATTTCTGACCCGTTTTAAGCTGCAATTTTATTGAGCGTGAGCCAATGTTTATTGGATAAGTTTTATATATTTGTCTATAGCTATCTAGAGCTCAATGTATTTTTTAACTTGTAATTTGTAACGTATGTATGTATCTTATGGGTTCCGTTTCCGTATCTAGTCCGCTCACAGATTAAACAATTTTTGCCATAAGTGATCGTACAAATTTCAGTTCGAAACTCAACCGATTTTAATAACCCTTTTAATTGGGGATATGGATGCTGTTTAAGTTTAAATAGCACAAGACTAATTAATTATGTCATAATTTGAAAATAATTTTTATACTCTTTACAAATAAGCACGTTTAGATCTGACAAATATAAATAAGTTATGTTAGATAAAAAAGGGACATGTCGTCGGCATTATTAAATTTCAATTCTGTTATTTCAAATGACATTTGACAAGCTTTGAATAAATTGAAATGAATAATAAGCGAGGTTCAGCACAACTTCAGCACATAGGCGACTTGATGGAACGTTATCTATCGATACATAAAATTGTTATTACTCACTGCCCAGAGAGGTTCCACATGATTCACTTGATTGTCATTGCTACATTATGCCTGCTTTGCAATGATACATTGAGCATTGTATAGATGAGGCTTTCATTTCAAATTGTATTTATTATTTATGAGCCACTGTTTTAAGATTCTTAATGTTTTAATCATTATTATTGTATCTTATGTAAGTACTCGTACATCTTGATCGTATAAACTCTCAATGCTCGTGCAATAAATTGAAATGGCGAAAGAAAAGGATGATAATATTTTGGACGAATAATAATGATAGAAATAAAAAAGTATGATTTAGGTATGACAGTAAAAGTATGCATACTTGCATACCAATAAATTTAAATTATTATACTTAATAATAGAAATAAAAAACTTTATTTGAGTCGCTACAAATACATTATCATATAGTAACATATTTAGGTATTTAGAAACACACACGACGAAGAAAATGAAAACTTGACACTCATACAACGTAAATAATTGATCCTGGTAGTCATCAATTCACATTCTAATGAGGAGCCATCAACACTTAAGTAGCTGCATTGCTCATAAAAATAAATGACCGGCGCTATATACAGAATAATAAATTGTGCACATTACTTACTCGTTAAAAACATTAATTATTGATTAAAGTTATATGCTCCTGTCTTGCTTTAACAAGCACACGTACATGCAATTATGTTATACTTAAGAAACTGTAATAAAGTGTAATGTATCGAATTATCGAGTGTTCAATACAATAAATTAGTTCCGTCATTTCACTTTCACTAATATTACTCTCGTAGTCCAGCACCTAATTATTTGAACAAAGGCTTAATTCCTGCCAAAATACTAAATATGTATATTGTGACTACTGAGGATGGAAATCATAACCTGTATTTAACAAAATATCGTCTGTGCATGAAGAACCAAAATGGCCCATATCCATTTGTAGCTAAAAACAATATCCACTATCTACAAAAATATTCAAATGTCTTGAAAGCATTTAAATAAACTATTTTGCACTTTTCAAAAACATGTAAATAGAGCATTTTGCACTTTTCAAAAACATGTAGATAGAGCATTTTACTTTTTTCAAAAACATGTAGATAGAGCATTTTACACTTTTCAAAAACATGTAGATAGAGCATTTTACTTTTTTCAAAAACATGTAGATAGATCATTTTACACTTTTCAAAAACATTTAAATAAAACATTTTATGCTTTTCAAAAACTCTTGATTAACATTTTACACATGCTTCTCATTTTGTTTTTATGACATAGCTCATTTTGATTGTAGCTTAAATTGGATATGGGTCATTTTGGTTCTTCACTGTGCTTGACTACATCCTCGTCAGAGGACAGTGTCAAGTTTATGCAAATAAAATTGTCTATGTATACATAATGAAAATGCTTTACCACATACATAATGTTTTGCACGGACTAGAAAACTTTATAGAGATACCCCTATTCCCTATAGTTTTGTATAAACAGTTTTAATTTTGGATTATATAATGAGACGTGGCTGGTTATAAACAGTTTTTAATTAAGTTTCACATTGTGCGCATTACAGATATTGTCAATAATATCCATTTACAATTTCCATTGATTCATATCTGTATTTTATTGCTATGTATTTTTTTTCTTCTTCTCCAAATAATGTTGTTGTTGTCCTTCCTGCCTATGTAGAATTGCATTGAATAATTAGCTGTTTATATATTATACTATGCATAATAATATACTGAGAAAAGTAAAGTGGCGTGATCAATGATATGGTGGTGCGTGCTACCTACAGCAACATGTATGTTATTGTGGTAGTCCTTCGTCAGTCTGTCCTCTATAGCCCCATATGCTGTGAATCATAATCAGATAAAGAAATGAGGAACTGGAAATTGAAAAAGCTATAGGTACCGTATACTACTTACAATTAGAGTCACTGAAAACTACATACATATACAAGATCACCTTCAGCTGGATAAACTGGGCTGAGTTTTAGTTCTAAAATGTTGAATAAAAAAACATAGGTAAACAAAACATAGCCATAAAAAATTACAGTGACAAATAATATTATTATTATGTATTTAATCGACATTCCACAAACAGTTTTAGAAAATTAGAACGAAGTTTATTATCTATAACTATAACCATACATAATTATACCTAACTAAATGGAGTGATAATAGATACGATGACTTTGCATAAATTTCAAAGCCTATGAATGTACTGTGACTGGAACTGGAACTGAATAATTTTACAGCGGTGTACTGTTGGCTGTTGCTATGTTCTTTGTGGTACTTTGAAATTGAATTAGAAGTGTATACAAGATAAAAAGGCAGTTTCGTTCTATGGTGTCAAAATTTAATATGTAATATATACTAATACATATAGTGAGAAAGAAAATGCGCAATTTAGAGGAGACAATGAAATGTGCTTGCGGTGTCATAAATTGTTGTAAAAAAAATGCAAAAACATCTAGAAAAAAAAAAGAAATGTTACGAGCATTAATACATTTAATACCTGTATATGCATATATTACATAGGTATATTTTATGTTCACAATAGGAATGATAGATATTTGTATTTGGATTTATGGTTTTGATTTCAAGTTTCAATAAGCATATCCCTGTCTGAGCAGTAATATATCTATAGACAGGATATACTATACAGCTTTATAGATTAGATTTGTGGTTATACAGACTTTAAGATAAAACAGAATTATAGGAGCCCAGAGAATATAATGTAGGAAAAAAATAAATGATGATTCATACATAGATAATAAAAATACGCACAACTGACAAAACTGTGCTAATTACTTAAGTCCATTAAAACCTTTTATACTACACAGTATATGGCTTGTACAAATTATATATAAATCGTAATCATAATCTCAATATTGTATTAGTATAGTCAGTTGTGGGAAGCAGTATATAGGTTTCTCTCTGCTAATTAGCATATGCATAATGATAATGTACTCATAAATTTATTACATATATACAGCATAGTACGTGATAAGGTAAAGTGGGATTAGTTTAGTACGAATATCTCATTATAAATATGAACTATTTTTAATTGGACCACTGACTGACTAATTGATTGATTTCCCTCAAATCTTTCCTGCAAACAAATATTTTTTTACTCTGTTATTGTTATTGTTCAAAAACCACTTGAGCGAATAATATTATACATTAAAATGTATTCAAATATCCACTATATCCACTGCTGGGAGAGCTTTTGTGCTTAATAAGCAAAAAATGTGAGTTTCATGTGCGACGCATTTCCTATTAGGCCAAAAGGCGTCAAGGTCAGACTGTCATACAAAGTCACCTCTAAAAATCACACATTATTAAAAGCGCTATATATCGTATAATCGCAGTGAGCACCTATAGATATCTCCTATATCCCCCGCTGGGCTCTCCGCATTTCTACCCTATAAAAGTTTCATTTTCGTGTTGAGCAGGAAAACCAAGGTTTATCCATGTATTAAATGAAATCATCTTCTCCTCAATTTGCATCAACGGAGGATGTATCCTGATTACAGATCATTTCCATTTTTTTAAGCTGGGCCTCCATGTAAAACTGTACTATACAGAAGATGAACCACCTTTATAGGTCTACCTATGTCTCCACCACCACCACCATCAACATCCCTATATAATGCGTATTCTAGATAGTTAAAGTTAATAACTTGCTAAATATTCTACCTTGAACCTGGTCCGGTTCTTCTGTGATAATTCCATGGGTTTAATTTTTATTTTGAATAAAATATTACTATGTAGAACCAGAACCTCCTCGCATGCTGAATAAAAGGAAAATGAAACAAGAAATATATTATAAAAATGCATAGCTCAACCACACACGGGCATGACCCGGTTAAAAAAAAGAATAAACTTGTAAGTAGTGTCATTCAGTATACATGAAGACATGAAACAAAAGGCACACAATTCTGCTTCTTTTGTCCATTTAATATTTGGAAGGAAAATGGGTTTGGTTTTGATTCACAATGTGTGTAAGTAGACACCAAGTTTAACCTTTTGAAGGTCTTTTTTTCTGACCTGCTATGCTCTGCTAAACTTTGGATTCTGGATTAAGCGATTTAGCTTGGGACATACAAAAAAAAAAGCAATTTATGAGACAGGTATTTTTGTAGAAATTTCCTCAAAAATAAGTGTGTATTACTGTAACAAGTCTTCTGTAACATTTACACTTGATACAATATTATCAGATCTGCATCTACTGCTGACGGACAATGTCACGTCTTCAGCCCAATTATTATACTATTACTTGAGTGGCCATAGTCATATAGTCATAGACATGCATAGGGAGTGATACTAGTTTAATACCCGTCACACCTCTCCGTTTATCTGCTTCTCTGCTTCTTTAATATGATTATAATTCCCTTTATTAGGTACGAGATAATCATTTATTTTGCTCACAAAGTTTCATCAAACACAAAGGGTACAGGCTGGAAACATTTTCCTTTGTGATACTGGATCTCCACCTACTCGTGGAACAAAAGCTTTTCAGTTTCCATTATTTTGAGAATCCAAATGAGCATAGTTGAACATATTTATCTACATAAATATGTTCAGATATACCCATGTACATGTGTATTTGTAAGTTGATATACCTACCTAGTATAATTTACTCCCACATAACTTTTTTATTATTCATGCTTACTTGTTGTAGTATGTCGCATTTAGCATGCTTCCTAAAGATGAAAATAATATCTAACTTGATAGCATCAATATTTTAACAGCCTCATTCAGGATCAGGCTCCGCATCTGCATCTGCATTGGCCTTATATATACACATTTATATATATATATAGAACTACCTTTAGAATACTATAGCTATATACTACTGGCAACTGACAAGACTGACTACCTATACCTACTATGCTTCAGTTGAGCTCCAGCCAAAACGAGATATTTCTTTTACATGACATTTGGCTGCTCCATTGCTCAGATCAAAATAAAACAGTATAAAAAATGAATGGATCTCATTGTCACCTTTTCCTTACAAACTGCGCATTTCCTCCTTTTTTTCAGTTGTAATCTGTAGTCTGTATATTTACACAGTGTGCATAGGGAACCACCTATAGGTTACTTATACCTAAAATAGATATATACATACTATGGGTAGAGATGGGAAAAAACACATTTTAGCTTTTTATTTAATCTATACAGTCGCCACAGTTTTCATTATGTTCCAGCCCAAAAGATCATTTTATTACACTTGTAATTTTGGAGAGTTGACACATGCTCCCTTCTCTGATATCTGACTCTTTAAAAGGAATGTATGTAAGGGGACTACGAACTAGTTTCGAAAAAACTTGATTTTTTTTATTTATGCACTTAAAGTAAAGTCTCTCACTCAGTAAGTCAAGTTTGTAGGGGCTATTATAGATTACATAGGTAAACTGCCTGTGAATAAATATAAGAGACATATTCGACATTACCATATAGCTGTATACATTAGGAAACTATACTGTGTCCGTCACAAGCAGACAACGGTAGATAGCAAGCAAGGGATTTGAGCAATATCCACTGATAACCATCGTGAGCAAATGGATAAGCTAAACAATAAAAAATTTATAATGAGGACATTAGTCGGATTAACGAAGCTAAAAACTCAGAGAACGTTAACGCAACAACAACAACAGCAGAGGCAACAGGCGAACCGGAGGACGAAAACAAAAGCAATGGGGAAAACAACAAAGGAACCTGACTGGATCGTTTAAATTAAATGGAGTATTTTCGAATTTGTAGGCCAGTCACAGTCTTGCCTGCCTATATGCAGAATTGCAGATGGACGGAACATGCAGCGTGACGGGCTTCACTTTGCATGAAAATGGTTTATGCAAAAAATTCAAAACAATTTAATGTTTTGTTTTTCTTTTTTTTACCCTTTTTTCACATCCTAATTTATTTTTAATTACTGTGTTATTAGTTTTCGCATCATAGCATATTATACGGTAAGTTGTAGGAACCAAACCAGATCGTAATCGTGTATCGTATCAAAAATCTCATCGGGCTGTAACAAAACGGAAGGAAATTGCTTATAATACTCGAAAATGCTGGGCTTTTGCTTTTGGAAAGCTATTTATGTACACATTTATAAATAATACCCATATAGACATATAGCTATCCATATAAAAGTTTGAATCTTCTGAAAGTATTTAGCTTGTGCACTACAATACACACAATATAATTATTCGCCTATGCTATAATTGCTCTAGTGGACAGGGACAGGAAGCACATCAGTTCATGAAACTGAATTTAGTCGAGTTTAAATTAATTTATATTTTTCCTTATAATCTGGTTAAGCTGACAGTAGTTGACCCACTCCAACCTTTCATCCATACTATAACAATGGATGAGACAAAAATAAAAATATTTTTACAATTTTATGGCACTAGCCAAAAAGTGGTTTGTTGTTTGGCTTGGATTTTTTTCTATTAATACAGTATATGTGATGTATGAAGGCGACCCTATCACACACAATTCTATAAAGCCTTCATTAATCTCTGTATCCACGGCTCGCAAATCTCGACATAACAAAGAACAAACAAGCTTGTAAAGTTCCAATAATCTTCCCATCTCTAAAACAATAATAATTATTATTGATAATTAGTATAAAATTACTGTTTGAATTAAAATTATTTGTCGAATTATCAAATTAGTATTAAATACATATTATTTACCTTATTTTTTTTTTAATGGTAGTAAAGTGCTACTTTTACAAGTATTTTTAAGACAATAACAGAATTATTAAAATTTGGTCTATACATATCCATCCCTTATTTCTTGACGCCGAAAATAAAATCAATGGTGTACGTATAATTTTTGCGGACGTGGACTTTGCCTATTGCTCAGCAAAATTCTGGTGCGATGGACGTTGAATGTTGGAACTGAAAACTTTTTTAGACAAAGGATAAGGGTCGAGGAAAAAATATTGTTGTTGTTCTGTTGCCCTATTTTTTATTTTATTTTTTTTACATGTAATATAACAGCTTATTTCTTTTTTGTTGTATTTGAAAATATACACATGTGTTTATGGTGTTGGTAGTTTTATGCGGTGGAAGGCTCAAGTGAGAGCGGAAGGGTTATAGTATCTGTACTCGCCGGATCAAGCACTTCCCGTAGTAAGGTGTATAATATGTTGGTACAATGCAATGTGTGGAGGTATATGCATTTGCAAAAAACAATTTGCAAGAGGTAAATTGTATTTCATAGGTACACGAGCGTACATATACAGTACCACATTACTAGTACTACTGTTACTGTTACTATAAGTATTTCATTCCTCATTAGTAGTGACTCTGATTTGTAGTTCGTAACTGATGGAAGAAAGCGGAGCTCTGCGCTAAAAAATTCTGTTCAGCACACTATAGACAGTCCACTTGACGTTGTTGGTGTTAATACAGATTTCAATAAGTATTTTGGGAAAGCATAATATATATGTATAAATGTCAAATGTGGATTTCTGCCATGAACAAAACCTTTTTTCGCCTTACTACTGCATTGTAATATAGTGTAGACGACTTTTTTTAAATTCAATCAAGTTAGACCAGTTTATAGATTACACGATTAGGATAATCATTAGACCGAGTCTCAACCTCTCAACTTCATGTAAAACGGAAGCTACAATAAAAGACAATAAATTAAACGTTAACTAAATGACGGATGTGAAACTACAAACTACTCATGTACATATAATAATAGTCATACTCAAATATTGTTGGCGAGGGCAAGCTCTTATATTGTGTTCGGGAAGTAGTGTCAGTATCAGCGGTATGAGTACTGTAGACAAGAGAGAGAAGGAGGAAAGACCATATAATCTGACGACCTCCACGTTTCTCTAGTATATAGCTTTGTTTCCTTCAGGATTCCATGAATTTCAATTCGATTATTTGAATTTTCGATATTTCTATATATATGTTATATATGTACCTATACCTATACTTTTTCCTCAACACTCTCTACTGTACCATATCCACAAAAAAGCATTAAAATCCATAATGTAAATAACTGTAGAATTTGAGATGTCTTCCCTTTAATTCTCAATTCTCAATGACTTTGAAGAATTTTAAAATCTCCATGGTGTATATTTGTATATACTATGTATATAGAGTGTGCAGTGTGTGATTTTAAACTAAACGGTACACAAGAATAATAATAACAACAACAACAAATCGAAAATCATGTTTTTTGCTTCTACCTATATACATAACTTAACAAGCTTTTGCAATTCTGAACGGAATAAGATAATACCCTATATACCATTCTGAAGCTAACTTAAAGAACCATATCGTCTGTGAAGAACCAAAATAACCCATATCCAATTTAAGCATCAATCAAAATGAGCTATGTCATAAAAACAAAATGGGAAAGATGCGTAAAATGTTAATTAGGAGTTTTTATAAACGTAAAATGTTCTATTTTCATGTTTTTGAAAAGGTACAAAATGTTCTAATTCCATGTTTTTGAAAAGGTACAAAATGATCTAATTCCATGTTTTTGAAAAGGTGCAAAATGCTCTATTTACATGTTTTTGAAAAGTGCAAAATGTTCTATTTACATGTTTTTGAAAAGTACAAAATGCTCTATTTATATGTTTTTGAAAAGTGCAAAATAGTCTATTTAAATGCTTTCAAAACATATTTGAGTATTTTTGTAGATATTGTTTTTAGCTAAAGATGGATATGGGTTATTTTGGTTCTTCAGACGATATGATACTAACAAAATTGAGAGGCTTATAATATACAAGTACTTGCACACTTATACCAACTATTGATATGATTTCCGATTTTTGACTGTTTTCGAGCAGCCGAGAGTAAAAAGTTACGTAAATATGTATTTAATTAAATCAGACATATTATTATGTAAGGGACAGAAGTACATCCTAATTTCTATAAATACGTTCTATTCACATAGGTTTTTGGATGATTTCAAATTATTGCATGGATTTTTTACACTGACTGTGCACACATATTAATGTAATAATTGTAGTGATTGTGTGGGTGCTGGGTCAGAACAGGGTAAATTCAATGACTGACATTGACGTAAAAGTAGTAGTAGTAGTAAAAATATTTGATATTTTACGTCAGAATCAGACGGTTTCCTGCACTACTGGTACTGGTCCTACGCCTGGTAAAGATTAAGAACTGATGAAGCAAAATGTGAGGCAGATTCACATACGCTCGATTAATTTCATGCAGCTGTGCTCAAATACTCAAATCAGACCAGACGCCGAGTGGAGAGGCTCATCATCAGATCGTAGGCCGCTCATCAGGGCAATTGATAAGAGAAATAAATATTAGAATTGCCTCCTGGTATCCCAACAACTACATGAGTACAAGCAGATTGCAGATATATAATATAAAAAGACGGAAATTGTATATTATGCGATTAAACTGATACCGTCAATAGCCTCACTGTGACATGACAATGAGAGCAGAGCATACCGTTAATAAAATATATTCGACGGTGAAGTATCAAATTGGTTAACTTCCATGTTTTGCTAAAAGCAAATCGGATTTCTTCCACTTTTTATTAAAAGCAAAACGGTTTCCTACCATTTTTAGCTGCGGACAGCATTTGTACCGGCATAGCCACACTGGGAATATACTTAAGCACGGTTTAATTGGGATGATACATAAATGACGTCACATAAATTAGGAGCTGTCCACAAATAATGTTAAGGAAATGAAAGGGGTCGTCCATGAATGACGTCATGAATTGTTGCAAAAATTAAAGGGGTCGCCCATAAATGTCGTGATGCATTGTTGCAGAAGTTAAAGGGGTCGTCCATAAATTACGTCAAGAACTGTTGAAAAAATTAAAAGGGTCGTCCATAAATGACGTCAAGAACTGTTGAAAAAATTAAAAGGGTCGTCCATAAATGACGTCAAGGACTGTTGCAGAAGTTAAAGGGGTCGTTCATAAATGACGTCCATGATCATTCCAAACATTAAAATGGTCGTCCATGGACCTAATTTAGGCACAGCCTTTTCAATGTTTAGAACGACCATAGACGTCATTTATGGACGACCCCATTAATTTTTGTAACTGTACTTGACGTCATTTATGGACGACCCCATTAATTTTTGCGACAATCAATTACGTCATTTGTGGACGACCCCTAATTTCTGTGACGTCGTTTATGTAGCATCCTAATAAAACTGTGCTTACGTATATTCTCTGTGGCTATGTCTGTACAAATGCTGTCCGAAGCTAAAAATAGAAGGAAACCGTTTTGCTTTTAACAAAAAGTGGAAGGAATCCGATTTGCGTTTGGCAAAACGTGGAAGTTAACCAATTTGATACTTCACCCTCGAATATAATAATGGAGGTACTTACGAGATCAAATAAAGTGTACATATTTCCTTAAAATAATTGTATGCATGCGCGGAGGGGTAGAGAAGTGTGACACAATCATCATGAAGTCGTCTCATCAATTTTGTAACTATTTAAACTGTAGATTGTAATAATTTGTAATGTCATCAAAATCAAAATCGATGGACTCGGTATTATGACTATTCAAATACAAGTAATTCTCAAGCATTTTCCAATAAATCCTAATCTTTCATGAAAATATTGCAGGTCGTCTGGTTCGTGAGCAGATTAGCATTGTACAATTATACCTACACGGATATTAAATTTGTGGATGACTTCAGACACACGTTGCCTGTGTAAAGTGTATTGTCTCATTGTTTGTCAGCCTTATATAGACTACAGCAATGAAAATCCTTCCTCGTATTTCTGTATCTCATTTATAACTACCTACAACATAATATTATAGTGTTACAATCGAACAGATATCAAATACACAATAAAACAGAGGCCTGAAAGTCATCAGAAAACTTCCGTTAGAGACACTAGTAAAGTTTACATTCTACATTCTATAGATGTAGTTTTATACAACACTGACATCATCCATGCATTCATGTGTAGATGTGAAATTTTTTAATTTAAAATGCATCGTAGAAATATTTTTAATTTCTACAGATATATATTTCCAATAGTAAATATTCCACTGGAGAAAATAATACAAATAAAATGTAAAAATTACGACATTCTGTTCTTACAGTAAAAGGTCACAAATGCTATAATGTATCTGGTAGTAGTACCTTTATATCAATCGCGAATATCAACAGTATCATGATTGCTTACTTACGTAACCAATTTATTCTACTCCATTACTAAACCATTCACACTACAAGTTTGCAATATTTTTTGTAGCACTATTGCTAAAACCAAATTCACTATTTTTGCCTTTCGTCAATTTCCAATGGATTTTGTAAACAGGAATTACGTATTTTATTACAAGACCCGACCCTGCTGTTTGCCTGTTAGCACAAAGATAAGTTGAACATGACATGAGATAATTTACATAACGTATGATGCTATATGCTTGTGCTCACTCACAAGACAGACAAAAGGATGTAAAACTTTTTACCTGTGTGTATCCAGTATCCTATATCATATTTAATGTAGAAATGATCGCAGTTGCTAGTTATCTTTATTAGTTCTTATACCCGTGTGGTTTATGCCCTCATACATTTTTATTTAACTAAAATCTTACAAGCTAATAATATTTGTCGTGATTACAATTTGTAACGTAGATGGAGAATGTAATGAAACATTCTTATTGTTATATTAGCTAGTGGGCATTTTTATGTTCTGTATTTGGTGGTATTGGAATTCCATTATGCAATTTTGGTTAACTAAGTCAAATCAGCTGGGCTAAAATAACTAATGAACATGTTTGTATCAGGAAGATCCAGTTCCTATAGTTTTGTATGTATTGTATTATTTTTAGGTAGGTACTTAAAATCTTCATAATTGCGTGAGCACGTTTGCGTTTACCTGTACGCTTGCTTGTGTTAGTTATGTATTTGGGATCTCGTATTAATTTGCAATTGGAATTGTGAATGTGGATGATTATGATTATGATTAGGATTAGGCGATGTTGACTTGTCAGACCTGACCAGAGCAGAGCACAGAGGTTTGTTTTCTTGTTTTTGTTTTGATCGAATCAGAGGAGACTACAGATATACAGCCTGGAACAAGTTCTTGTCTTGAAGCTTATTGACAGACAGGTGCTAATTAGTACTATAGTAAAGTTGCTTTGCCTTAAAGTGACACGCAGAAATTGTAAATTGTAAATCCAAAAGGCGATTTATTTATTTTGATTATTATGACTTTTTTCTTCATCCCTGTTTGAATTTACTAGTTAGATATAGGTACATTTTTGTGAATTGTATCTTGCCAAGGATAGTGTGTACTGTAAATATTTTTTATTTTATTTTATAATAGATGTATACAGACTGTAATACCGTATGTTCTGCTTTAAACGTAGCAACTGTGCAAATCAAATTTTTCGATTACTCCTCATTAAGATTACGTAAGTACATAGTCGAAATGAAATGCTGGTCTGCACACAGCTGCTAACATGACGTGGCAGTGATAAGAGAGACACTAAAATGTCACCTTTGCCAATGCCAATGCCAATACATTCCCATCAAATCATCCAGCTCATGCATGGACAGCACAGGGATATATTATGTCATGGAATTTATACAATTTGACGACATCACGTCATACTTCATACTTGATACAATCATACAAATTATGAGAGAAATGCAGGATTTCATGCTTTGACGTTCGCACAATCGCTATAATTCCGTCTTACAACGCAGCTGCTCGTAATAGTATAAGAATACAATGTTACATCGTTTATGGGAACTATGAAATTAAATGACACGGAAATGAACTGAGTTCGTGAGGACTCCTTATTAATAGTGGACAGAATAAATATACATGGCCATTCGGTATGAGCTACTATAATGTATTTATGTGTCCATTTTACTATAGTAATTACCTACAAATTGGGAAGCATGAGGCATGAATGTATACAACATGCTGATAATATTATTATTATGTTTTTCATAAAATATATAATAATGCATCAAATCAAATGATTGATTCGTAATGCAATAGTACACTTAAGCCATACAGGATAAACAACGTCTTAAAAAGACATGGTACTATATCTGTATAGTTGGACCGGACGTAAGACGTAAGCTTCTTGTTTGTATTTGTAATTTGTACAGTACTTACAGACTGATATTATTGAGATATTAATATTTATTATATAAACTGAACTTTAAGTAAACACAAACTGTTTTAGCTTCTGGGTTTTGGCCTGGCTTCTTAAAACATGAATTTAACATTGACATTGATTGCGTGCGTACTCCCACATCGACCATAATATTAAAACAACAAGGAACGTGAGAACTAGCGTCTCCGTCTGACTACTTGACCTTCTGCTGAACGAAAATGAAAATTAAAATTAAGTAAGTAGGTTGTATGCTTAAAAAAAAATAATAAATGTAAAATATCAGTTGATTTCAACAGCACTGCAACCCCCTATATGTAAGTTACCGTTGCCACATAATAGGTAGGTAGGTACCTACTTTTATCAAAGAATCCCAATCCAAACCCAATGTCAGTCAGTGTCATGGCAGTGTCTGTGACAGACATTTGTCTCGTCTGGGTTTGGACTGGATAAAGTGTGCTAAGGAAATAATACAAATTATCTTAATCTGAACGTAAACAATACAGAGTAGCCATCTCAAAGTATTATCTCTGCCAGTTTATGATTATATAGTATTTATATTACATACGCTGTTTCTATATTATCATATAGTTATATAGTATATTATGTTCATCCAAATTCTCTGCGAGTAATGGATGCTTAATGCACTATATACCTATGTACTATCAGTTATAGAAGAATGAATGAATTGGCTAGCTAACGTTTATTTTTGTTGATGACATGTTCATGAAGAAGAGTGAAGATATTTACTATTAAAATGAAGTGTGGGACTACACACAAGAAGCTAGTCCTTTCAAATTGAAAACAGACTAAAATTCGGCAATTTTATTTTCACGTTTTGTCCAATTTTTCAACACATTATGAATATATTACATATTATAGTATTGGGCATTGGGTTTATTGGGTTCAGGGCTCAAGTTTTTATGTATATCCTGAGATGCAGGTAAATATTTATATATAGACTGACTGCTGTGTAGCTGACTCTGAGCTTGTTTAAGTAACACACACGTGATAATATTATAATTAGTTTGTAATGAGTCTACTGACATTTATAATTACTATATTAACTACTGGAATAAATCCGATTGCAGTAATAATTCACTTTTTTGCATTCTTCCCCTTTTTGGCTCGCTGTGTAAAGTCCGTCAAACTTTTTTTTCATGTCAATTAATAACAATGTAATAAATTATTATTAGTTTACATTACTGTAATAACTGCATTAAAATCTTTCAATATAATCGTTTCACACAAAATGAGGAGGAAACCCCTTGACTCTCTCTTGACTTCTCTGAACCCATTACGCAAACAATTCAAATTCAAATACATCACATGCAATTTTACAATTATATTAACTCTGCATTCAGTCCCAATTAATATTGTATTTATAGGAATTTAAAATTCAAGAGAAATATGTGTAAATGGAAACACAGACGCATATTATGTAATTTTCCTTTCATTTTCCAACAGCCATAAAAAATTCTATATAAAAACATCCAAAGCAGTATAGATTCATAAAATTACATAAGGATCTCTGTATTTAAGTATTTTGTAATTACACATCATTTAGCAGTGCGGAAGTGGAAACACATGCACTGAATAATATGTAACCATAAGCTATTTCACCTATTTAGGTCCAAGTTTCTATAGGTTTTAATAATAATAGGTAAATTCTATCTGTGTTAAATGTAGAATGTAAGTAGTAGTTTGCAAAACGTAAGTAACTTTGACTCTATGTCTGTAAGGCCCGTAAAAGTAAATCCATTGGTAGATACTTACTTTATTAAATGGCAGATTATGAACAACTTTGAACGTTTTTTTTCCTACCTATCTACATATTTTACTCGAGTTTTGAATTACTCCACGAAATAACACATACGATACATCATTTTGAAGCTCTTTTAAAATAAAAAATATAAAATTCATTAAAAATTAAAAATTATTTCATCTACTATTTTTTTTAATTGTAATTAACTTTAAATCTGCAATATTAAATTAAAGCTTTGATAATTTGCGCGTCAATCATAATACATATTATTCTACTCGTAATTGCCGTCATTTTGATCTATCACTTGTACATAGTTGCAGAGAGTGACCGGTCGAAATTTTACATTTTATGTTTGGCGGGAAATTCAAATTTTCATTTTTCCTCTATTCCTACCTATCTACGTGATTTGATTGGTTTTTCAGTTACTCAACGGAGTAACATATACAATACATCATTTTAAACCCCTTGAAAACTAAAAACTAAAAAATTCCTTTAAAATTGAAAATTATTTCATCTATTTTTTTAATTGCAATTAACTTTAAATTTACAATTTTAAAATTAAACTTTAAAAATTTTAACGTCAATGTTAACTAACGTCAATATTACCTGAATTTAAGGAATTTTTTGCATTAAGTTTGCAAAAAACAAGGGCTTTAGCCCTTGTTTTTCACAATAATAATTTCATTTCATTACTCACGTAGTCCGCAAAAAACTATGAAAAATATTATTCTACAAATCCAAGATTTTAACTGAAGAATTATCAATTTAAATTGAAAGGGCCGAAGAAGGCTTTGTATGTAGCACTAACGTTACGCTGTGCAAACAATCTGTAAAATTACAGTAGAACTATTTTACAATATATAGAGGCTACGATTTGTCTACCCTAAGTAAGCACTCTATATCTATATAGGTATATACTATAGTTAATTTATATTTTAGCAGCATATAATATGAGAACGACAACGAACGACAGCATCCTTACAATACTATTAAAATAATATGTAGTACTTAGCTGTTGTTTGTTTTAGATACAGATCAACCGCAAAAGTTCCACTTCCACACGCAGATTATTATACTCTATAATTTATCTTACGACACAAAGACAATGGTTGATGTCACACGACTCACGAAAGACAATAAATGATAATAATGATGTTTCTCTTTGTTTTTATTTTACGGATATTTTGATAAAATATGGTCCAAATTGAAAAAGGCGCGCTGTTATTTCAATTTCAAAGTTCATATACATCGCACTGTACTTGTAATTATAGAATCGGACCAGCAAGAGTGTAAAAGTATGAACGTCACAGAGATTTATTATAGCAACTTACTTACAGTATACGTACATAAACACTACTTAATAGAGAATTTTGTAGTATTGTAGTTTGCAAACTGTGGCTGGAATAACGTGTGTACTTGAAGTTCTTCACATCTTGTGTACGATGTTTCATAGGAAGGTATAACTGTTTTTATGACTGAATTCGAGATCCTGTATTGCACCCATAGCTCTTGATATTTTGATTTTGATCCGTCACTTATTGTTAGTATGTATCTAGTCCAGTTTAAGTTTTGATTTTAATTTCGACTCTTCATGATCAAAGGAATTAATAGAAGTTTCGGTAACAAATTAGAACGTGCATGTTTGCTGCTCTTAATTAAAGCATGTTGCATTTCCCACTGTTAGTGCATTGTAATAGTAGGTACATACTAGGGCTAAAATGTTCTTCAAAAAAACTTCAAGTCACGAGATAGCAGCTATGTGTACAGATTCATCAGTTTCGTAAACACACCTGAAAGAAGTTGCTGAGTGCGTAAAATGCACTGAAAAATTTCGAAACCGAACTCAAATCAAATCTCGTAATGGATGTTCAAATTAGAAATGGCAGCATTCAATAAGATTTTTTTCTTAATGTGTCCTATGTGTAGCTGTACTTGTGAATTAAGTTCATGCATTTACGGAAATATGGAGACAAACATATCTATATAACTCTATCCTTTACAACCACCCCGCACAACTTCGATTGCGTTGAAATTGAAACGACGTAATTGCTAATTAAAACTGTTTGAACAAATTCCAAGTGTAGGATGGGACTTCAACTAACTAGAAAATCATCGCTATAGCTGAAAATGATATGTGAGAGATGAGAATACACTATGTGAATGGTCAAATGATATGAGAGGAAAAAATAAAAATAACGCGTACAGAGAATGTAATATTAATATGTAGAGTAGACAGAATGGAAAATGAAATAAATACACATGTGATTTTTTTGTTAATGAGAAGCCATTGCATCTTATTGAACATTAAGTATGTCCACAACACACGTGCGGTTTGAAACATTCATCTTGAACTTAACATATATTATAACAAATGAAAAAAGAACATCGTTGGTCCTCATCCTACAGAGCGGGGTGGAAAGCACAAAAATAATAATTCCAAACCATACGGATGATTAATTCAATATAATATAATAATTATTTCTTAGGGTTGACATAGCATGTAAAGTATCAGAGTTGTAAACATTCAACATACACTAGAGATTTTCTGATGACCTCTTTGTAGAAAGGTCAACGGAAATGACATCAAAAACACTTCATTCTTATCTGCAGTATACTTAAAAGATTTAAATAAATTTGTGTTCTCTATATAACTAATGAACTGAACACATGCATGTGTTCGAGTGTCCTCTCCAGATTTTTTGAAGAACGAATGCTTTGTTTCTCAACTTTCTGTCCTGCCCTGCTCCCTAAAAAATCGTAGTTTTCGTAGTCTCGTAACACAGCTAACAACTAATGGTGAAAATTGTTTTTTTTTCTACTCTACTTGATTTTATAATGATTCCTTGAGGTAGACTGACTTCCTCGCATAATATATGCTCAACAATTACAAATTATGTTTACTGTATTTATCTTCATTTGAAAAAAGATAGGACAACCTCGAGAATCCCACACGTATTTCAAATTAGTTGCTGGAAATATATGTAAACCCCTATAAATTAATCCTAATACTAAAAAACACGTTGCTGTCCAAGTACCTTGCTTTTTCATCATATATAGAACTTTTTAAATTAATCTAATATCTTGCTCAAAAAATAGCGATAACGTACCATGGTACTTATCAGAAATGTGTAGAAAAAACTTGGTATCTCTCGCCAACTGGGAAAAAAATCGTTTCGTGGTGAACTCATTGTGCATTTAAGGACATTCTACAGTCATAGAATAACAGTACTAATATAACAAAAGAGGAAATCACACTAGTGTTTTACAAATCTCCTCTAAACTAAAGTATATGCTTCTATATGTTTATATTTTGTCAAGAAAAAATTTACTACTCACCAAAGACCAAATCTAAGTTTGAAAGTTATGATAATATTTTTGTTTGTAATAATATTTAAGTAATCTCACTGGTTCTTTAGTCAAATTCCAGGCAAGATCCTTGACTGAGGTTTTAGTAAGCGATGACAAGATGTGATAAAATGTTTCTTCTTTTTTATACTTAATTGTTACGTACACACTATCATATGGTGTTGAAACATCGCAGTACAAATAACTTATTTTTCTACTAACTTCCTAACTCTCGTTTTATCAGAATGACACACTAATAAAATGTGTCTTTTTGTCTAGAATCATCAAATAAAACGTTTATTTTTGCTAAGTGTGCAACGTTGTGGGTTGCATGTAAGACAGGGGAGAGAAGATTTTCTTCTTCTAAGTCCATCAGTGTAATAATAGTAAGTCCAGATAGGTGAGGTCGAGCCCGTTCATACACAAAATTTTATGCAATGATTATATAGTTTCGAAAGATCCGATCCTGCGAGCGTGTACATTGAACTAAGCCAGGATATCTTCCTTGACTTTGCCACCATCCCCCTCGGAGACAAAGCGCTTTCGGCCACTGTAAAAGGTAAACAACAAACACAGGAATTAAAATAACATTTAAATATACTTTCATATAAATAATATACATAACTATTTAACTGAGCTATAGTTTATTAATTTAAATTAAACCTACCGAGTGGGGACCTGGCGAACCACTTCGTCACCAATAAAACCGTGCCTCTGGGCTCGACACACAAAACGATCAAGAAGGGCGTACGCAGCCGGTACGTCAATACAAATATCCGGCAAGTCTTCAAAAACTCGGAAGAATCCCTGTAAATTTAGTTATCGACAATATTAATGACTTGTCTATCGCAAGTAAGTTTTAATATCATTACAATTTTTCAAGCCCGTCACTCACCCTTTTCATTTGATCAAGTGTCACGAGACACGAATTAGAGAGAGACTTCAAGAGACGACAAATTGATTCCTCGACATTCTCCTGCATCGCTTCTATTGCCATTACAATAGCCTAGTAACAAAAAAAACAAAAAAATTTGAACTTTGACCTTGATTAAAATGGAATTTATTAACTTAAGTTTTTTATTTTTAAATGTAATCATTACTGTACCTCGTAGACAAGTTCATGATGAAAGTGTGGCACCTCTAACTCGCGCAAACAGCAAGCTGCCTCAGTCGCATCGTGAGACGAAAGATACTCTTCCAGCAGCATGTAAATTCGCCGAGACAAAGCTTTTACAGGTTGAGCCCCACCTCCTACTCCCCACACATTGTTTAGGCGGAGCATACCAAGTTTGTCCACCAACAAAACTTCAGCTTGAGCCAGAGAGGCCCTGTTCAAAATAAACAAGACATTTAGTAAATAAAGATTCAACAATAATATTTAGCATAGATAAGGCGAACAAAATTTCAATTCAATAAATATAATGTCAACTTACTTTGCATGCTCGTTTGTAGCCATTTCTTTCCATGAGTTGATCATACTCACTGAGAAGCAGTCGTCGGCTACAGCCCGAGCAATAAAATTTCCCAACACAAGTGGAGCGTCTGGGGCATCCAAGATTAAATCGGGCAGATTACCCAACAGAGTCTCAAACGCTGTCAAACAAAAGCAAATTATGAATTACACAGGTGAGTATTTCGTTTACTGTATAACAAAACCTGAAAAACTTGTGCATTGTACAAGAACGTATACCATACGATTTTGCGTTCTCCTTTGAATAGTATATCATTGTCTTAAATTCAAAAATCTAGCACTAGGAAATCCATAAAAAAACTTCCCCTACTATTAGAGTTGAATTACTTGTGATCCCCATAACAGTGTATCACTGTTTTCTGTATTGCATACATCAACCATAAGGCGACCAGAGCTACTCTGACACCTTTAAGCAAATGATTATATTGATACTACAAAATGACAACATAAAACTCTACGTAGTCATACAAATGAACTCGAATTCAATAAATAATAAAATTCAGATAATATTCTCATAAAAAATTGACGGAGTACAGCAGAGGCCTCACCTCAATAATGCCACCATGTACTGCTGGTAACTTCTAACCTATGCAAAGCAAACTAATGAGGTAGTAGTAATATAGGATACGTTCAGGCATACTAATACGTTAAAAAAATTTATGAAAGAAAGGACAAGTCAAGAGCAACCATGATCCCCTGAGGAGAAATACCAAGATGTATTCTCATGCCCTGGACTGCAAAAACTGGAAAATAAGCACAGACGTTTGAGAAACCATGCAGCGGAAATATGTACTCCCTGCATTCTACACACAGTTAATTGAAAATGGAAGCTGAGAGCTTTTCCCCATTCATTCTATTTATAATAAACGACTGATGGGAAAACGAGACGAAAGGAGATTTGGATAGATGATGACAAGCTAGAGCTCCAAACCAAGCTCTCAAGTATCGATTTTTTCTTCTTCTTTTTCTCGCCAATCTCAGCAAAGACTGAAATGACAACGTGCACTGCCTCCGTCGTTAGGCAAGGTTGAAAACTCTCTTGTTTCTTTCAAACGCAGAATGATCAAATTGAATCGCATACTATGTTCGCATCCTTTTACTTTGATATTGAACAATATCGATTACCTTTAACGATCCCTATTTTAACTTTTCCTTCCAGTGATATTCAGATATATACGTGAAACCACCAATCGATAATTTTTCGTACCTCATGAGTCGATGAGTGATGGCATGTATATTTTTGAGCTGATGTGTTCGTTTAAATAGAACCAGCAGCTATTTAAATTTAGCAATGTGCATAATATAGACATGAAAATATTATTCCAGCTCAACGCAAAATCGTAGGGTACAAGAACATAGCACTGAAATGATGAATATTGTTATATGTAAATATTAATAATATACCTTTGGCTATGTCTTCGGAAGAGACAATTTCCTCCGACAAGTCTGAGATCAATACAGAGGTCATCTCTCGGTGAGACGGTTTGTGATCCATGGCAGCTTCAACAGCAATCACAATAACCTAATGAGAAAGAGAGAAAGACAACTTTATTAAAATATACTTGACACTGTCTCCCAACGATGATAGCCCACCTGGCTCACTATACGTATCAAGATTTTGTGAAATATGAGTATTTTCCGAACGTACTTAATAGTTCTAGAAATAAAATGTTTTTATCAATAAAAAGTATTTATTTTTAGCTACACGCAACTCATTGAAGTCCCTTTCATCCTCACGCCACATTTAATACTATTCCGCTAATTACATTAGTTTTTTAAGACAGCTAAATCATCTGTATTATAATTACCTTGTGTTTCTTTTCCCCCAGCCGCATTTCGTCAAGGGCCGCCATTACTTCGTGAGCATCACCGTGCTCAAAATACTCCAAGACGGTTCCCTCAACTTGTTTCTGTTAAAAAGTAAAAATTTCTTCCGTAATTTAAATTGAAAAACTGCCAGCCTTACATCCTTATTTTAACAATGCATATATTCAGAGAAAATCGTAGCGATTTAACTGACATTATTAGTAAACGAGTTGTATAGGCTTAACTGCCTCCCCCAAAATTGAATATGATCCCACAAAATTATGTTCTGTGATTTGATAAAAAAGCTAATTTACCTGGATTTCATCGTCCGTCAACTCTGGAATGATAGCCTTCAGATGAATATCTCCATTTTCTAACGACTCTGAGTCATAATTGGGATCTTTGTAGTCCAGAGAGGCTTCACTTACTCCACTAAGCTCAGATCCATACGCACCCCAAGTACCCTTACCACCAGCACCACCTAAAATTGTCATCAAGAATAAATTCACACATTAGTAAAATATCCCATCTTTTTTCATACATAATCAAAGTGTCATACATTAAATTACATAGCCGCTACTGGTCAAACTTAGGAACAAACTACAAGTATAAAACAATGAAGACTAATCTCGAAATATTTTTATTCACATTTTTTATTTTCTCGAAATTCTCTCGACAAAAATAATATTTTCTGCTACGCCTTTGAGATCCACAGACGTATAAGTAACATAAACAAATATAATATGCGTATGCAATAATTACAAGCAATAAGAGAACTCAAGAGGATGACAGTCTGACAGCCTACGTCTTTGTTTTATATTAGGCACGACGTTCGATTCAATGTATGAATGCTCCGTGAAATTGACTTTTTTGCCCTCTGCCGATTCAATTCAATGTCTATACTATACACTATTCTACATAGAAGCAACCAAGTGAAAAAGGAAGCAGATTCACAGTATCCAATCATAAAGCTTGCGTGGCAAGTTACAGCAGAAGCAGCAGCCAGCACACACAATTTACGTGCAGAAAAAAAAACATACGATTCAAATCCTCCTCCTGCAAGCCACAAAAGCTAAAAGATCAATAAGAACTTGGCGAAGGGCATACGAAGGATTTTCAGGACGTATCTGCAGTTGGTAACACACTTGGAAAGGACAAATGAAGAAAATACGATGAGGAGTGTGGAGTCTTGCAGTTCCTATACTCCATCCATGCACCACGACCACAACAGCACACAGCTGTAGATTTTCGGCTTCCAAATATGAATATATACCCATACCTACCTAACTACAGACACATAACGTGATGACTTGTATAGAATACGAAATGTGCGCACATTTCCATTCCATGTGAATCTGAATACCTTTACAGCCTTCACTCTTTGTGTAACTCACATTTATAATAATAATGACATTAAATGCTACTACAAACACAGTCTTTTTCCTTACGTGGCCAAAACCGTCTGCCCAGCAACAGCAACTTTCCCAGTGTACCCATCAAACCCATCCACTGGCACCGTGCTTCCCATTCCCTGCTTCGCTCACCTTACACACACACACACATATTTCTCTCCTCTCTAGTATCGCCCAAAAGAGAAATTCAATGCCAAGGACAAACAACTTACAGGGTATAGCCAGTAAGTAAATATTATGCTTCGGACTTAATAGTTGAGATGAAACTTCTAGTAAGTCTATACATACTTGTATCGATCTTCACTGCTCGCTCGACACGTATGTATACCCCTCCCGCACTGCTTGTTCCTTCCGTCGTACATTCAAGTTACGACTACTGTACATGGCCAACAACAAATAAAAACAAAAGCTAAGCCTTTCCACTCTGTCCCCGTATCAAAAGCCAAAATATAACTATAGGTTTAACTAATTATTTTGGAGGATTAAACTATACAGGCATTTTTTAAAAAATGAACACAAGCTTTGAAGCTTTAACGATTAACAGTATGTACACACACTATGCACACTCACAAAATGCACAACCTATTAAGGCAAATACTATACGTTCAGAGTCTAGCGATCATAACTCAATTTTTTTCTAATAATAAATTCGCCTTTGTTATTCATTAAATCAAACTCTTAGTGCATTCGTTACACGTGTATGTACATTCCCTACACTTATTTAAATTATAAACTTTATCCTCAATAATAAGTAAAAGTCAATTAATAAGTAAATACGTAAGTTCACTATACACTATCCTGTGAATCAATTCAAAATCCAAGATAACCCTATCAAGCACTACCATACTTTCAAGGCGGAATATGCAAATGATACAAATTAATAATAACTCCGTTATTTACAATGTGTTCGTTAGGCCTACATTTAAGTGTTAAATATAATTCATTTTCTTTGTCTTCAGACGAATCTGAAAACTTCGAATTATCTGTTAGGTTAGTCCACTCTTTGGTTAAATATACCTACTTAGGTACCTAAGTACCTACATTAAGTTACATTTTGGGTTTTTTTGGGGGTCTCGATATAATATATTTATGAAACTGGGTATGCAATTCGAAATCATCAAGACTAATAATGCGTGCCAAACCAAACATTTATATAAATACGTACGGCAACCTCAATTCCTCCAACGTAATTCACGCTTTAAAGGTGACGCAATGACAATACACATCATTGTAGATTGTTTAAAACAGAACTACTAACACCAGGTCAACGACACTTCTCTTTAAATCCTTGTGCCATCCTTTGTAGATTACACACATTTTTAACTGAATTATTGTTTTCCATGACAGGAGACAGCAGACGACAAAAGCAGGGGGTTCTTTAAGTTTCGCAATAAATACGTAACAACCGCTAACAAATTATGACTTCGCTACTGTGACAACCCTTGGCCTAACTCTATCGCACCGAGTTAAACTGTGTAGTTGTTGCTACATAATAAAATCCTGATTCTGAAGAGACGAAGTGACTGACAGTCGCAGTTCTAAATATACGTAGGTAGGTAGGCATACATATAGGTACCTAACCTAAGTACCTACATTACTTCCATTCCAATCATACAACACAAAAAATTGTGACGACATTCTTGTATGATTGAATCCGTTCTCTGCTTTGACTCTGCCGCATGATGATTTCCAGCTGAGTCTAATTACTCGCATGGCGGATTAGAATTTTCCCACATCTCTCATAATCTGTGTGTACTAATCACTCCCAGATACAGATCCCATTACATCTCTTTTCTCCGTGCAAAACAGCCAAACATTAAGTTTACCAGAGGATAGAATTGCAGATGGAAAATACGAAGTTCATTAATACTTGTGAAATCTTTTAATTGTGGACCTCCACACATTATCAAGCAGTTAAGCCAATTTCCATCTCAAAAAGAAACGATATTAAGTGAAGCAAAAATGCTTAGTATTAACGTATACATTAATACTGTATCCAAAGTTAACATCCACATCATCATGGCGCTCCATTCAGCTCAGAATACACATGTACACTAATTTCCCTGGAGCAAGTCTTAAAGGATTCACTGACGAAATGTCACACAAAGCAACAGCGTATACAGAGATACTGGCTGGTAAACAAGAAATGACCTTGGACCACGAAAGAGAAAGATAAATATTATGCACATCGCATATTTACAATCTTAACTGACTTTCCACACGCAATCCAAGCTCTCTTCCCCTCTTTTCCACACTTGGATGAATTTCTAGTCAACTCACCTTTTAGATACATAGGGGTTGTGCTGGTGAGCCCTTCGCATCTACGTTATCTTGTACATGAAAATTCTTTAAACACATGTACTAGCATCCATGTACTTCATTATGATCATCTCACACCGAGCCGCCGGGATAGTCGACGCTAACGCTATGACAGACTCTGAGATAATCTCCAACAAATACTGTACAAGTATATATCTACTATGTACATGTGTGACTATCATACTCGGAACTTGACGAGAGAAAATTGTAAGTACCAAACGGCAATTGGAAGTCTATATAGAAGGAATATGAGCGCCATCAATCCGTTTTTATCGTGTACAAACTGATATCCGAGTATACGGATTTTCTTGCGTGCTCACATTTAAATGGAACTATGGAACCATAGTAAACAAACCATGAGAAAAAGCCCAACCAATGAATACTAATTAACTAGTAAGATCAAAGTTAGATCCTCGGATGTAATCAACAGCTGGTGCTGGTGAGGAACCCTTCTTCGGTTAATGTTCAGGTACATTTCTCGATGGTAAGTATTGGCAGTTTTTTATTTTTTTAATAATAGAGTACCTTAAACTATCATCAACTGCCAAATATGGGATTTCGAAAATCCCCCCTTCAGGGGTAATTTTGACTGTATAGTGCATTTTTGGCAACATTTGCCCCTTCTGTAGCGCCCACAAAAATGAACCGATTTCGACAAAACTTTTTATTTTGGTAGACAACAGAAAAATATTAGGGCGTCTTTTGCAATTTTAACTGGTTTTTGAAAATTAAGGCTAAAAAAAATTTCCAAAATTTTCAAAATTTGTATTTTTGCCCCAAATTATATATGGTTTTTTGAAGTAGATGGACAACCACATTTTAAAACTTTTTTGACTCTATATTTTTTTTTGATTTGGTCACTCCATAGTTCACAAAGTTATCCGGTAAAAAAAATAGTTTTTTTTATAGATTTTGTTTTTCAAAAACAGCTTTCATTTTTAAGGCGCGATAACTGCATGGCTTAACTAATGTATACCTATATTGTAGAGCATTTAATTCTGTATATAGAATTATTCGACTTTAAACTTATATCTATCTGCGCATATGGAAACAAGACGATTTCAAAAATACAGATTTTGAAAATTTTGGAAATTTGGAAATTTTTTTTAGCCTCAATTTTTAAAAAACAGTTAAAATTGCAAAAGACGCCCTAATATTTTTCTGTTGTCTACCAAAATAAAAAGTTTTGTCGAAATCGGTTCATTTTTGTGGGCGCTACAGAAGGGGCAAATGTTGCCAAAAATGCACTATACAGTCAAAATTACCCCTGAAGGGGGGATTTTCGAAATCCCATATTTGGCAGTTGATGATAGTTTAAGGTACTCTATTATTAAAAAAATAAAAAACTGCCAATACTTACCATCGAGAAATGTACCTGAACATTAACCAAAGAAAGGCTCTGAGGGACGCATGCAAAACTATTTACATTTATTTCCACTATCAGTTTAAAATTTTTGCCCGTATAAGTAAAGGTGTGAACACGTCAGTCATAACTTATACGCGCATTTGATTTACCTCTAGATGACAAGTCTACTGACTAGCCTAAAGACTACACAAAAAACTTCAACAGGCTCAAAAAAACCTTCTCGGTGACTCACAATAATATTATTATTATAAAAACAGACATGCGGGGGGAAAACAGTAGATACGTATAAAAAAGCATTGTAAATGCTTCTAAATTCTCAATCAGCCTGACTAACACCGCTCCCGTCCAAGCAAATGCATACAAGAAATTTATGTGCATGGACATGGAAGGTAATTCAAACGGATTACGACAAAATGCCGTGTCAAATCCAGAAAGAAAAGACCAAATCCAGATTTCTACGATCACATCCAATTTCTAAAATACACCATTTTTACCCATACACTGTTCCCTTTACTGCCGTTGACCAAAACCTGTGCGACGCATTTACATGCATATATACTGATTTATAGCATGTAATTATACCTATACTATACTACTATTAGAAAACGAATATTATGCTCAAAACCTTAGCGTCTATTGTGAACACCAAACCACACTGTGACACTGTACCATACCATAACCCTAGGCTCCAAATTCAGTCTTATCCATCTTGGCAACTGGCCAAGAATGAACGACGCAGTTAGACTCAACAGCAGTCACACTAAAAGATTCGCAAAGGCATATTATACGACGATGTCATGTCAAGTCCTCACACACGGCCTTCGAAGTAACATTTAGTGCGACGGTCAAATCAACAACTTTTTATGCGATTCTCCCTAAAAGGTTTATTCTCCTTCTTCTTCGCCTCCTAACTCTATCTCAATGTAACATCTATAGAGGGGACCAAAAATCTATGACTATTGTTAGATTCTTCATAAGATACATTCCCTAGGTACATACAACTAAATACGATAGTATAACTTCAGACAATTTAAGAAAACGACTCGTTCAAGCACAGCTATATAGCTGACTCTGACTATATAGGGAGTCTTACAGATCAAAAATTAAATAACACACAATTAGCTACACCAAAATAATAATAATAAACCGTGTGGGATTTAAAAAACGTACTCCTTTCTAGGAACTACCATCCAGTCCCAGACCTACTATACTCTAAAATTTATTAAGATTGTTTTCAGAAGTTTATCATGGATGTACAAATCTTTCTGAACTGAACAGATTGTAATTATTAAAAAATATATAAAAGATTAATCTTTTGCCTTTGTTTAGGGTTAAAGGCATAACTACAGATACATAGTAGATGCTGTAACCCCAGGACAGAAATAGTACAATTTAGTTTGCCTTCTGGATGCTAGTGTGTGTACATGATGCACTAGAAAATCAGGTGCACATCTGACTGACTAACTACCCTTAGCATGTACTCAGTTATTATTACCTTCTACACAGCTACCACCATAAGGAAAAGGCTCCTCAATCCAGTACCATTTGTCAAGGGAGTATCTACCTACCTACCCACAGCCACAGACCTGCAATCTTTAGATAGATACCTTCCAGTACCTAACAATCACATGTCAAAGTCTCAGGTAGATGCTGTACAGATTATAGATACACTCTAAGCAAGTTAACAATGTGTAGTGTTGTTCAGCGGAACACAACAAACCCTGTTTCTAGCTCTTTAGGTATGTACACTATGTACCTACGAAGCCGCACTTAGTTATTAATGCAGGTAGGTGTACAACTGTAAAGTGTATGGAAGCACGTATGTATACTCACACGAGGATTTTAAACTGGTACAATCTCATCTGGAGACAGCAGGTCTGTATTATAAAGAAGAGAGAAGCAGCAAAAAAAGGAAAAGATCTTTTAAAGACTAGGATTATTTAATGTTAAGATTCGAGCTGGCTATTTCCACCCCCTCCAAATCTCTTCACTGGATTCTTCCATTACAAAATCCTTCTCCGTTCCTTTGCATACACAACCTTACAGTGTCATTTCTATTTTATCATCTCACATCCAAACCAATGTTAGATCCCCCTATCAATGTACGGCCTTTAGGACCAGGACTACCAGGACAAGACAGATTTAATTAATATGCTTTAATGTGAGTAAATTTAGCTAAGTCGTGTGTGTAGATTTGTCATACAAACAAAGACAGACAAAATACTGAAATACAGCATACATATACATATGGCCATACGTAGTTAAAGAGCCGTTGCCTGCTGAATCCAGTAATAAAAAAAAGGAGTGAGTGCGTGTAACTAACTATACGAAGCAATAAAACACGTATCTGGGTTGAAAGGATAAGGAAACCCAATTATGTACAGAGCATTATAAGGACCAAACATCCAATAATAATACTTTAATAGGTAAATAAATAACGAATGTTCAATCAAGTGTTGTCATTATATTATTTTTTCTCAAAAGCAATTTTTTTTTTACTTTTGAGATATCGGGAGCTTCGCAGAGTTAAGTATAATGATGGCAATGTTTCATGAGAAGATTCAACTTTATAAAGTAACATGAATTTGACTCACGATTTTGGAGCTGTATTCGCTGTATACTAGGTTTGGGGAGTGTTCTACAATTGTACATACAAATAATCATCGACACAGTGCAGCTAATCAAGGTACATATTACAATTATTATTATCATTTTGTAAATTAAAAGTTCAATCCAAGAGCCAACAAAAAAGGTTTTTAGTATTCCTTAGACTGCGCATGGATGTCTAATAATAATAATAATAATAATAATAATAATAACACAACCACGGTCCCATTTGTATCCCTCGACGTATCATATTCTAAATACGTAGAAGGGAAACAAAAGAAAACTTGAGAGGAGCGTAATATTATAACAACACGATTTTGTGTGTGTAAAGACATACACTCTCTAAGCTTTACTATATACACAAGCGATGATGATGCATCCAAACATACGCTGAACTTTTTCAAAGACTCGCAAAGAAAAAATATTTGAACCTACAAGCTCAACTCACTACACAGCTTTTAAGGGAAGACCAAAGCACAGTATCTGATTATCAAAGCGTGCAAAAAAAATGCAACTCCAGCACAACAAGTAATAATAAAAGATCCAACTTAAAGGCAACAAGTCGATTCAAGAAAATCAACACACTAAACTGCCTCACAGCAGCCCAGTATTACAAGAAAGAACCCTCCTTTAATACCAAATATTGTGTGTGGGTACATAAATAGTAGGTAGGTAGGTATTACCTGTGTAAATTATTACAAGATCTTTACTTACATGCACATACATAGTTAACAGTTTGAACAAAGTAAGTCAAATCCAAATACATGTACTATATGCAATGAGAGTCGGAGAATTCTCTTCAATAATGCGGATTGGGGCAGACCTGCCGTGTAGGTCATATTATAGGAATCATACCCACATCAGAGTGCTACCACTAAATGCCAGGCCCATATGTTAGCTTTAGTAGGTAAAAGGTACTCAAAACTGAGACTGCACTTTGTAAACTCACCAGTCAGTTCAGGAGATATGATGTGTGCGTTTTTGAAGTGACGGGATATTAAAAATGATCTTTTTTTTACTCCATTCAAGAGCAACGTTATTCACTCAGAAATGGGAAGTTGTGTCCCATTAAACATCTCCCGGCAGAAAACAAGAAGCGTAATAAGAAGGGCAATGTACTGTGCAATTCTTTAAACTATATGCACAACAATACATCGCCAACTATGCAAAACGACCACACCCTTCAATCAGACCTCGATACAGATCTGAGTTTTCACATCACCATGCTATACCCTCTTCCCCACCGCCACACCACCGTAGTACACATCTTTCAGCAAGAACATGAATTCAATCTCAAACAAAACTACAAACATCTCTATATAATTTTGACTATACATCTGTTTGTGTACTCAGAAGTACTCCTGTTTAATTTCCCTCAAATTTATTTTGCACTAATTGAAAGATCTCCACACTCACTCACTCACTAATCGTTGTCACACGTACTTATGTATTTATTTACCGTTCTGACTGAACTACATTTATTGCATATTATGTTCTTTGTGTCACGTCCCAATGTGCAGCAAACTGCAACGACTGATAATTAAAATTTCCTGACCCAAGACTCCACGCGCATCCTCCTCCTCCTAATTCAAGAGCGACTTTACGTTATAGTCCACATGACAGAACTATAATGTAATCAGGACCAAATCATCATCTAGATGCAACCGAACGACTTTAATTCTGCGAATAACTTCCCGCTGTTCTGAACTACCTATATAGGTGTTTATACACTTTTATAAAATCCAATAAAAGGAACGTGTGCTGTTGCTGTTAAATGATTTCTGTTATATATCCACGTCATATACCCACCCCTACATTCAAATTTCAGTATTGCATCAAAAAAATAATATACAATTGAATATTCCAGCCCTACAATTCCAAATCAATCCAATCCTATATTATAGTATATTTATATAATATAATTAAATGTATCCACACACAAAGGCAAAATTTCTGACAACAATCAAATCATGCACATTTGCGTTTTTCAACCTGAACATCTATTTGAACATGGTTGAACTGCTGTCGGTTTGAGTAAATGTGGCGAGGAATAATGGCAACAAAAACAGCTGGACTGATTCTGCACTGACAAAGGGAGTCATTCCAAAAATGTTATCATGAACTGTCATAGACCAGATGCAGCACAAGCGTCCGCCGTCGTGACGTACCCTCAAGACCTAAAGGTTGGTGGTTGTATATGAGAATTTATTTTATTATTGTCAATAATAATACTGTGTGTACATTTACAAGCATGCGGAACAGAGGAGTATTTTAGGAGAGATAGATACGTTTCGCTTCTTTCCACGGTTGAAGGTTGAACTGACTCTCCCACAGGCCCAGGATATAGGTATGCATTTTTACATACACAAATGATACTTGAATTCGTATGCAGATACCTATTTATTAAAGATAAATATCATTCGACTACTACTACCACTACACCAACCATCACAAAACAAATGGATGTCGAGTAGAAGAGATGGAAGGATCGAACGAAACCTTCATACCTGCTTCCTTCAAACAAACGGCTAATGCACGATTATTATCTATCACTCAACTTACGAGAATTTGAAGCGCCGAACGAACGAACGAATGATCGAGGCTCAGCATTGCTTTGGTTAGAGCACTTGAATTGTATGGGTACTCAATTCCATACGAAATGTTCACATACTATAGGTACATAATATGTTAATGCGCCCAACTAACTTGCTTATTACCACGTATATACAATAATTATGCATCAACTATTTGTCTTCCAATGCTGCGGTATCGCATCACCATTTCTGTGACAAACATTATAACGTGTAAACAAACATATACAAAGTTCCCCGATAATAACTTTACATCAATTCCGGGGTCAAAATGAGTAATGCAATTACTATGACCTCCCATATTCCCTGTTTTCTGCGTACAATGGCTAAAAAAAACTCGACTTGTACAACCCCTACTACAACATATCAATACCACAACTACCACTGTTATCTACAAAAATTAACCAACAAATTGGCATTTATGCACTTCCAACGACATGTATATATGAAAAAACAAACGCTACAGCGCAGTACATATTACCTATTCGGGCCATGGGATACGTCCCAAAGGCCTCTAGATTTTAAAAGTAAAGTATTACCTATTTATTTGTAATTAATAATATAATAAAATTTTAAGTAGTTCAGTATTGAAGTAATGACCTACCTTTCTTTGGAAGCCCACGGCCAAATCCGTTTCTGGGTTTTCGAGAATTCTTCAAAAGCCTGGAAGCTGCGATTGCCGGAGTTCCATTGGCGACGTCTTTGGCAAGGAACTTAGTTAACCTCTTGGCTTTGCGTTTAATACGATCGGCTACCGGTGCGTAGTTTTCGTTGACATTCTTTTCGGCCGGAACAACAAAGCCATTGACAATGGCGTGGGTAGGACTATGACCATTAGTAAGAGCTACGGCAACCACCGGTTCCTCAGGAGACATAGCCATGCCACCATTCACAAATTTGATTCCGTTCTCCATCTTTTGTATATAGACTTGATATTATTGCTTCAGGATTTCTAAATAATTAATTTGTAAGATCAAAAAGATGATTTGGTTGACTTGAATCACGTAAAGGTTACTTCGAGAGAGGATTAGCTGAATATTACTGGTGATGTGTGTTGGAGTTGGAGTAGTAGTAGTATGTAATTAAAGCACGCTTGTAGGATTCCCTTTTAAAATCGAGAAGAGTAAAAAGTGAGCAGTCGATGTGTTATGATCAACACCAACAGATTCAGTCTAACAAGAATATATTATTTAAGGTAAATATATTCTCTCTACTACTTTTAAGGATTCGTGTTCTGAGGATTGTTATACGTTATCACGTAACTGTATGTACCAAGTACGGACGAACAAACAAGTCTAGCAATTGCAATAATAATCAGTCACTTTAACAAACTTTTAATTCTATAACACTGACTAAGGTTTCGGTTTTTTTAATACTCTGCGATATTCCTAACCATCAGTTATTACTTTTTAGTACTGAAGAAACAAATATTATGTAGCTTCTCTTTTTCTTTCTTTTCTCATGTATAATATGCGCCCACTGATAGCCCGAAAAATCTTCTTCAGATCAAATAGTACAGACGATGTTCACAATCAACCGCGATATAATTTGCTTGCTATAAGTAGTCTTTCATGAACGGTATTAGTTTCCACCAAGTCTTAATTGCAAATCAGGTACATGTACACAAACAGATTTAGCTGAATATTGTATAGTGATGCTGAGGAAACTGTTTGGCAATAGTTCTATATTTCGGTTGTCTTTTTCGTATTTCACACTCAAATAGTACTTTCAACTTTCAACAATTCAATTCACACAGTATAAGTTATATACATATAATTATATATTTGGGAACGTCAATGACCAAGAAGATTTGGGTAATCTTATATAAAATTGTAATACTTGTAAATACTTCACTGAAGTAAATCTATGGCCACGGACAAAAATTCATTCAATCAATTCCACACATTCAAAACAACAATATCCCTCAAAAGCTGACAACTTTCTTCTTTTCTCTGAGTTTCAGAACGCTTCAAACTTCTAGATTCAGCGGGCTGACTCTTGTTGACAATTCAAATGAAAGATTGGTAAACCTAATAATCAACTTTAGGTACTGAGCTTTTCGGTGGTTCTGTCAGTCAGGGAGAACGCTCTCATATGGGCGCAAAGTACTCCCGAAATTTTTTGCTCTCAAACCGGCGCACTGCTCCCAGGTCGGCGTAAAATAAATTAAAATGAGCTCATTTAAGCGTATTGTACTCCAATACGGGCGTAAATTACGAAACACTCTCACAAAACCTTGTTGGACCGTGTTATAGACGACTGGACTGAGGTACTGTCTATGCCATATTATAGAGCGTTAAAAACTGCATAGAATTGGCCGTATGATTTTTTAAATTTTCCGTCCTATTTTAAGCAACAAGAACTTTACAAATAGCTGCTTTTTTTGGGGGAAAATATAGGAACGTTTAATAAATTACGTTAACGACCAGAACCCATAAAATAATTGCAGTGCATGAATCAAATATTACAAAGTAGATAAGATTGGAAAATATAATCCAGAATTAGATGCGCGTCCCTTTTTAGATTATCACGTTACGCAATTTAGGTAAATCATTCGGGATTATAAATTCAAATTAATTTTGATTCAGATTTATATTAGTTTAAAACAGCTGAAAAATTTTAGTTTCTATTTGATAAGTCATATTAAGAAACTCAGAGTCTGAACTAAACTGTAACTTTTAACGCACGTGCAAAAATTATGACGAAGGCATGAATACCCAGGCAGTTCGGTAAAAACTCAAAGTTCGTTATTTATAAAATTAAGTTTATTATATTCAGTAATTTATAGAGGTTACTATTCAGAATTTTTAGAATAATCACTTTTACCTACCCCTCGAGGTTATTATTATATGGACAATCAACAAAAGTAATTACTTTTTAGTTAGTACAAACTTAGATTTAAATAGCTTCAATCTTATTTGATTACTTTTAATACAAAAAATTACTTCTAAATGCATAGCATTTGTATTTAAATACAGTATTTAAACAAAATTCTCTACCCTTTCATGCAAGCGCATCGGCAATGAAGGTACTGAATCGGGGCTGCAAATTGTTATTTTGGTATACGTTTTTAACATTGACTTAGCAATAACAACAAAACAAAACTAGATTAAGTTGATGCTTCCACAAATAACAATTTAAAGCACTGGTACTGATGGGCCAAGTTAACTTTTCATGAAAATCTAGTCACAAAATCGTCATCCCTCAGATGTAGATACAACTTTTCAATCGTGGCTACAATGCCAAAGTATTTAAATCTAATGATTGTCCACTGACTGATTATGGCAGATTATCCGTTCCAGCTTTCTCTAGATTTTTCATGGCCATGACTAACCGTATGGGGTATTACTTATTAAACAAGCCCCAATAAATGATATTAATTTGACTAATCCATGACTAATTTCGAACCATTTTGATTTTATTGCTGTCAATCGATAAAAATTGAGGAGAATAAGATTTAAAGTTGGATTAGTCAACAAGATGAAAATTGTTATTACTTTATTTCTATATTATAATTCGATTTAGGTAAATTCTTAAATAGCGGTTGATCAAGGTTTCAGTCTCATAATTTATGAAGCGCCCCAGCCTGTCGTATACCCACAACATTATACTACGTAAAAGTATACAATTCGAGCGCACTTACTCCCGTTTGGGAGCATTTCGGTTCAAAAATTTTTGGGAGTACTTTGCGCCCATATGAGAGCGTTCTCCCTGACTGTCTGTTGGAATGAAGGCCTAACTAGCAGCAATACTTTGCTTCGAATGATGATGATGATGATTCAATGTTTCTTTATGCCCTCAAAGATGATGATGATGGTAATGATGTCTTCCTACGTAGCTGGGCTTGACACTGTCAAGATCAAGATTAGGTCAGGATAGATTACTTATAAGGACGCAAAGGATCATTCGGTCGGTGATTTACTTGACAACTGATCGTGAGACAGAAGGAAGTGAAAATACTACGAGCAATGTGAAGGAATCAGGAGAATGATGAGTAAAATAGCTCAAATATATAATAATTCATATAAAGACTCGGCTCAGGGTTCAAGTTTTGGGTAGCAACAGTACTAAACTCAATGAGAAACTATAAACTCGCCTCTATCTCTCTCTTGGCTTCTATATTTGTTTGTATAGATAGAAATTAGAATTCAGAATTGGTTTCAGATTGGACTCAAATAAAATTTCGTATTTTTTTTGACAACTTTTAGGAGACGTTCGAGAAAAGGAGTCAAGAAATGACAATCCTTGGATGAGGTCAGGCAGTGACTCTAGTTTGAAATTCCAATGAGTACTAACATGAAGAGAGTTTAGGTTTTAAATGTAGTCAGGAAATTGGAAAGAATTTTGTCTAAAAATGAATAATATTATATTTTGACGACGATTACGAACAAAGACTGATCCGTTCACACACGAAGAGATCCACTCGCACTATGGTAATGGTATCCCAGTTGCGAACGTCTTTTCCTTTTTCCATCATTCTGGTTTTTTCCCTAAGCAGTCCTTACTCCCCTGTTTGTCAACAAAGCCCCTCACGAAGCTCACCTCCCATTGGCTCTCAGGAGTCAGGCAGCTCAAACTTTGGCCACTCTTGCCAGCCCGCTTCCCTGCTTGTTGCCAAGCAGCTATTTCACTATTTCATCATCCTATATAATATGCTCTACAGTCTTTTCCATAGCAGAGATGAGGAGAACACTAGAATAGAACATCTCTATACCATAATCACAACACGACCAGAACCAGTCTCGGCAGTGTCGGCAGTCGGCTTCATATCTATGCATATACCTATACGCTTTTTACATCCTTGTACATAATATAAATCCCTTTAAAACATCTACTCCTACTACTACTCTTATACGCACTATGGCCAATTCTATCCATTCTTCTCTTATTATGCTTTTTTCCGAGGCTATCTTCTCTCAGCCTCAGCAGTCTCACTACTAGTCCAGTCCTAATTCTATTTTTTTAAACCTTTTTCTCTCTTCTATATAATGCTTCTTTCTACATTCTACAGAACCAGAACCGCTGCGCAATTTCTTCTATTATCAGACCGGACCGGTCCCATATTCTACTAGATATATTTTCATTCCCCTAAAATATATTACATATATCTACATGACTTTCACTTCACCGAAATTTAACCGAAAGGAAACATCGCATACATTACATACACATAATAATACTGCCCTACAGGCAGGCGTACATGTCCCCGATCACGAACCATTTTACTACGCACTACTACATCGTACTGCACACATCAATAGCCTCCCTGTCTCCCTGCCTGCTGATGAATACAGAAAATTTTATAACGCCGAACCTAATAAAGTATATTGTAGGTTCGACGCCTTCCCAAAATCCAACATATCATCATAATACATAGGACAGAAAAGCAAAACAAGTAGTTAAAGTAGAAAGAAAAGATGTCAAAAACCTTACTTACTGAACTCCTTACAATGTTATGATATTCCTTTGTTTGTATTTACGCAGGGTATCCCAAAAATTCGAAAATAGAATTCAAATCCAAAGAGAGAAGCACCACTTTAACTGCCACTAACTCTAATCTTCCGTCCGTGTGCCGTGTGTATGGTGTATGGAGGTAGTGTTGTTCCTTCTATGTTTTGTTGATCATATGGTTCTGAAGTCGCGAGATCGACTCGTCTGTGTCGTTCAAATCCGAATCTACCTCGTCAGAAATAAATGACAAAATCATGAGGAGAGACATTTAATGTGAGTCCATTTTCACTCAGAAAAAGTCTACTCGGGATCATGACAATCGACTAGGATTGTAGAGAAAATTGTGAACTATCCGAAAACGTACCTGTCATGAAGTGTTTGTGAGGGAGTCGTCGAGATTTTCCTGGTTATACACCAAAATATAACTCGTCGTCCTCCGTCCGTCCGCTATTTACTTCCACACACTCTCAGCTTGCTGGAGCAGTTCGCCTTTCAGAAACCATTGAGCACGTCCGCACATGAAAAAATCTACTAGGCACTGTCTCTGTCTCGTCGAAACCGTCTGCCAACGCCAACATCCATCCCAGAAGCCGAAGCCGATGACGAAGCCGATGCCGAGCCTCCAACCAAAACGCAACGGCTCGCCAACTTTCCTCTCCTCTCCTCAGCCTCAAAAATGTAACCAGGCCGGGATTGTTGTTGAAGAGCGGCAACGCTGCTCCGTCAGGAATCTACAACGCAGAAGAGCGAAACATTTTTACTCTCAACTCCAAAAAGCCTTGTTTTATTAGACGAACTCACGAAAGGAATACGAGTCTCACTCGGAAGACTGGATGGAGATGGAAGGAAGGAGAAGCAAAATAAACCTGCCCGGCTCTCTCCTCCAATATCTCGACTTTCAAGCTAGTATTACATATTATTATGTGTGTAGCCGTAGCTGAATAGTACATAGCAAACTATATAACTTCAATAGGGTTTATGTTATCTCATCTCTACCCTGCCTGCCTGCCAGCACTTACATACCATACATACCTACTCAAAAGAACATGTACGGCGTGTGGGTGCGTCCCTATCTTGTTGATATAGAACTTTTCCAACCCTAGATTTCCAACCCTCCAGACCCAGGACCCAGACTCAAACTCTCCAATATCCCATTTCTCTCTCCGAGTAAGTACTTTACTTTAAACCTACTGCGTATGTAGAGTATATAGTATGTACAGTGCACACAAAGTGCTTCTTGGGCCATTGGGCTTCGGAGAGAGAGATGTAGTATATAGGCATCCTACTACCCTGAAACTGAAACGCATCCAAGTAATAATGAGCGAACAGCAGTCTGTAAAACTGCCTTACGTAGTAGATTCTATCCGCCAGCGCCAGCATTATAGAAACCACACAACAGAGTACAAGAAGGTCTTAAAGCTTACAGACAGACAGGACCAGAGAGGAGATGATGGAAACTTCTCGTCGCTTCCACGTCCACGGTTATACTGTCTCCCTTGTCCCCCTGCCTAGTAATCAGTCACTTTTATGTGAATATAAAATAATATAATACATCTAGGGAATTTGCTAAATTTGCAAAAATTCAAAAATTAACAAACCCCCTCCCCCCCCCCCCCTTCCCCTTCCTGCAATATATTACGTAAATAAATTATTTTTAAAATGCAGGTGCGGGTAGGAGGATGTACTTTTTTTCAAATGGCATTCCTATTTTAAAGGCAACATATTTTATAGGTTATTGACGACTTCCCAGAACCAACAGATGACTGAAGAAAAATTCTCACATATCAATAAATATATGTGATATAATAAATATTATGAAACACTATATATATTATGTTTAAATTGATTCTATAATATGCGTAAGTACAATATACAATACAATATTAATCATTAATCCTTGCTATGTGTAAATATTGTATACGGGCATTTTCCCCCCGGACATTTTCCCTCTAAGCAGTAATACCGGAAATTTTTCCCCAGTCCCAAAATTAAACTAATGGTATAGGCAAGTGCACTTTTGAGTGTTAAATTGCATTTTTTAGGCATATGTTGATCTTCAGGTAAGGCTCATATATGCGTTAAGTATAGTGAAGAGCGTGAGCGTGGATACGTTTCCTCGTTAAGTTTTTGAAACACCGTCAGGTTTAGTTTTTAGTATTTTTGCGACAGTGCTAGATTTACTTATTAATTTTTACTTTTTAATTAATTTGTTTTAACTATTTTATATGTAATATACAAGACAGTTTTTATGTTTAGAGCTATAGGTAACTTACCATTATTAATGGCTTTCAATAGTTGAGTTTTTCACAGTCGAATTACCTTGTAATTAAGCATTTTGTACGATACAGCATACACATGAAGACATACACAGGCACATACAGAAGTTTTAGGCATATGGGAGAAACAGTGTAGTGCTACATATATTTTACGAATTTTTAAGTTTGATACCAACTATTAACTTTGAAGAATATTATTATGATCCAAACTGCTTTTTTTAAATATCATTTTCTAGGTTTTTGAATGTTTATTTTTTGTTTCACTACACAGATCTCGCTTAAGGCTTAATAAATTTTAGATTGAATTGGATTTGTGAGTATAGCATTTAATGAATCATCTCTTTATACTTTATACTATATAACAATTTGCATCTTAGCTTCTTAAATACGGTTTAGGGTGGAAATGTCCAGGGCGAAAATGTCCTACAACTACAACCGTCGTAAATATACTGGATAATATAAAAAGTCCAAAAGTTATATTTTTTAAATAAATCTGACTATATCCTGGCAAAAAAAAAATAAAGACATTCATGCAAGCTTCTACCCGGATTCACCGTAACCTTGGTATGGAACAAATGTAGTTAAGTATACGGTACTGTATTATTATGGATAATATGAACGAGAAAATTCATCAAGCTAATATAATACTAAGGGATCGTGGGTAGCGAGGCTAGGATTGTAAAATGTTTAATTCCCTTCTATCATTATTACGGATGCAGATATACGATTTAATGTTGTGCCTAAAGCCAGACTGACTAGTGAGATATTTGTAATAATTTATAATCATGCGTTATTACGGAGATAATTAGATACGTATTTCCGATGACTGAGCGCTGAAATGATAAGATTTCACAACACTGTTGGCAATGCCTTGGTGCGAAAAAAAAATGTATATCGTTAAAAGCATTGCTATATTATTATAATACCCTTTTTGCTCTTTACAGGTTACGCAGATTTGGTTTTGAACCCCATATATAATAATATAATGTGCGAGGCAGGCTTTGCTCAATTGCTCACAATCAGGCAGGACCGCTTCTCAGTGGAAAATTACTGTGCACATAGAGAGTACATAATATGCTTTGGAACATTTTGGAACATTTTGGAAGCCCACTTTTTCCCCCCATCATGAATCATGTGTGCAATATAGTAGTGAAGTACGTATGCTCTTTCCGTTTATTATTGGAAGGTAATTACACACTGTCGGACCGTTGAAAACGTTCACGATGATAATCTTTACCCTAAAAATTGAAAATGTAAGTGTTTACAATGTGTAGCTCGTTACGTTCCATCCCCTGTTTCCTTTGCTGATCCTTCTTGGAAAACGGAAAAAAGGTAAATACATATAGTAAATAAATACGTTAAGCTGATAAGAGCCAATAAGACGGTAGGTTTTATATACTGTATAGTTCCTTAATTTTGACACTACTTTACTAGTTAGTTTTCTACGTATTCAATCAGAATCAGAGTCAGTTGACAATGATCATTTTTGTGTGTATTGACTCGTACGATTTTTTACTTTGTAAGCATTTAATAGAATATTAGAACGTTTTTAATTCAATGGGCAGGGGACAGTCAGTAAACAGTGCCACTTTTTACATATAGGTACACACATAACGTCTGTCTGTCTGCAGTATTTAAAAATGTCTAAAAACGTTACATAAACACGTTTGACTTTATCAGTATAGTCGTAGTCGTAGGTCGGTCGTAGGGACACATCTTTGTTAAATGAACTTTTAAGTGGTCAAGGATGAGGTTTGACTGTACAGACTATATGCTAATTAAATCAAACATAAACACATACGATATATGCAAAAATTTGTTTATTAATTATGCACATTTACTATTCGCTTCTTTCATAGTTGAAACCTACCTATAGTTAACAATTAATTTTACGAGTAGTGCCTGCGCCTATACATTATGTATAGAGTTCATATTTTCATATATACATAGGCCCCTATAAATGCTCTGTAATAGAGTTTATTACACCAAGGAAAACATATCGTGTAGCTGAATGGAATTGAACAATAATAATTACAAACTACTCACATACATGCAAGCGTTGAATTCAGCTCTCGAATTAAATTGTCCATTTAATTCAGAGCAATACGCAGTTTCTTTGCGTCGTATAGAATCTGGAATGCAGGCTGATGCTTCTATGTGGCTGTGCTGTGACTGTGGTATGGGTAGTAGTATATAGTGCTAATAACTTGAATATTGGTTTCTATTATTCTGTACTCAATTTGTGACCCAACCATATATATAAGTGATTATGTTTTGTTATTATTTAGAAAATTGTCTTCTTTTTTTTATGTGCATAGCATAGTATTAAAAAATATATAGACATAATTCTTTCTCGTGATAATCGTTTTCGTTTATTATAGAAACAAAGAGTAAACTACTTTTATATCAAAACTATGAATGGATACATTTTTTTCTACATAATAATGTGGCAATGGCTTTTAAATGCATAACTAATTTTTCATTATCCCTCCGCAATTTGAATTTATTTGTGGGACTTATGAAATAGCTTAAATATATTTTTATGTCAGCCGAGACAAAAGTATATTTCCCAATTTTATTACTTTCTTGAGTATAAAAATTTATTTTGAACGACGCTCATTATTTCCTATTATTATTGTTTTGCTCAGACAATTAAATATAACCGCTCTTGAACTTGTTCTGCTGGTCAGAACATTGCTCAACTTCAGTTGGAACGAGCGCGATTATCATATCGTCGGTGAAGAAGGAAATCTGCATCTTTCCAAAAGGAAGTTAAAGGCAAATCCGTAGCTTTTCAAAAATATCTAAAAGCAAAACCGCAGGTTTCCGTCGAAATTCAAAAACAAATTGTAGAAAGATGCTTTATGGAATGCCGATCAATGAATATAGCCTTACAAACTGTGATCACACTGCCCAGCCTATCAATAAAAAATGAACACAATTATTTTTTTTTACATTATAGCTTCTTATCACCTTGTAAACAATGATCATCTCACTAAATATATACATCCGAGTAATTACATAGGTGGGTATGTGGTAAAGCTATAGGACCGTTATAGCTCGGGTTCAAAATAAAATGTAATAATAATTGTTATTTCTTAACATATTTATTAGATACTTATAAACTATTCTTATAATTACACACTCGTAGACACCTGCTAATTTCATATTTCAATTCATATTATATGTTAAATGTGAATGGAGTGAGAGAGTTTATATACACAGGGAATGGGCCATGGACGTTTACTATTCGTTTTAACCTCGATTTTAGTTATAATATTACAAAGCAGTTCTTGAGTTGAGCTTTTTTTTAACACTCAAGCTTCCCTATGTTAAAACTACCACTATGCACTGCATGGCTACAATATAGAAAGTATTTTCATTTGTCATTCGATGACAACAAAGATTCAAAATGTACATTACGAGAATATATTATAGTGTATGGCAATCAAAGGTAAAGGGAAGGTAAAGTCAAATAACCTCTTGAGACGAGACGCAGGACGCAGGCTGAGAGACAACGTGGTTGGTGCGTGTGCGTAATATTGCGTACACCATCATTGCTCATTTTTGTTTTGATTTTCTTTGTCTGTCAAGTAGGTATCGATGCCAATCTAAGACGTGTGTGAATGACTTGAGAGCGCTATAATAAAGGCTCCATTTGTCGTCGTCTTCGTCTTCGTCTTCGCATTTAAGTACATCGTCTCTCTCTCTCTCTCTCTCTCTGGTCTCTCTGTATGACGAGGTAGTGTTTACCTTTCTTTTTCCATACATATTTCCATTCTACATACATACAACATCCAAGAAAAAAGAATTATCTCTGAATTCAATCTGTGTGTGTGTGTGTGTGTGTGTATGACCGACCATTTCTCTTCCATTGCATTGCCATGAACCAACATTTTTTTGTTTTTGTCCCTTCAGAACTGTACACATTAGTCCACACTTGAAATTTCATAAATGATAAATATTTTATTAAGATTGATGAAAGAATCAGTTTGGACGGTGATCCTATATAACTTCATAATAATAATAATTATAAAAGGGTTTATATACTATGACCGCAATGACCGTCGGAAGACAAGTCAGCCTACAGTGGTGGAGGACTCCTCTGGTCTGTTTATTGTTATTGGGATACATTGCAAACAGATTGGGACAGAGCTGATTACCTATATTATTATGACGCTAATTTTTATAGGTTGGAAGCATATACATATTATGTAGCATTAGCACCCGCTATGCTATAGCGACTGTATTATGAGTAGGAGTATAACGAAAGTTAATTCAATAATATTGTTCAAATGGGAAACAATTTTATTCTGTACAAGCTACACGACGACGGCGACGACGACGACGACGAAGACACACAATAAACAAAGCAGCATAGCACAACGTCCTAAGATTTATCCTATAAGCTTTTTCTACACATATATAACTCTTCGTTGATCATAGGCCTTGCATTGAAAATGAAAAGGAACTCAAGTCATCAAGTTTTATATGTTCAATTGTGACGGTTAATTGTATACACATATGAGTATTTGTTCGAATGCTCAAGGAATTTGTACTCCTTTTTCACACTTACATACGTTTTATGCAAATTATGGGAAGCAACAACTCCATCACAAAAAAACAAAACTTGGGTAGGTACGTATCTAATTGTAAGAACCTCCCTACCTACATGTGTATCCTTGGAAGCAAACTTATATTGTATTTAGAAATAATGTTCAATCCAATTATTGCGTGTACCTACCTAGAGTCATTCTATCTTATTTTAAAACAAAAGTAAATAAAAACACCGTCTGTCTGTCTTTCTGTCTCTCTGTTGTGTTCGCACTTATACACAGAAAAGTGAATTTTCCTGGATTTCACTGGACTCCTTTCAACTATGAAGGAAAGCAAACGGTGTAATCCGAAAAATAAATATTGTTATATTTCTCATAGTAAGGCTAAAAGAATAAAGAATGTAGGTACATAGTATAAATAGAGATCTACATACTTCGAAAAATGTTACCCTACTCTCACCTTTGAACCATGAATTACCAAATTCTTCTTGCTGTTGGTAATATCCGACTGACTCAAGTGAGTGAAAAATGACGATACTGAAATAAAACAAATATTAAGGAGAACCAAAGTACACGCAGACATATCTATATACCTACTAACATCATCTATAGTCAGTTTGATATACATAGTCCTCGACACGTAGTACGTAGTACACGATGCTCCTTCTGACTCCTGTGGGCTTGGAACTATAAGTCGAGCTATAGTTTTCTACGGTACGAATATACGATAGACGAATATGACTAGAATTGACTTTTTGCCAAAGATTATTTCCAACCAAAACCTACTTTATTTACACGTCTTGAGACTTCATCCTTGTCTAGGCCTAATTTAAGATATGGTGGGTGCGTACTTGCAAATACGAAGACAAACATAATGCAATAACAACATATTTAAGCGTAAGTGGGTAGTATAGGTACATAATGTATGTTACATAGGCAATAGGCACCCAGTGCTATGGATATATACTAAGGTACGTTACTTGGGTGCCTGAATTAAATGTGGCAGAAAGTATTATACGGAAGAATTTAGAAAGAAAGCAAAAATGATGCTCACTGGCTCATGAGAAGGAATGTGTTGACTGCGTTTTTCGACGTTCTCGTCGTCCTTTGCCTTTTACAGATTTGGCGTAGCTTCATAATACACGTTACACACATAATAAAAATGTAAATGGCTAAGGTTTAAAAATATATGTATATCAAGTATAATATGACTACTGACTGACTACACTATTGATATAGATGCTGGGTATAATACCGACGACAACTGGTCGACACCGACGCCGACCGACTAGTAAGGCTTGTCTAACTTATTGTGTTCTACAGTAATCGCAATTTCATTTTCGTGGAACGGAGGTGGCTGTCGGCTGTCGGGATCTTCTTCATTCGATGGAAATAAAGTGAGAGTGCTTTCTTGGTTTTACCTCTTTTTTCTTTTTGAATTTTATAGGAGGCATAGATAGATGAGCTACCAAACCAAAGCAGCACCAACTGGATTTTGCCAGTTTCTACAATATTTTTTTTAATATCTAATAATACATATTGTGTGCCTACCTTGTTGTTTTGACAAAACTGCATTTGTATATACGTGTATAGTTGCCACGTCTTATACATGGGTACAAGGTTGTGGTTACAGTGTGTAGTTTTTCACAGGGATATATAGTAGTTAGTAGGTGAAATATAATAGCATCTACCTATAGGTACCTATACACACACCGAGCATTACAGATATATATCCTGCTACCCTGCTATGTGTACATCCTTAGTATCAACATCTTCCTTCGATTTACGTTGATTGGGCGGACGCCAGTCAATAAAAAGTATTGAGTCTCTCTACTTATATTTTTTGGACTGTATCTTTTGTATTGTAGAAAGTACCAGTGGAATCTCGTGTAAATCGAAAGTGACTCTTTTGCACGATACAGTGAGAAGACATTGAATTGAAGAAGGCAAAAAACACAGTGAGCAAAAAGCATGGAGCTTCTTGTTCCTCGTGTATGTACTTAAATGGCTATATGGACTATGGATACAGTCAAAGTCACACTAATATACAACATCATCATATATGACCATAACAATTTTGCTCACTAGTCAGATTAATTATGAACCTACCTAACGCTGAGTTGAGGAGAGAGATATAGGTATAGAGTTGTACCTTGTATAGCACTGGATGAAGGAATCGCATCAAAAGTCTCATCACATCTCATATATCTCATATATATATATAGAAGATAGAAGATGATAGAAAACAACTGACTGGGTGAGTATGTATGAGTGACTGTGTATGTACAGCACTTCCACTGCGGGCTACAGTCTACACAACATCTGCATATACATAGCCATTTACGTGTAGAGTCTGTCTGTAGACTCGAGTGTTTTATGGACGGGCATACACACACTAATTTTATTGGACATCACTGGACTGCATTGTTGTAAGACCAGATTGCTAGAACCAGAACCAGGTATCCCTGAGTTTATCCATTAGAACAGACAGGTTCGTCAAGTTGCGAGATTAGGTGCCTTTCAAATTAAAGAGCTTGCGCGCAGGCTATACACATACGTATGCTTTAGGTTTATTTATTTTGATCCTAGCTTAAAGTGCATGCATGTACATAAGACAGTGTGCCTCCATGCACATTGTACACTCTCCAAAAACTACAAACTACAAGGAATTCAAACAATTGCGATGCAATCCCATGAAGGAATCTTGGAATCTTATGCCATTTTAGCTTGAGCTTTCTACGCCTTATAAGCCCCCTGTATATCACTATGTAGTCACTTCCAACTCCTCATCATCAAGCTGCAAGTTGTTAGGTTGTAGCCCATACGTCCGACGTCCAGCGCATTGTCCACTATTATCATCGAAAGTATTACATGCACAGAGATAGAGGAAGATTGTAATCCTTTAAAGTTCTCTCAACGTTTACTTACCACGGTTATCACTTCATAGCCCTGTCCCTGTAACATCGTCCATCGTCATCGTCTTCTAACTTCTACCACAAGAGGAAACCCCTCTGGATCGAAGCACTGCACAGGAAGGCATTGGAATCAACATGATCCACGAAGCTCAAAAAATACATGGGATTATCATAATTTTGCTTTAATCTACAATTAAGCCATGTACTTGAGGGAAAATAAATTATTGAATTTTAAATTGAACATAGAGCATCAAAAATAATATTTATGCATGAGCTCAAGTTAAAAACATGTTCAATAATGATTTTACGAGTTATTTTACTCAACTTTAAACTGTTGCTCATTCATCCGTAGCTATAAATGCAACTACTTTTAAACTAAGCGAACATGACATATAGCATCGCAGTCTTAGCCACAGACTCACTCAGTTCACATTACATTACATTGTAACATTGTGTTTTCGTCGAGAAAAAAACTTACAAAGTTAGATTTTGTACTTTGTCTTCAGGATTATTATACTATCGCTCTGTGTGTTTATATACTTTTACACTATAAAGTAAAGGAATTTGCTGAAGTACCATTATAAAGGTAGGTATAGGTAGGTAGGTAGGTACCTAGTTACATTTTATTGTATTTTTATTGTAATGAATTTTATGTGCATCCTTGCATTTTCTTCCTTATTTTCATTCCTATACATTCCTTGTATTTCTGCATGCTACACGACAGCCAGTAATATTCAAGAGTTTCCCCTGAGCTACTTGAACCGCGACTGCAAAATAATTATTATTGTAAGAATAAGAATTTAAAAAAAATGAAAGTTTACAAATTGGATTATTAAATATTCGGTTTTTAAGCAAAAAATAAAAAATACAATGTGCTGTAACAGCATTATTATTTGTATGCTTTAGAACGTGTGCGAATGCACGTGAGAACATGGAAAGCTTATCATAGAGTCAGATAATCATCTTGGAAATACTATTATTATTTTTTTGCTTTTATATTATTTCAATATTATTTCAATTTCAATTCTGTTGTAGGAGAAATTATCCAGAAATTAATATGACAACAAAATGGGGACTACAAGTACCTACCTATAGGTACTATTTAGCTGAAGCTGATGGGCAAGTCCTGATGCTGACAACTCTAAATAAATCCATTATAAGCTCACAATCATAGCAATGTATAAGAGCTGGCTGTAGTTATTCAAATATATTTGTATATTTCCTATACACTGATTGTAAGGGCACTCATCCAGGTTTGCTGTCACATAATAGAAATAGTGACAGTTGGTGAATACTAGAATCTAAAAATTTTCCAAAGTATGTGAATGAGCGTGTGCATATAGGAACAATAGGGGATAATAAGGACCTAGGATAGAGCAAGCAATGTTAGCACGAAGATAAATGTATTTGTTGGCATTAGAATAAAATTATATCCTCAATATAATCTTCCACTCGCTTTACTTTAAAATTTGCTGTGTGAGAGACAAGAGTCGCCATTCATTTAAATTCATATAGGTACACAGCTACCGCACCGTGCTTTAATTATCAAGTATGTAATTGCATAGAATATGCGACTGTGGCCAGGTATACACTGTTGGCTATTTAAAATTGACAAATTATACCTTTGAAACTGAGACAGACTGATTCGTCGGAGTGGCAGTATATGCATGTATGGAGTAATATAATGAGAAATTCGTAGTGAAGGAAATAGAAATAGGATAATAGGGCTTAGCAAATCTAACTAGGTTTGTGCACCAAGATAAAATAATGTAAGTGAATAATTAAACGTATGAAGCCAAAAAATATTTTATCACCCAGAGTGATACACATATAGTCTACCTATACAGAACACCCTACACATTCAGAACCCCCCTATATACATAATATGCTATATGGCCCGATAGTATAAGTAGGAGTGTGTAGGTCGATCGCTATCAATAAATTATGTATATTATACAGTGTCAGGATTTTCAAATATTTTCAAGTATCCACTATAACCATAGTAAGTACGCAGTAGTCGTCCAAGACCTCAGCCGTCACCCTCAAGCCATGTACTAACCTAATAATAGAAAACCAATTCAGCTATAAATAGTTGGAATTTAAGCTAAATGCGTAGTACAAATATAATTACAACGACAGTTAATACAATTAAATTAAAATAAATTGCCACCTTATTTCGATATACTTCCACAATCTTTCCAGGAATTTCTCGCCACATTTCAATAATTATTAATATGTTTTTTTTTGTGGTTTGAAGATAGAACCAATAACATATGAGATCTATTTTTATAGGAATTTATTTATTCCTATATTCTTTTCACATGCAATATGGATTCCTTTCCGCAACTTCGAATTCCTTATCGAAATTTATATTTATGTACAGGACAGTACAGGTACAGGAGTACACTTGCAAAAATTCAAATTTTTAGAATGTCAAATCTCAAGCTTAAATGTTGGAACAAAATAAACATAAATATTATTATGATAAAAACGAGCTCTGCTTAATCCAGAAGTATTTTCTACACGCGTACTAGAATAGGATTTTTATTTGAATTTTTAAAATATTTATAAATAGCAAAATATCTATAATAATGATAATCAAAACTACAACACGTGGAATTTCAACAGCTCTTTGACTGTAAACAACTGTCGCTGTCAAGAGTAGCTCAGTCTAATGAAGGGAATGACAGTGCGATTTTTCCAATTTTTTGTCGGCCTGTCCCAGCAATAGCCCCAGTATAAGCATTGAAGTAAAAGAAAATTGTTGTAGTACGGTGAAAATTAACAGCCAAATTACTGCATGTGGCCAAATTGACCAAAAGAAGATAAGTGAAAAATTCCTTTCTAAAATAAAAAAAAATAATTCAAATTCAATAGAGACATACGGACGATTCAAGTAAGTATTTCTGACTTCTGGTTATATGCTTGGATATTTTCTTCAGATTCAGAGCCAAAGAGCCCGAGAGTTTTCGAGGCCTGCGTAAGAAGAATATTATTTGTTTCACCTTGTGTCTGTGTAGTGTGTAGCACGTTCCAACTGGCACGTAGTCCCATGTCATATAGAACTTTAATACATACGAAATAATAGCGGCTATTGGCTTAAGCTTAGTATTTCTTATAATTTGTTACATCTTAGCTTTAGCTTAGCAGCAAATTAAATTACCCTTAAAATGGGTCTGAACTTATTTGAACCTAAACATAATATAGGTAATATCTGCACTTTATTTAATCGCAAAAATAAAAATGCAGCAGTTGATCAAATATAATAATGCGTACATTTTGTATTTTGTAGTTTAGATGAAAAAATCAACTGTGTGATGGAGACTTGGCTATAGCTCACGGTTAAACTCTCTAGTTCTAGCTATTCATTTTTATTTTACTAATATAAGACTATACCATATATCAGGGTTTCTTATTATTGTAATGCACACTAAATTGTTCATATACAATAGTTTACACGGAATTAAAATGCTGGTATATTGTCCTGGTGTGCTGAAAAAAAAAGTAATTGGGGAAGCTGCAATTAATATGGAAATTTTGGAAAACCATGACAAGAGCGTTTATGATAATCTATAATATAACGTACAGTGTCAGAAATACTATGTTCGAAGTCTGGACCGCTATGTTTCCTAAATAATAGTACTACATTCAAAAGATGCGGAATCCCGGCGGGCAACTATTCAATCTAAAAAAAACTGATCATATAAATAAGAGCCAATAAGTGTCACAAGGTAACATGACCGTCTTGGAAACCTACTTTGCTCACCAGATATAGCATGGCAAGACGCGTCGCGATTTAATTTAAAGGGATAGCTGTTGTCGCTGAGGCAAATTATTATGTCCTGCCGTCTTCCTGAGGCCTGACTTCTAGTTCATACATAATAGGGTGAGGATGAGTTGATCATAAATCAAAATGACTGCATTTAATTACATTTATTCCGCTTTTGATGTGCATGACTTTCAAGTAACCTACGTGATGTAGGCTTTAATTTAGTCAAATGAGCCACCAAAGATACTGAAAACTGAATACATAATAATATGGTCAGCTCAAGACTCAATTTCAAAATGTATACTTAAGCATGGTGGTAACACGCCGGGACCGGGACCGGCAAATATGCCGGCAATACATCCCTGGTGCATATCTTTGATATAGTAGATTACAATATTTATTATATAATATTATCTACTGTAACGAGCCATCAAAACTTCATTCTAAAATATTAACTGATGAAAGTAAAAGTATATCTGAAATTTTCCCAAGACACTATATGCAGTAACCACAACACTTGAATACTTGGTACCTATACTTATATAGAAACTCCTCATCAAAAAAATAATTCTGACAGGTTATACTCCAAAACTTTAATAAAAATATACATACATTGTGTTTTGAATGTCCAGCTAGTCTAGATTTGTTGTTATTGTTTTTTTTTCCTAGTCCTAGTTTGAAGTTTGGAATTAATTATGTGCTATAAAAATAGAGCTACTTAAAAAACTGGAAATAATCAACGTCTCGGCAATAACAAAACAACAACAGGATGAAAAGCAGCAATAAACAAGAATTGCGTAGTTTAAAAATAATGTTGAATGTTGATACAGTACACGCAGGAGTGTAGTGTATCTCCCCTTCGTATTCGTGGCCCATTTAATATATTATTAGCAATTATTGTCAAGGTGAAGTGGTTGGCTTTGGCTTTGGCTTTGGCTTTTCTACAACTCGTCCAAACCTGTGAGCGGATGGCGATTGCAAAAATCGTGAATTAAAATAGAAACTTTGTTTACGTGTCCCCCCGTCTACGTTCCAGTGTGTGTGTGTGTACATAATATTATTATCCTGCTCATTTTGATACGTAGTACGTTCACTGCCAAATTGCCAACTGCCACACAGCACACAGGTAGTAAAAGGGGGAATTTTAAGCATATGGTCGGCCCTCTATATCTGTAAGTCTGGCGGTGCGGTGGCGGTCTAAAGCACCTAATATATGTAGCTACATAGTGTGTATTTTTTATAGATATACGCAGTAAGAAAAAGCCTCATTTCTCAGGCTCACTGTCAGCCTGGCTGGTCTGGCCAGGCACTGGCACTGGCACTGGCCATGGAAATGACAGTCCTTCTGCTCTTATATTTTATCTGTATTATCTGTATAGGTTCCTTCGATTAAACACTGACAACCCTCTCAGAGCTCTCAACAATAAAATGCAGTGCTTGCTGTGTGTGAATCGTGGATGTTTGTTATGGTAATGGTGCCTGAATTTCTATGCTTATAATGGCGAAGCACTTGCTCAAATTCGAGACTATACCGCTATGCTTTACTTTTCTATGAATATATATATATATGTATATTATAGCTGTGGTCTTTATTACGTCGCAAAAGTTTAACCGAACTTCCACGTGCTTTTCGCTCCCAACTTCTAAATAATACATACTGACACACACACATATTAACAACTATGTAACTAGCTCTAGCTATATAGTCAGTTACTCCCTATAGACAACCAGAACCAGACATTCTTCCCTATAAGGATACGGACAAACAGGGTCCTACCTATATGCATTTGCCTCCCTTTACCACACTACACACTCTGCAAGCTGCAACACTTTCGCAGTTTATTAAAGATTTTTTTCCCAATTATATTCTAATCAGTGATAATCAGGTAAAAACGTATAGTGGACCAGTACCAGTATATTAGGGCCAATGCGGCATATGCATTGCATTGCAGTGTGCTACCTACCTACCTACTACCTACACCTACTGAAAATATACAGGGTGACTGCAACTTATTCTTGTACTGTACCTGAGTAGAGTGAGTATTTATAAGATTAAAAAAACGTCTGTTTATATATTATGCGTGTCATAGCATGTGAATGAGAACTTGTCAGACTTTAACAATGAGTATTCAACAGATTTTTTTTCCGCGTAGACTAGGTTTGTAGTCTCAACTCTTCTTCATTCCAATACATATTTGCTCCACGTAGACGTGGCCATGAACGACTCAGGATTTTACTTACACATAAGTCAAGTCACACACACACACCAAAAAAATATATAATATGCACCTTCCCATTGCATTACTAGAGGAGAGGAAGCCAAGTCATCATCGTTAATGCACACAAGAGTGAAGTGAAAACACTGCCACCACTACCCCCAACCCAACTGCAACAGTGTGTGTGTGTGTGTGTGCTGTGAGTTGGAGTTGTTGGGTAATGAAGATTGGGCCTGCGAATACATACCTGTGTCACCTTGGACTAAATCTACAACGCAGTAGGAAAACGGCACAGTCAGCATAGCAACTGGAACTGAATTGGAGCTGAAACAGAGCTCCGCTCCTCCTGGTCTCGCTTTCCTTCTCTCGAGTCTCGAGTACTCCTGTCGCTGCCGCTGTCTTATGGTTATGGTGGATGTGGATGTGGAAGTGGATTGGATATAGTGTCTCTACCATCACGATATACTCTACTAAACGCCGTATATAGAGTATATAGGATAGTTTTTTTCATAAGAAGATTGCAGATGAAAAACCTGTAGTAGTAGGTATAGGTATATAGGTAGGAGGTACTTGTTGTGTTGAGGAGACGTACAGACTTTTACAGACGGGAGACACGTACGCAGTACGCAGTAGTAGTAGTAGGGAACCTACAATATCCGTATTATGTAAGTGAAGGAATGGGAAGACTAAGAGCAGGTTTTTACCCCCGTCCTTATTTATATACATGTAGACGTAGACCCTTACCCAGCCCAACTCTCAAGAAGAAGCTTTACTTTAATACTAAAATCAAATACACATAGTCAGACTATAGACAGACTTTGCTTCAGTCTCGGGCTCGGTCTCGGTCTCCGTCTCCGTTTACTCAGCATTATATAAGACATAGACATATATTACTGTGTAGGACTGTAGGCTGCAACCAGAACCAAAATAAAATCCAATTGATGATATATAAAAGTACTTCTCCGTTCCTGTTCCTTCCCGTTCTATCCATGTAGGATCATCTTATACAGTGCAGTATATGCAGACGCATCTATAGCCATCTCCCACTCCTATCCCTTATTCACTATATAACATTATAACTGCCCTTAAAATGTTGAACGCTCTGCTCCCGCAAAACCCGTCTTCTCAGCATCCTTTCTATTTTCTATTTCCACTCCCTATATACTGATAGAGCCCCGTGCATACTTAATACTCCTCACATCTGGAACGAAAAAGACGAAATGAAAGAGCTCTCCCATGAACCTGATCTAGCCTAGAGTCACTATGTAAGTAGAGTGCCCGGACGAGCGTATAGGGACTCCCATATGAAGGATGGTAATGGAGTTGGAGCACTTGCACTACAGCTACGAACAAGTACTACTGTCTACAATACAAAACTATGTCCTACCTACTACTAGCAAAGCAAGTGCATGGAAACAGCTTTATGTCTTTCTCCTCCAAAACCAAGACCGAGACCGAAACCGAGGCCGAGCCGAGACCGAGACTCAAGGAATCGTAATGCTGTGTAGGTAAGAAAGTACAGAAGAGCATATAGTTGTTTACACTTGAGATCATCTCCATGGGTTCATAATCCATATAGGAAAGCACAGATCTATGTATCTTTACGCTTGTCGTACATACAGGCAGAGACGGGGCTAGGTTGTTTACAGAATACCACTTGTAGTCACCCCATTGACCATTACATTAATAGAAAGCATTATTGTAAACTAAGCGAGGAACCCATTTAATTCATTCGGTCCCAGGGCAGACCAGGCCAGGGCAGGGCACCGAATCAAATGGGAAACTTGTCTATATAACCTTTATTAAAAGAGCCAACACCATACAGTCACCATAACCACGGACGGAGCGCAATAAGCCATTGTAGCATATTATAGCATTCAGTATTCAGTCAGTCGAGCCATCATCTCCTTTAAGCACCAGTCCAACTAATCATTTCGTCGCAAATATATATGTGTGTAGTTATGGTGTATTTGTATAGGTATGTATGTTCAAGCAGAGTATATCTGTTCTGTATATGTGTAAAGGTAGAGAAGATTCAAAATAAAACTTGAGGATTCAATATATATGTACCTACCTAGGTAGGCAAGTTAGTTGTTGCTGGTTGAGTTGTTGAGTTCCAGTTCCTATCTCAGCTATCTTAAGATATGCCCACTTGGCAGTCAGAGTAGAGTAAAGTAAAGTAAAGGAAGAGGATATATTGTGAGCATTGGATTTATACTTTTCAACTTCTCATCGATTCTCCCACTATACTTTTCTGTACATAGATATACCTATTATGTGTCTTCTCTTAATCATTTAACTCGAGATCCCTGACTGACTGCATGGACTGCGCCTTACGCTCTTAAACGTGTACTTAGTACTTTACCTGCATCTCTACCTACATATATTTCTTAAAGTTCTTTTTGAAACCCAATGACACAGCACGGCACGGCATGGGATGGTACCAAGTCACAACTCAACTCAGTCAGTCTTCCTTCGTCTTCCCATAGTAGATCCAAGATGCTGGGGGGTTGAGAGGAAGGGGAAGATGCAAATATGATTATCTCAGTACTCCAAGATTCCAAATAGAAGTGAAGGAAATGCATATGAGAGACTCGCTTTGGATTTCCATCATGATCGAGAGAATCGAGTCGAGGATAATCATGGAGTGTGGAAAGGAAGGCGGTTATGTGATATGCGTAATATTTGGTTTTGGTTTCATGTCGTGCTACTTCATAAATATAATGCTCTCTGGCTCTGGCTCCGGCTCTGGCATGGGACCAAAAAGGTTATTTACTAGAAGAATATGCACTCAGTTATGAATGATAGAGAGTACACACACAAACAAACAGACACACACACACACACACTTTTCCATCAACAGTGCATAAATAAATAATTATAGAAAACATAAACATCCCCGCAATAATAATGTACGATAAATAAGGAAGAATGTGAATATCGGAGAAGACACTTGCATGGATCTTACTCTATATATTAGAGTCGTTCACATCCGCTCATCCCATCCATTCAAGAGATGATACGTATAACAAGTAACGAAGGGAATGATATGGTGGTGGTGGTGGTGGTAATTTTCTTCTTGCCTACAGAGAAGAGTCCTACAGCAATCCACGATTGACGCTTACATATTATAAGTGCCTGGAATGAAAGATTAGCAATACTATTAGTGGCAAGACCAAGAGCACGAGCAAAAACTCCTCACATACCAACACTATCTCCGTATCTAAAACTAGCAAGGGTATTGCATACAGCTACTCCCGTATATCTGTACTATACTGTATACTTGGATACATCTAAGATTACGATTACGCGTACACAACTCGAAAATTCCCTCAGAGTATAGTTACATTCATATACTTCTAAATGTAAAATTCTCATTGCTAAATACAATACATTACAATACAATGCAATACAATGGCAAAGTCTGTCCAAAGGCTTGACTAACTTAGTAAGATTGTACGTGTGTTAAGTCACGGCATGTCTCATCCTCACAAACAAAACCAAACTAAACTCCCAGGCATCACATCGACATTCGACATCGGCAGCATAAGATTCCCGACGACGAGGACCGACGAACCGGCCAGACCAAAATGTACTCGAAAAGTGTTGTTGGAGCTGTAGGCCCCATCCTCTGACTGACAATGCCATGGGATGAGAGAGAAAGAAGGAGAATGTGCGAGGCTATAAAACCCGTGCTGATAATATGCGATGCGTACTACGACGTAGTAGTTTCGTAGTTTGGTTAACATATTATAAGGAGAAAAAAAAACTCGTCTATTAAGTGTCTCTGAATGCGTGAGTTTTTTACAAGTAGGTACACATATACACTATAGGAACGTGCAAACCTTCCCTTTGCCGTATAAATTACACATATAGGAATATATATCACAGGAATGGTAATGGTAATTATGTATACCGATATCAATTTCAATAGGAAAATACAAGAATTGGCTTTGGCTTGTGTGATTATATGTGCGACACCAATAAATTAATATATAAAAGCTGCCACGGACAGTAATCGAATCAAATGGGAGTACGTACCTACCAACCAACCTACCTACCTACCTATATAATATGGCTTCATATCAAATTCACACGGCAGTACTTACATTCTACCCGGCGTCGTGGTATTCTGATCGTGATATATTGTGGCGTGAATGAAATCAATAGGTTTTTGCATGCTGAGATATTAATAAGAATATGAAATAGGTAGGTAGGTACGAGTACGACTTGGAAAATTCAAAGAAATAAATCCTATATATGAGGGATTATACAGATATATTTTAACTTGCTTGTTTGAGTTTTGATAGCGTATCTGTAATCCGTAAGGTACCTTTACTACGGATATTAATCTGTATTTCATTCTTCAGGGTATACTAGTATGCACGTATTAGTATTACAAGAAATATAGAATGATAATAAAGACGACTGACTCCACCGTCACCGTCACCGTCCCCCTCTCATACTATTCAAATGGCATTGGTATAATGATAAAATGATAAGGATAAGGTAAAGACATAGTCCCTTGTTGTTAGTACGTATACGTATAGTACTGAGAAAAACAATATAAATCAATATATAATGGGTACCTAGGGACATATACATATGTATAGGTTTATCTGTGCAAGGAAAAAGCAATAGTATATAGGCACACAGGAGAGAAGACCAAGAAAATCTCACGGAGTCATTCCTTCACTATGGATACTTTACTTACTATTTATCAGTAGATGTTGTTCTACACACTCAAGTTTTGGTATGTTGTTAAAGGGATAGTGGATTTTTTGGCAAGAAACCTTCGAAGCAGTTGTCACGAGCGAGTGTAAAGTGTAGTACACCTACCTACATACATAATGAAAACAAGAATCAGACACAAAACCAAAACCAAAACGAACCAAGACGAAGACGAAGACGATTGACGATCTTTTGAGAAGTAACTAATGCAAAACCAAAGCAGTAAAGTTCATCAAGGGATTTTTTAAAAAACACGACGTCGAACAAGCGACAGCTCAGTAATCCAGCATGCATCATATGATATGTATATTTTTACACATATCTATATGCAGGCATAAGTGCAATTGCAGTGGGTAACTTATATAGGTTATATTCCATAATCCATACGCATATGTATCTAGTTAGTATTGTAATATGTTTTTCGATTTTCGGGTAATTCGTGAGAGAATTTGTCTGTGACTAGTTTATGTCAGGATTACATGAGCACTCACGTCTCTTTTCAATAATAAAACAACGAATTCAACGAAATATTAAAATATCTATACATTTTTTATCCTACACCCCTCCCATGTAATATCTGTAATATACAAGTGTCAAGATGGACATTAATGAGGGGTTGAAGATCACAGATGATAAAATAATGGGATATTTTGTATTTAATTTTATTTTATTACTCATCTGGTCCTTATGTAGGCAGGTACTTACCTAGGTTATATATTAAATACACTTGAAAATATTCTAAATTCTAATCCTTTCACGTTTTTCTTATTGCTGGTATTTTGGCTGTGCATTATTTTATAGATAAATCCATTTCAAATTCCTCCAACTTTTGCCATTTCTGATTAATTATTATAAATTGATTTAAATGAATGAAATTAGTAGTATTCGACCGGAGCAACAGTACATATAAAAAATAACTCAAACACTTTTACTGTCCAGTTTTACTGTTTAAAACTGCGTTCCAATTCCCAGTATACCAATTTAAATCCGTAGTATAAAGGTCAAAAGTGTTAAGCACAAACCGCTCGAAAGACAGTAGTACGTTTAGCAAGACATGAAAGAAATTCGTGCAGTTGCGGTACAAACAAAAAAACGTGCGGAAATTAAATAATCCTTTTGATAGCGTATACATGTGGATACAGAGCCACGAAGATGAAAACCATCCCAATATAATTCCCATGAAAATAATTAAGATACTATATAGATACACAAAAGGTGAGAATAGAGTTCCCGGACGATTACAGATTACAGTTCAAATACCTTAATTCTGACTTGACTCACCTCGAAATTCATCCCTATATATGCAACTACAGATACTGATACATGTAGGCAAGTCAGTACTGTTGTGGCACTTTCGTACGCAATGTTTTGCACTATAACTTCAGTTTAATTCTACATAGATCTACTGGTTGCCGGGAAAACTTGATTTCAAAAATTTTCAAAACAACTAGGTACATATAATTTAATATTCTTAGATATATATTGCAAAGTCACAATAATGATTTAATTTTGTGATTTATGAGTTCACCTGTTTATTTTTTTATTTCCTCAATTCATACAGCAGAATTCTACTACCACATTTTTAATACAACGTTGACAACAGCGACAGGCTGTGTCGGATCATTGAAACTTACAGGATTTTCCCCGTGTTTCTCTATACCCACCTTCTAAAGCAAAACATAAATATATATGTTAAATGCCGACCACAATATTTTAGACAGTGTCAAAGCTATACACCTGTAGTTCTATATAGTTACAGTTGCAGTTTTGAGTTTCGAGTGCCAAAAATATAAAATAATTTAGCTTAGATGTGCAGCACGGTGTTATCCACAGTTTTGGATGACTTTATAATTACTTTAACGAGGAATAAAATAAGGGCGTGTTTTTAATTTACCTATATGAGTATATGACTCAGCGTGGAATAATAATTAGTCCTACATACGATCAAGTATATTATAGGGTTGTGCATGAAAAATAAATTCATTCAATTTCAAGCTTATAAGCTTTACAGTAAATTATTTTCAAAGGTGGGCAACTTGGAATAATATTCCAAGCAAAATATACATATAGATTATCTATATTATACTGTATGAACATTATGACGGTCGTACTCTCGTACTAAATCATCTACAGGTATTCATCTAAACTGAGAAACTGACAGTATAAAATTAACTTTTTTCTTCGATTGTTTTCTCATCTTCCTCCATGTCAGATCTGGTTTGGCTAGTATAGTATAGAGTCATGCCTTGCACTTTTCACCTATCCATGCCCTATAATACCTTTACCATTATATTATATTACCATATACTATCCCCATATATATATGCCGATTAGGACTGATTGCAGATTGCCGAACTATACAGAGTGAAGTGGACTCTTGAACTGCATGAAATCCCAACTCAGAGTCATCATTCTCTCTGTCGTGTTTTATAGACTGTAGTACATATTTTAAATTCTATAATACAGAGTGTCTTTCAAATGTCGAAGGTTTCTAATCGGACAGAATCAAGAGTAATACCTACCTACCTACGTCCATAATATGCACAAGACACAATTTTACGAAAGCTACTTTTGAAGCTTTGTTCAAGCATTGATTTGAAACGTACCCCTCACAAAGAGAATATTATTATGCATCATATTTATGGGATGCTTATGTCAGTGGAAGTGCGATTATTGTGCTCTGACTTGATTTGTTTCTATATGCCATACCTTTTATACTTTTTATACCCATTACCCGTCCGTCGTCCGTGCTACACATCTGGGTTGAGAGAAGGAAGATCCTCCATCGTTTTCAAACTTTTACCATATGATATTTACCAGTAGTAGTAGTAGCTCCATATTTTGCAAGTAGGTATCTAACTAGTGCATACATCATTATCTATAGAAGGTATTAACAGAAAAACCATGTCCTAAGCTTTGACAGCCGCTACATACATACATACATATACTTGAGTAGTTACAGATATACGATTAATATAAGGCGCAAAGCGGTTGGTTTATGAATTTTTGCTCGGAGCATTATTATATGCACTTAGGCCTGATGAATGAGATAAAGATACTTGGTTGATGCTATTACTATGATACCTACGTATACGTACAACAACAGAGATAATTCTTCTCACTACTGCACTGTAGTCAGGCCAGAATAAAATTCTGAATCTGACCACTGTGCCTTTGAATTTAGAATTCTTCAAAGCAAAGACATTCTTTGGAGTTGGATATGTATTTGAATGCGCATTAAAAATCCAGTGTCGTATCTTTGCTTTACATGAAAGTATAAACTGAAATCTCAAACAAACGAACAATATACTTAACTAAAACAGAGCGCGTATGTATGTGCTGTACAATAAGTATGGGTATTTTGTACAGTATATTTCCTCAAAAAAGAGATGTAATTGTGTGTATATATGTTTTAGTTTTGTTGGTATGCCTACTGCATAGATGCTACGTATAATTCAACACAGTAAGCGGAGGTACGCTATGCCTTAATTAAATGAGCCTATCACGCAGCTAACATCGCTCGATTCATGATAGTCCAGCCAGAGTTTAAGGAGCCTTTTACGCTCCATGATTTGCCTGAAGTCGTCTCACAAAAAGCATTTCGATTGTAGCCCAATGAATTTTGTAAATACAAATAATAGGAAACGAAGCAAGCTACACAGTATACAAACACTAACTATCGTAAGACAAAGAAATTAGAATCGCACCATATTCGAGACAGTGATATGTTATACCTACCAAGTAAGTATAAGATAGTATGTAAATTAAAATGGAAAAACAAATACGCGCACGTTCTAACTGCCTTACAGCAGGTTCCTAGATAGATTAGGAAGGCACCTACCTATGTATTTATAATTGTGCTCTTGCTTGTCTGTTTATAAATTTTATAGAGGCTTAACTTCTCTGTCGTCGTCGACGTCGTCCTGGCTCTCTTTATTAAAACGCTTACGTGTCTTTATCATATTCACACAGTTCCGATTTGTACAGTATAACTTTTACTTTCTACAAATAAACAGAATATTTTGCCATGTAAAAGGAAGAGGCAGTGGGATGGAGCCTCAAGTGAAATTGCATTACATTACATGGAGTTTGGTTCGCTTGACAATTTATTTATTATTTTCTTTCCCAGCTATATTACTATGCTGTATACGTATCCTCTGTAGGCCAGGTTTACATTTGTAATAAACTCTGCACATCCACTACTTCTTGACTGTGTACATTTGAAATACAGATACCGTATTTTCTATATTAGGATTACAATAAATTCAAACCTTGCGCCATTACCACTGACCTAGGTAATGATAATCAAGAATTTCACTGAGTGAAAGATAGGTCAACCCTGTCAAGGAGTTCAGTACATTTATTCGGCAATTCAATGTTAGAGAGATCACGCACACGGCAGCAAGATCTAATTCAACTGATTAGGAGGAAGAAATTAACTATCTAAATTGACCTATTCTGGAAATATCCGGCGAGTTGATATCGAGTATCATTTTGTTGTGTATTAGTTAGAACTAAAAAAATTTAACACGCAATTTTATTAGATGTAAAGTTGAGTGTTAACAAAAATCGTGAGAGAATCCAAACCCCGGTTCAGAATGAATTAATGCAACGCGGGGTCTTCGAAAATTCATAGACGACGGGTCTACAGAGAGTTTAAGGGGGGGGGGGAATTAATAGAACCTGACCATATGGGCTTTCTATATCAGAAAATACGGTACCTCTAGATTCGTAGTCCTACACTGACAATTAGCTATGTGATGGCTCGGCGCCAGGCCCAGTACAGCACACACAACTCGTCGAATCAAGTACACCTCCTTGTTCTCATGCTCTTCCCATTGTCATTCTCGTTACACATAGTTATCACTTACTCACCCTTTCCTGTAAATGTATATTATATTACATTTAATTATACCTCGACTAAAGTCTACAATTGAACCGAAACCGACCCAAACTAATTTATTTTACATGAGCATTTAGTCAATAATATTTTTACATTTGTACACATTATTTCTTCCACAAGATTACAGAACAGATATGTATGCATTCGGTTGTATTGTATCTTATGGTGGTGGTGATGGTGCCGTACTGATGCGTGCAACGTAATCGTAGTTCTGTAGCCATAATAAAAATAAATACGTAGGTAGCTATGTTATTATGTATGTATCCACTTAGCCCTGCAATATGCATAGTGCCACATCTTTTGTTGACGATTCTATCCGTATTTCTGTATAATGTCATGATGCACAGCATGAAGCTTTTGCCTTGTCATTTTTCTTAAATGTTGCGTTATTGTGCATTTAGTAGTTTCGGATGACTAACAATAATACGACGGGGACTGTTTTTGTTTTGTCTTTAAATTTTGTACTATCAGTACTAGCATGCGGAACGGCAGTAAACCGAATAATGGCACTGACGCCGATTCTCTGTGACCCCGGAGCCCCAGCTAGAAGGAACAAATCTAAACCCTTGAGCTATTGATGAAAAATCATATTTAAAAAATCAAAACTATCAAGAGCGGAAAAATATTTTCAGATTTTATTAAATGAGAATATCAAAAGCTTTGAATACTATCAACTATATACTAATTTAATAAAACTATTAATTCTTTTCTGTACAACGCGACGAGCAGTGGCGCCTGCTCTGAACTCTTTCACATAATATTTGAAATTTTAAATATTTGTTTATACCAGTTCACACTGTCACTCATTATCAGTCTGCTTCCTTAATTACTTAACTATACTACTCCCTCACATTATTGATTTTATTAAGCTATTATATGCTTTAGATGATTGGATTGGAGACGTGCCTAATTATTAATCTTCGTCGTAAATAGAAACAGAGGACCTTAATTGCGGCTTCTAAAGGTTTATAGAGAGAACGTTTGTTGATTAAAAATTGTAAAGAAAAAAATTACAATCATATAATTTAGAATCAGGAAATAAGAGAATAGAATTTATCTTTGTCAATTCTTGGTCATATATTATCAAATTGGACATGTATGTACAATGTAGGTGGTACCTACCTAATAAAGCCTATGCCTGTATGCCGATACATATCGTCTGTGAAGAACCAAAATGGCCCATATCTATTTTTAGTCAAAAACAAAATGTACTATCTACAGAAAAAAATAAATTAACATATTCATGACAGCATGTAAATAGAACCGTGTGCATTTTTCAAAAAATAATTAAATAGGACATTTTACACTTTTAAAAAACACTTAAATAACACAATATTTTGACCTTTTTAAAAATTTGTAAATAAAACATTTTGCACTTCTCTAATACATGTAAATAGAATAATTTGCTCATTTTAGAAACTCGTGATTAGCACTGTAGGCATGTATCTTATTTACTGTATTTTTTGACATAGCTCATTTTAATTCTAGCATAAATTGGAAATGGGTTATTTTGGTTCTTCATAGACGATACGTTTAAAAGATGTTGTTGATTGCTGCTCTGAAAGGATTATTACACTGACAAGAAATTAGGGGTATATGGTATGGTGTGGTGATGGGATTGGCATGGCGTGTATATTCAGCTCACAATCACAACAACCACATAGTGCAGTGTCATTAGTTAAGTTCAAAAGGCAAGACTATTAGGGTGTAGTTATCTATTTCCATTTTTTTAAAAGTCTCCTACTAACAAATCGTATCTTGGGTCTCCGTGTGCCGTACTGGTACTGACTGACGTAAAGGACTGGGGCTTTTTTAAGGGTGTACGTCCACAGTCCACAGGCCACAGGGAGAACAGAGATACTACAACATAAAGAGCAAGATTTTTGGCTATTAAAGGAAAAGCCATCCGAGTGGTTGTGGTTGGTGACGGTGACTATGGGATCGTTTTCATTTCTTTGGTAGGTAGTTCATGGCTGGCAACATTAAAGTCGTGTGTCTTGAGTCTCGAATCGTCTTTTGATACTCTGTCCCATCCTCTCTTATCCTCTTATCGTTAATTGTCTCGTTCCTTCCACGTTTCGATACGAAGACGATACAGGCCGATAATATGGTGTTTGGACATTGTGGATGTGAAGCGGCGTGTACATATAGACTATAGAAAAGAGTCTGAATATTATTCCATTTTCCCCAAAAACAGTTTGTATAGGATTATATACAATTTATAATAATTGAGTGTCCTCCATTTCAGCTGCAGATAAGAAAAAAAGTGTTGGAGTTTGAAGATGTAGATATATACACACACTATATACATATGCGTCTGTTTTACAGTTGATATAGCTAATAGATATGATATGTCCTATGACTTTGGCTTTTTAGTGACTTTGACTTGCTATGGCTATGTCCACTGTCCTATATTTATCGGCCAGCTTGTAAATTTGAGTTAGAATTAGATACTGATATAATTATATTATGCACGTTATACCTTTCACCTTTCAAGAACTCCAACTCGAGTCGAGAGATACTATAGTGAGTATACCTAGTCATAAATGTCTCCTCTGCTCTCGTCTCTGCTCTGTCCTGTGCTGTACTGCTCTGCTCTCTTCTGAATCTGATCCGTTCTCTATTATGGTGGTTGGATGGATAATGGGGATGGATGATGTTATGTTCAGTTATCATAAATTGTAAATAAACATTGTAGAACATATCAATTTGAGTATGAGTACTTATGAGCAGAAAGATAATGATAAGGAGGAAGGAGTTTTTGTGAGGTCCAATCAACTGCCCACCATCCCATCCACCAAAAATCTAACAACCAACCATAGCGCATAATAGAACGGGTATGGTGATGATGATGGTGATGGTGAGGATCCTCTACAAACTTTGACTCTTTTTACGAATATATAGGTTCCTACCACAGACCAGGCCACAGAAACACCAGCAGAACCAGGACTTTTGAAGAGAACGCTTTTAGAGAATATTGCAGATGAGACTAGGACTGGTACTGGTACTGGCTCTTCAAGTACTTCAACAGACCTCTAAATAACATAATGATATCAATTTGAACTACGTTGACATTTGACCCAGAAGAAAATTCAAAATCAGCTCAACCAATAATGCAATATATATCGTTGTATTACTCCAAGTGGAAATTGGAAACGGTCAAAAATAATAATTATTTGAAATCACTATCCGTCATATACACTTCACATACCTACCTATTGATACGTACATATTATTTACAAGTTGGTGGAAAGATTTTTTTTAAAACAGCAAAATAGACAAAATACAGAGAAGAATCAACATTGGATTTCTTATATGCATAGTATGCGTTTTGATTCAGCTAATTACATATATGGTTATTCGTATTTGTATTTGTATTTGCAACTAAGCATGTTGTGAACAGAAGTGAAGCATATCAATTCGCAATATTCTAAAAGCAAAAATGACTATGCTAATTTTTGAACGTTTTAATATACTTTTAATATTTCATGTACCTATATAGATCTAGATTGACATTTTTAGGTACTTTTGACCACAGTCGACCACGATGACAACTTTATTTTTGAGCCATATATAATTAAAAAGAGTAGATGTACTTAGGCACTCTGTAGTCTGTACACACTATGTGAATATGAGGTGAGTAAATATAAATACTGTATAAAATGTGTACATGGCTCTCTGTGGTTGTTTATAGTATTATAATTATCTCTACTACGAGGTTAGATAGGAGAGTATAGGCAGGATGTGGATGTGGATGTGGATGGCTGTGACTCTCAGTTCTGAGTGTGATGTGTCACCAACTTGTTACTACAGTACTACACATAATATGTTCCCTATATACGTCCGTCCAATATCCCATATAGTGTAAAAAGTAATGTACCAGTAGTCGACACTGTGTCTTGTCTTTCTCGTCCGTCTGATGTCTCATCTCTTGACTGATGTCTCTCATGTTTCCCATACTTGCCAAGCCAAAGCCCATAAGACAACAACTGAGAACTGACATGGTGAGTGAATGACAATTTTAATCTTTTTTTCTTGTAAATGAACATCATATATAATTTGATAAAGTTAATTTTCCTATAGACTTCCATGTGTGTCCGTGTCTTTCATTTAGAGTAAACCAATACCAAGACCATAACGCCAACAACATCTCTCATTGTTGACACTTACAATTCCTCACGTGTCCAGTCTCTTAATTGTATCTATGTCATATAGCACATACAAGAGGCTCATAAATCCCTTTATGACGAATCAAGGAGGACGACATAATGTAGCTACTCAACTAATGTAAATGTAATTATATGCAATGCTCACTCCCGCCGACCTGGCACATATAATGTATTTCAATTTAACTCCTTTTTTTTCAACTTCCACAAACCAATCTTTGTAAATTCTATATTATGAACAAGGCTACTGTGATTTTTTAGTTTAGATCAAGTCCACAGTCAACTCTATACTCTACGCATGTTTATGCATAATCATGTATCATTTGTTGACGGTAGCGTTATATTATTGTGACTGTCGTGGTCCCGTCATCGGTCTTCCAAGTGCACTATATGACTATGGGCTGCCATATTGTTGTCTTGACAGACTTACCTATATAGTACCTTATAGCTACAAAGAGACCAAACCATTTACTAGTATAGGGGTATAGCAGCAACCAGCATGACTACAGGGAAAATACAAAATGAGGAGAATCTCTCTATATCTTCAGAGTCAATAATAACAATGACAACGACAACGACAACGACAACTTGGAGCGTCAACCCAAAGAGCAAGACGGCAGACAAATATTAGAAGAAGAAGAAAGACTAGACGCTTTTAAAGATGTGTGCTATATATGTAAATTATTCTGGTCTACAGTCATCAACAACTACAGCAGACTTTTAATTACGGGGTGTGTTCCACTGTCTGTCTATGGAGTCTGTTGTCTGTGCTCGCGGTCCTCTCTCTCTCTCTCTGTCTCTCTGAACTTACTTTAGACTTGCATACGGTGTAGCACAGTAGATATTTATTTATGTTTAAAAAAGGGAGCTAGGTAGGTTGGTAGGTAGGTAGGTAGGTACGTGATGTTCGTATCGTATCGTCCATATGGTCCACATGAATGATCATTGAGATTAACATCACCTGACTTGGACTTGGCCTGGACTGACTATACTCGTTTTTTCAGCCTCTCTGTATGTACATACGTATGCAGTCATGCAGAGTGGAGCGTCTCCCAATACCAATGAGCACAAAAATGTAATGCTGTTATTTGCTTGCGCACAACGTTAAACTTTAATTATCCTTCATCAACTGGGATATATGCACACACACACACAGACAGAGGATGACAGAGGCTGACGACAAATTAAAGGACAGGAACGCGAGCGCTTTGAAATCTTATGTATATTTTATCTGAATAGAAAATCTAACCCGTTCCTTTTTCTTTAGTGCTACATATGGTGCTGGTGCTGGTGATATTCCTATTCGTAATTCGTATATCCCATTAAATTTGGAGCGAGATTGAAAAGTCTCCGCTAAAGTAATTAAGAAAAACGTCGTAAATGTAAATCAAGGGATCAACAGGCACTCTTCTTATGCGTCCAGAGAGAAACGTGTCAATATCTATGTTCGGATCTAAACTACAGATGCCTTAAAATTTACCAGCCCCCGAGGCGCAAGCATCCGTTGACATCAATCTTATTATGTGATACTTGTATACGTGTATAGATTGTCACTATGTTTCTTTAATTCTAGCTCTAAATGCTAATAATTATTGTAATGAAATTAACAATTAAACTTGTAATAAATCAACGCGGCGCTTTTTCAGACTTTTTCTGTAGTCCTAAGAACTAAAATATGCATACTTACAAATTAGATAGTTTAGATTGGAAATTGGAAAGATTCAAGGGGAAATAAGGAAGATTGAGCATTGAGAACTGATTCGGTTGACATTTTTGTTAAAATTATTTATGTTACTATTTCATTTTACATTTTGATGATCATGATTGCCATTGCCGTCACCGTCACCGTCACCGTGCCGGACCGCCTTTGCTGCTCATTTGTAATGTGACTTTAAATATGTACACTCCTATGCTCAATTCCGAATGAATGCCGAGTACTGAGTGACAAGTGACAAGAGTATTCTTTTATTTTCTTCTTGTTAAAGTTTATTACAATTTGCTCAAAGGCATCCTCCTATCTTTTTTTTTACGCTCTTACCATTTTGCTAAGTGAAACGGAAGGACAGTCTCCGTATATCTATATAGGTATATATGGTTCTTTACAGGGGAGGTACATTTATATTATACTACTTACTAACTTAATTACTATACTTACAGAAAAAAAATTACTGCCGACTATAACCTCCATACATACAGCATATCTCACTAGAAAAGTGGTTAAAAAAAATAGTTGCTGATTAATATTGAATTTAGGAACATACCTATTACCTACATATAATTTATTAATTTATTTAAATCCTTATTAGTTTAGTCAATATTTAATTCTGAGCCCAAGAAACAATATATTCATGAAAATAAAATGCAAATTTCAGTTATTAGAACGTTACGTAATATTAGATAATTAGGTTAAAAGTAATATTCGGATTCGGGTTTTCCTATATAACAATATGAGAAAATAATATGAAAAAATAAATGGTTTTTGGTACACGCCAATTCAATCCCAGTCCCAGGTGAGTGCTGGTATACGGACATTTTCCTCCCGGACATTATCCCCCCCGGACACCTTCCCCCCCGGACATTGTCCCCCCCGGACAATATCCCCCCCGGACAATATCCCCCCCGGACACTTTCCTCCCAGATCGTACAGAGGACATTTTCCTCCCAGCATCAAAATCACAACCAAAATGAGCGAGTGTTCTTTCACAGAAATTATGTACTCGTAAATGTTTTCAGAAATATGCTACAGCAATGAACTCAAGCACTAAAATTCTCATTCTTCACCATTTTTAGTGAGAGAGAAAAACTTTATTAAGTCACTGTTGCACAATTGCAATAGCCATACAGCTCAGTATACAATACAATACTTTCTTAACTATAATTAAAACATTTTAAGGAAAACGAGAATGCATTTTAAGTATATAAATGATGATTATAAATCCTAATTGATCCTCTGAGAGCAAACATTAAAATATCGTCCACAACTGTCGAAGGAATACGAAAAGAACTAGCCCATGCTTTGAAAGAACTTGATAAAGATCCTCGTGCTCCTATATAAAGACCAATCACTTCGACTCTACGTAAATCCCATTTCTCCATGAAGTACTTTGTACAAGGCTCATAAATTTCTTTTTTCTCCTTGTCTACCGCAACTGCTTGTTCCTTACTATCCCCATATTCAAATCTTACTGTAGGATCCAAAATATATCCCTCTTTAGATGAAGGACAGTATGCAATAATATCCACTCTCCTAGTTGATCCATTTTCAGCAAGACAATGCACTTCTTGCTCTACTACAAAACCTTTGTCCTCAAGAGCTTTTGCTAGAATTTCACGAATACCATGATGACGATTGTTGCGTAAAAGTTCTCCCCGGATACAGGATCCTAAGACATGACCAAGACTTTCTTTCTCAGCGCCGCAATGCCTGCACTGGATTCCGTCTAGGCTCCTTCCTGGGATAACTCGTACACTAGCAACATTTGCATTCATTTTTAAAGTTGTTACCCATTCAGATGTGGTCAACCCAATTTTATTGATTAGCATTTTGTTGCCCGATGGATTATCTTTAAATTGACACACCCCTGCGCCTCGTAATTTCATCTGGCACCATGAATCAAATTCTTTTTCGCGAAGCTTTATGCGCATTCGTTTAGTAATTTTACTTTTCATTTTCGGATTATTTAACTCCAATAACTCTTGGTCCGTAAATGCTAACGCTTTTTCACATTGTGTGAATTCTTCCTCCAGATTTTTGCAATATGGAACATATACGTCTTGAGAACTTAGTAGCACTAAACATATGTTATAATGCTGCAAAAATGCTTCCCATTCCGCTTTCGTTATAGATAAGCCCCGTAAGTTTTTGGAAGTGTATAACATAGCATTTGGGGTATCAGTGGGAATTCCTAAAATTTCTTTAACTGAACTTCGAATTATTCGATCAACATCCATCAAAAATGTTTTTGGCAGTTTATTAAGAGGGGCCATTTGTAAGGGGTATATTAGCACGGGCCAAATATATTCATTAATAATTGTTATTTTTTGATGTGGTCTAAGCATGGGCGTTGAAACTAAATTATTTAGCATTTTATTAAGATTATCAATAACTTTGGAAGGGCAAAACGTGAGCTGCGAGTTAAAATCGACTCCTAAGTATTTTACGGTTTCATCCTCCTTTAACGATGGAATGTAATCGCCATTATATAGCATTAAGTCTTCTGAAACCATTTGTCCTTCTTGAATACAAATACTTAAATATTTAACAATCAAAAGCAACGAAAGCAATGTCGATATTATTGCAAAGATCTTGTAGTCTGACCTCAATGCATCTAATTCGATCCAATGTAATTTTTTTGTGTTTTATGTACATGTACCCCTAGAATGCTAACTTTTTCCCACCTCTGGAAGTTTTTATTACTTCTAAAGCCATTGCAATGGCAACTTTAACAAACACAGATGCAACTTATCACGAATAAATCGGCAGCTAGTTAGCTTTATGACTACTGGATGAGGAATGAGAACTGGGTATTGAATAATGTTTGATCGGAAAAAATGTTTTAGTGTTATTTACCTTCTGAGCTTGGGCTCAAAAATGGTAAATTTAAGCAAATTACTGTCTAATTAGTATATGGTGGAATATGCATACTGCATTTTATTAAAATGTTTCTTAGGGAAATGCGTTTAAATTTCAGACTACAAGACTATTGCATTAATCTTGACATTACATTTGTTGCATTTGACTAATACCTATTTACGTAAATGTTACATTGCTTTCGTTGCTTTTGATTGATAAATATTTAAGTAATTGTTACTTCACTAAAAATGGTGAAGAATGAGAATTTTAGTACTTGAGTTCATTGCTGTAGCATATTTCTGAAAACATTTACGAGTACATAATTTCTGTGAAAGAACACTCGCTCATTTTGGTTGTGATTTTGATGCTGGGAGGAAAATGTCCTCTGTACGATCTGGGAGGAAAGTGTCCGGGGGGGATAATGTCCGGGAGGAAAATGTCCTACAACCGTGAGTGCTTTATGAATACTAATATGCATAGTGATATAGGCTCTACAGATTTAATACATGATGTTTCTGTATTTTTTTAAAAATACGAATATGAATTACGAAATAACATTGCATTATAATATAAAATATGCATTCAATCTCGCTCGTAATGTCTGTTATTCTGTATAATTTATGCATGTACCTACTATATGTACTACTATAAGCACAGTAGCCGCCTAGCCTACTAAGCAGCACGCATGCAATTTACAGAGACAGAAGCTATAGGTCGATACTTATATTTACAAAAAGTCAGAAATGGAATTCATGGGAATCAATTTTTTTTCACAAGCCTTATTCCTTTAAATTTCTGGGGAGTAGAGAAACAAAATATTGCATATAAAAATATTCTACCAAAAAAAAATCATACGGAATTCTTTTTTCGTTGCAATCTTAAGGTATAGTATAGCGTGTACAAAGAATAAGAACGTACCTAGGCCTAGGATACAATAGTCTACGTATAATATAGAGTATGTTTTAAGGTAGCCTGAGGGAAAGCCGTCTTTCCAAAGTATTCAAAGTTGCTCAAAGTCTCAAAGACGCAGTTTACAACGTTTGGTTCAGTACTATATGTACCTACATCTACATGCAGTCAGAGGCGCAGAGTGGATTTGATATTGTATTACATATGCATATATGCATATATAGGTATTACACATTTTTTTAATCCAGAATCCAGATGAAATGATGGCGGGTTGATGTTGATGTTATGTTTAGGCTTTGGCTTCGGCTTCGTGTATCTTTCTGCTTTTGCTTGTACGTACACTAGTTTAATGTGTAAGTCTGCCTGCGTACGTAAGTACAGGACAGAGAAAGAGGAATTCAGGCCAAAATGTTTAACAAGGTAGGTTTAGGTAATCTCTTTTCTACTCTTCCTCCTATACAGCCCCATCCAAAACTCTACATTTTTAAAATGATAATATTTTTCGCTTCTATTCTCCTTTTCATGTACCTAATCCATGTTTATGAAATGTGAAACTTCGGACTACTTTTTTGTTAATTTGAAAATGTTGAATAAAAACGGAATTTTATTATCTAATCTTTTTTTTACAGGAAGAGTAGTCAAAGTAGGCATAGTAGGCATGTTGTTCATCTCATCGTCAATCGTCAGAGGAATTGCATAGCAACATAAGCAATGTTTACACATACCCAAATCCGAAACTCTAAGAAAATGAGTGAAACTATATACGAGTACAATCAAGGAAAAGGGAAAAATCACTCACTAGTCACAGTTGTTGTAGTTTAGTCATAAATACTGAATATTTTATGCTGCCAATAATATTTGTGTGTTTTTTTTAAATTTAAATTCAGAACTTGTCAAATTCTCAACATTCCAAGATTATTTTTCTATTTTTCCCTTTCTTTGTTCTTGACAGATATAGAGATGGAGATCGCGTTTCAATGTCGACGCGTCGATCTTAATCCTCTATATTATTGACATATGGCTCAAAATTCATACTCTCAGATTTGAATTTATTTGACTACGTGTGTATGTAAAATAAATCTCAAGTTGATTTAAAATGGATTCTATATCTGCGTGGCTCCGGTTTACTAAAAATACGTACCTACCTATATTACTACCATAATCTACTGCACACACACACTATTCTGCATTCTCTGCACTTTATGCTCAGACGGAGCGACACTCAAGACTGAACACATAGGAGTAAAGTGATCTAACTATATAAGCACGTACATGTTTAAATCTATCTTTATAATTATACATTCATCCATAATCAGATACTGCTATAGTAACTATAGCTGTGGTCGACACAAAACTCTCAGGGCAGCAGATTGTGAGACGTAGAAAAGTCCAAAAACTTTCCTAGGCATGATTATTCATTTCCACGCCACACGATATTACAGTATGTCCTATGTGTAACCTTCCACACCTTTTCCCGAATGAATCTGCAAAGTCTAAAATTACCTACCACTGCACTGTATATAGTTATTTCACTTATTTAAGCGTCTCTCTATGGTGAGCTTTAACGTTTGTTTTTTTTCAACTGTATTTATCAATTGGTTCAATATTACTCTAAAAAATTACACTAAAAAAAATTGAAATAACTTTTAATAGGATTGTTTTTACTACATGCCTGTCTGCCCATGAGAAACCAAACTAAACCTGTAGGTAGGTAGGTAAGTATATAGCTATTATTTGTGTAGCTAAAGTGTCAACCCTATATCCTAAAATGAGCCCCTTTGTTGATGTTAGTAGTACGTGCGGGAGTACTAATTTTTAAATAAATATTAAAAGTGCATTAAATGTAATAAAAGATGGGTGTGGAAAGTGGCAAGCTGTATAATTGCTCAAATGTAATGGACCTTATAATGCATTGTGCGTAAATTATCTGTGTATATAATATGCATGAGAAAATTAAATATGTACGAGTATACACTCATTAATAGTTTAAGGTTAAGCAATCAACTATGCTACACTATTATCTATATGTATACAGTGTGTCACTATCGTCGACGGATAGTATTGATTTTGCAATCAATGCATCAATGAATACATAGGTAACCATCACACTGTATGTAGTATGTAGCTAAAGAATTACAAGGAGCATAACGTCGAGTGTGTACTATAGGTACCTAGGTACTTTAGAGGTTAGAATTGGAAGGTAAAAATACAAGGAAAAAAACATCAACATGCTTGAACATGCTTGTGTGTATAAACGGAAAATAATCGATATTAATATTTTTTCCCTTCGCTGTGAAACGAACAATTTCCGTCGTGGATTCAATGTAATATTATTTTGTATAAATGTGCCTATACTTGAAAGCGTCAATCCATTTTTTCTTATTTTATTTTACACTACAAAAATTTACGATCGCAAAAAGGTATATTTTATTTTCCACAGATACAACGTTTGAATGACTGAGTGAAGGGTCCAAAATACGTACAGGCTCAACTGTTGATGGCGGAAAATTTTAACAAACAAAGGGAAAAGGGTCAGGAGTTGAAGAGCATATATAGGGTTGAAGAAACGGTCAGTTTTGTAACACACATATGGGCCAGTCCAGTACCAGTACCAGTACTGTACCAGTATATCAGGATATTCCCATTAATAAGTCCACTCCAAGGTTTCCGTGAAATATATGAAAATTTGAATAATACGTATACCTACATATGTATTATAGAGGGGCATTGAGAACTGAGGGGAGAGATTGAGAATAGTAACCCTTAAGGCGTATGGAATGGTTTTTCAATGTCAATGTCAAACTATCATAAACCGAATTTCAGACTTGAAACGCACTACGGAACATACCGCTTCTCCAGTTGCAAGGTTTTTAAAGTCAATGCCAATGCCAATGCCAGTGCTGCCAGTAATTTCACGCGTATAATTGAGTGCTACATATAAGTGCCAATGTCAAAAGTAGCTTGACAAATCATTTTCGAATATATCTTGAAAATGTAAATTAAAATGTAATTAATCTAATTAAACGCCAACAAATTAAATTTCGCAATACTTTTAAGTATATGGTTACAGTAATATCTAAACTTGTAATAATTTACTTCGGAAAACGCACTTTGTTTTTGCTTTAAACGCTCTTCATTGCTATACCTATACTATTGCCTGTATCTGCCTACTACATATGTGTAAAAACAGCTGAAAAAGTGCGTTCAGAATTTACTATTCCAATCATTTTCCCCCATTTAAAAAATAATAATAATGGTCATCGGTCATAATTATTGAGTCGACTACTCTTATAGAAAGTTTGCGTGTAATTAAAATGAAAATGGAACTTGTCTAAATTGGTATATGAACAACCAGTTGTTGTTGTTATAACATAGCCAAATGATGCTTGAAAATTATCAAAAAGTTTTCAAGTGCGTCTACTGTAATCTGCCTTGTATGCCAAGAAACATAATTACTTTTATAATTGTATAAGCGGGACATCACTGACAAAAACACCAAGTCTACTGTATCGAGTGCTGCTTAAAATAATTACTCCAGTAGAGTAGTAAAACATATTAACGTTGGACTTTATAGGAACATTATAACAGCAATAAATATTTTCCTCGTTGGAAGTTTGAAGCTTCAAAGTTTTTAGTATAGGGATATATGTAGGAGGAGATAGGAGGGAGGCAAGCGTAAGCTTATTTAATAATTAGCATATAGAAAAGCTAATCTAACTTTAGTATGTAATAATATTAACTACATCAACCACTGTAAGGAAGGTTTTTACAAGTTGCGTTTTAGATATCATTTAATTACCTTTTGCTCTGGGTATAGATTTGTTTGGTATATTCAGCGTCAGCAGAAATGCTATTTACAAAAATGTTGATGATGTATAAATAAATCAGCAAATACAAATAAAAATAATAAATAAACCATTACGATTACAAGCTATATTTATTCAAACATTAAAGCAAATAATATAATATGTTGGTGGCTTGTTGTCAGACTGCAAAATAAACAATTTGTGCTCGGGTGTAATTATTTTGGTACTCACGCATAATATAATTCAGACTAGAATATATGGGGAAAGAGTACTTATTCCGTCCTCTAGTATTTCCCAACCAAATCACAGTGTTCAGCTGGTACAGCAAAAAGTTGTTTTATCGCTCTTTCCTCTTTATTCGATCATTTATTTTTATTTCTCTCGTTAGATATCAGGAGGAAGATGAAGATGAGGCTCGTTTTTGGGGAGCTGTGTGCTGTACAATTTTATTTTTTATTAGCAATGTTAATACGCTGCAGTATTTTGGGTTTCAATCCACAAATTCGAGGAAGCAAGTCCTTAAGAAAGTACCTAGGTACATTATGTCAATGATATTAAGCGTATCCAGATTCCAAACTCCAGCCAGTTAAGCCTCTCTCAGTTCCGGTTCCGACATTTTTATCTATGACAAAGTAATTATTTAATCGTTGTCGTTCTTCCCGACCTGACATTGAAATAATCAATATTGGGAATGACATTGTTTTTGTGATGGTGCTTGTAGCTGACTTGTGCCTAAAGTAGATGATGTACAATAATGTACATAATTAACCCTGAGATGACTGCGGGGTTTCCTTTTATCCAAAAAGCAAACATTAACCTAGAAAGTTGGTCTCATGCTGAGCTGAGGATGTTGTCTCTCCGTCTCTTTCAAAGTCTTCATTTTATACTGGGCATTATACTGTGTGATGTATCTGTATCATTAAACTTCCTACTACTACAAAAATATCAATCATCCTTGTCGAGTCTACAAACCTCGTCATTCCAAGAATTGCTACGATCGCTCGGATTTTATTTGCTTTTGTGTGTGACACTCACGCATGCCACATGTATTTCATGTCTTCTACTTCGCTAATACAACTGCGGGTGCTCCGTAAATATGAAAATAATAATAATTACTGGAAATGAAGGGAAATTCAAGAAATCACACTTTCTTCCGCATTATATATGTAGATAGAATGTAATGCTACTGGAAATTAATGATAATGTAATAGAAATTGTCTGTATTTCTGTCCGTACAAAATATTTAATAAGTCCCGGGGGCTCGAATAAGCACAGGGTTATACATGACTATATATATATTAAAAGTATTATAGAACAAGGTTCAGGTAGCTGAAAGATAGTAAGATTACATTTTGGTCATACGTTATGTCTAATAAACATTATTCTGTCAAAAATAAAAAATCAACAGCAAAAAACTGTTCTTTTTGACATAATTTTGTATGAATTAGTTTAATTTTTTGACTTAAAATTTTCAAAAATTAAATAACTGCCGGCCTCAAATAAGTGCCGGGCTGTCACTCCAAAAAATGTAATAAGCTCCAGGCGCCTTTTCTGCCATTTAATGTATGTAACTATTATAATTGTTTGTAGCTTTGATTTTGAATATGGACTTGAATTTGTTGTCAGTCAGTCAATTTATGTAAACTCGGATTATCTCATGCCCCTATCTCATACTCTTGTATTTGTTGAACAAGAACTAGCCAAACTAAATCTACAAACAAGTTAAAAACGTTTCCGGGTAAACTTTATACTATATACATGGTTCACATTCACAAGTTTATCTCGTTACTGTCAGCATTGATAGAGATTAAAAATGCTTATAGTGTTTGACTTGGTTAAAATAGTATAAACAAGTCAAATCGGTATGCGGACATTCCCCCTCCCCCCGGACATTATTCCCCCGATCTGCCTATCAGTAACACCGGAAATTACCCCCCCCCCCCTCAACCTTATTTAAGGTATGAAAATGCACATTGTTTGAATATAAAGGGATGATATAAGCTGATAGAAAAAATGTTATAATTACATGCTCGCTAATTGTAACATTACCTCGCTTTGCCAATGCAATATACATACTATACTATTATATGAAACCTCACGTAAAGCATTGTTTTAAGCGGGGGAAAATCATATATGTTGCATTGGTTGCTTTAGTATTGAACACCGTTGCTTCCGGGAGCGAGTCTTTCTACAGTTGTAAAATCTTCCTCTCTGTAAATATTTCGCTGGCACATTCTTTTAATACCGTCTATAGGGCTGTATATCATGCTGCTTGCCTTCTGGTAAGTAAAATTGATGATTAGGAGCACAAGCATATGATATTCAAAATAATGGATTTGAGAACGATTTTGTTTGATTTGAATTGTCCATATTTAGTTTTCGAACTATAACATGGAGCTACGTCAATGAATTTGGAACTTAATTGGCTTGGCTCGAAAAATTTCTGTTGCGGTTGTCCAAGCCAATAAATCACATCAATAAAAAATCATGCATACACCTTATTGATTCTTACAATCTCCAATGACAATTAACACTACGTAAGATATATGTATATTGAATAACTCATTAATTAGTAATTATTTAATTATTTTCCTTGAGGGTCAGACGCTAAACATAAATTGGTAGAAACTTGTCTACAGAAAGTTGTGGCCCAGGGCCAGAGAAAGCTAAGAAGGTTGTAGCCCTAGGCCAGAGAAAGTTGTGGCCCTAGGCCAGAGAAATGTTGTGGCCCAGGGCCAGAGAAAGTTGTGGCCCAGGGCCAGAGAAAGTTGTGGCTATGGGCCAGAGAAAGTTGTGGCCCAGGGCCATAGAAAGTTGTGGCTATGGGCCAGAGAAAGTTGTGGCCATGGGCCATAGAAATTTGTGGCCTGGGCCAGAGAAAGTTGTGACCCTGGGCCAGAGAGAGTTGTGGCCCCGGGCCAGAGAAAGTTGTGGCCTAGTGCCAGAGAAAGTTGTGGCCTGGGCCAGAGAAAGTTGTGGCCCTGGGCCAGAGAAAGTTGTGGCCATGGGCCAGTGAAAGTTGTGGCCCTGGGCGAGAGAAAGTTGTGGCCCAGGGCTAGTGAAAAACTGACTGGAAACTGTTAGGATATAGGTATGCCTTGGCCGCCGAAGGCGGAGGAAAAAATATAGCCCAGAAGCATAGTTATCTACGGTTTGTTATCATTGTGATTTTAAATATGCAATACTTTATTGTACTATGTAATTCATTTAATTTACTGAGTGCCTACGGATCACCGTTGGAAGGAAAATAGGAGTAGAGTAACCTTGTATTATTAAAACATGTATGCATCTGACCGGGGCACATATATCTTGTTAAAAGGAACAAACGCACTATACAGAGACACGTTATAACGAAATTTAACACTACATATAATCTAAGAGAATAAGTGAAGTTTCCGAAGCTCCACTAATCGAATAGAAGGCATCCCTCTGTACCTCTGACTAAGTTGGGCTGGAACCTACTTAACCTAAAATGTATAAAATAAATAATGGGTTCTCGAACTTGCGCCCCCTTGACTTTGCAGATAGTCCATGAATCAAATGCCCAGTCCCTGAATTATTTATGTAGCTTCATAAAATGTGTAATAGGTAGATACCTTCCCTATTTACCTTATTTTATGGGATGAACGTAGGATACAAATATTTCCTTCCGCGGATGAATGACTATTTGTATGATTCCAATAAATAATTATGAACTACACTTTGATTCTGCTGCCCTGGTCTTATTATTATTATTGCATTTTCTATTTTACCCCACATACAACTCTCTATGTAATATGCACTCATACACATATTAACGCATCCATGGCTCACATAATTCTATTTTACATTTCATGGTACATGGTCATGGCACATAACATTGCACACCGGTAAGTCTAGTTACATATATATATATTATAACTCCGAATTACTTAATTATTACATATATATATGTATATTATTATTATTATATTGAGTACCTGAACCGGCGATGACGACGGCAACCGGGAACAAACTGGAAAAGTTGACGACGGATGTGGCCCTGTTATAATTAATAGGCACTCGTCTCGGCTGATTTTTGTCGGAGATGGTTGGAAACTGACCTAACTGACTATTAACTAGGCTTTTTGGTATTTTAAATATACCGTTAATTTTAATTTGAAAGGTTAAATTTCCGACTTTCGGAAATGAAAAATAAAAGAACGAAAAGAAAGAACGTCGCACTGGTACTGGGCTCTCCTCTGGTCTCCTTGCTGGCTAAACTACTACTGTGCAGCCATAACTGCAATTTTCGATGCTCTAGCATTACAGCCAAGATGGCTCGAGTCTTTTCTGGCTATTCTCTTTCTTCTCTCCCATTTCCCACTCAAACTCACTAATAGTATAGCCACTACGTCTGTTAGCCTGCTCTAAACGTCGTTGAAAATTCAACCGTCAACTCCTCCCGTTCCTCCCCTTCGCCGTCGTTCATGTATTCGTGGTGGGCGATGACAGAGGGAGGGTGCTGTCTCATAATTCTGGTGTTAAACCCCCCTGCTCAGTTTCTTGCTCCCCCGAGCAAGACCGGGACCAGCAGTCCCGGGGGAGACAGCACTCCACCTCGGTCATCGCTGATCCACCAAAATTGTGTAAGGCTAGGTGAATAAATATTACTATGATTAACCTAGGATCAACAATTCGGTCTTACAAGAGTGATTTGTCAAATCGTATAATATGTGTACAAGTTATGTTGTATTGAGAGTAGAAAAATTTGAAAGGTATATATAATGTGTACATATTTCAGTCTTATACTATTAATTCTCTGGAGCAGCATTATTTTTACATGGTTTTATAATTATCACGTAGCGTATTTACCGAAGGAATCTATTAGATTGTATATTATATTTAATTTGATATTTGTTTAATTAATTACCCCTCCCCCATACAATACACTCATACATATTGTGAACTCTTCCCCATCCTTTCTCTTCGAGCTATTTCTGAACAACAAACTAAACTTCAGAGGAAAATGCTCAGCAACTCCATGTCGAGATTGCCCAATTGAGCATTCCCCCCTTCCGCCCTTAGAATTAAATAATTCACGTCACAACACAATTTATTAAATCTCCTGTTGGAGCTAAAACATCCCGTGTCAACGAGGCGTTGTCTTGGTCAGAGACAACCCCTCCTTGACACGAAATCACTCATTCATATACTTTCCTTCTACTAAACTAACATACTCATATCAAATTTTAAACTATTACATAAATAGCAATGAAACACGGAGATAAATAGAAATGTCATCATTTACAGGGTTTTAGGTACATACTCATACGTACATGGGCATACACAATTAATCATATAGAAAAATATCCATTTAGGGAGATCATTGTTTCATTGAGATTCATGGAAGTGATAAGCGTAATGTAAAAAATATGTATTTGTAGTCTCTACCTCATAATTATTAGTAACGTAGACGTTAAAATATGTAAAAAAATGAATTTTTATACTATATACGTAACGATGTTAAGTACGGTGGTTTCGTCGGTGTCCGGATCTTGTATTATCGAGGTGACTGATGATTTCATTTGGCGATTTCCATCGGTGCCACTTGTCCTAACTTACTTTTCTTAATTCGCTTGATGGGCCTGGGGAATGGGATAGCTTCATCACCTGATGATTCGTCATTTTCCGGTGGATTCTTATTATTGAGTCTGCTTTCCATCTTCCTTTTACGAAACAGGCTCCTGGGATTACTGGTCCATTCTTTGGCGAATACATTTTTGCAGTGACCATAATCAGAATCTCCCCCAGTTTCCTCCTCCGTATCCATGTCGAAAACCTCCATTTGAGTCGCGGTATTTGGTGGCTTCCTTTCGATATTAATATTGGTAGCAAGTTCCATTAGGGCGAGATTGATTTCCTCATGTCCTTCAGATTCGAGCTCTCCTTCCTCAATATCTTCTTGAGAAAGACCCGGGAACGGTATCCGTGTCATTAACTCTTCCATCTCATCTGAGTCCACGTGGATGATGAAGTCATTACTGTCCTCGGACGAATGTGCCTGTAATAATTAAAGTCCAAACTCCACCAAATTAATTCAATTTTGTTTGGTTCAGCCCCAAAGGACCCAGTGACAGGTCGTCACCACACCCAATCATTTTCAAGTGCTTATATATTTTGCATATCTCATACATTATTAATTCTGCCTAACTATGTTCCAAAACTTCTCTCCCCCTTAAAATATTATTTCCAGATATTTCTTATGTCAGACCATTTTTCTGACTCTGTACATGTTCATTTACTTGTATGACACATGCAAACATTGGCATTGAATTGTACCCAAAGTATCACAATCGTTGCTCTCATGTACCCGTCGTTATTTTATTATTATTGGAGATAAATAATTATACTGCCCGAATCGAAAACATTTTCAAGTTTCATGTAATGATTTTTATTCTGATAATTTTATTGTGAATAAATTTTGTCAATAAATTCTTACGCTACCGTTTTCGGAGATCTGGGTACGAATGGGACAATTTCCTCGCATAGCTCCAGCAAGATTCGAAGGATGATTGTTGTGATAAATGATTTTTATCTGTTGTACTGACCTTTGTTCTATTCAAATTCTACCTCAAATCTCAGCTGTATCCGTGGTGGTCACCATCCTATCCAGTTCCAGCTCATCCACTGATTGTTCCCAACAATCGACACATCTCCCTTTCTTAAGTATTTGGAGTGCAGAACGGCATGACCCATGACCGTGAGCCATCCCCAGAAAATTTTACTGCTGTGGTCCCGCATTTCTTCGTTTTTGAAGTTGGATCCTCGCTTGTCCGTATACTGCTATCTGCTCTTTTCCTTCCATCTTTTGCTCCACGGCAGTCCGGGATCTTTCTGCCCTCTTCGTGTTTTCTGCTCATTCCATAGAAGTCCTTCAATTCCTTCTTAAAATGGGAGAAAAATACTAACACCAAACAATTATTCATCTACACCATCACCATGATTAAACTTGTAATCCCCATAATAATGGTATAATATCTGCAACTCTTTATTTTTATTTTTGAATTTTTCTATTTTTTTTAAATGCTAAATGACTACTAAAGAAAAAAAATTTGTGTATTATGTATACTTGTCATATATTTCTATTTACACCCCTCCCCTTTTTCTTTGACTTTATTTTTACTTTTTGGGTTCTGGTGGTTTCTTGGACCGCTGAAACTTTTCCCAATTGTACTTACACATATATTCCTCTCCTTCCTTCCGGTTTGTGTTGTACGTGTATCTAGCAATTTCACTGGTCATCTGCGCCCTCATATCAATCTCCGCGACTATCTTTGGAGTCAACGGTGTTGATGGTATTGATGCCGACGTTGATGGCTGAGGATTTGTTAGAGTGATAGGAATTTGCTGGCTATCATCTATGGTTTTTGCCAACTCGGGTTGAGCCATATTGACCATGCCCCGAAACATGCCATGTACCGCTTCAATACACATACCTGGTTTCCTGGGGTCGGTATTCGCTGTAATTCGAGGCTGACTAATTTCTGGAGTCTGTTGTTTCCCGGTGCATTCCTGTGTATTCTTGGGAGATACCCGGTCTAAGCATGCGAGTTTCGGGATAATACCCTCGCAAGTTAACGCATAAGATGCATTTATTTGGTTCGGGGGCCTTATTTCCTTATACTGGCATATGACTTTGCCAATCAAGTCATTCCATGCCCTAGCCTGTAGTGCATTAATGTCCGTCGGTAGTGACATAACGTCGATGTCGCTACCCACTCGCAGCTCATTTCCGTTGGTTATATCGACTAGTCTGTCTAACAACCTGCCCGTCAGCTGGAATGCGTACGCTCCGCCTTGACCTATATGTTGACGGATTGCATTTAACTCCGCCGCTGCTCGACCTTCCAGACTATAAGGTGAATGTGGGTTGGATGGGTCGTCTGGTTCGAAGTGTGCAATGATCTCTCTGGTATCATCAAAAGTACCTGACCTCGGGATTGTGAATATGTATGTTAAGTGTTTCAGTGGCTGTGTTTTGGTCGCACAGGCTTTAATGACATTCCCAAGATTTTTCTGCCATTTACCTTCAATTCCCCTAATAGCGTTGATCTCTGATTGGAGTAGTTGGTAGTAATCCTTAGTTTTTGGGTTCTTAATACTACTCCATGGGTTCAAAATTGCGACAAAGTGACTAGCTAATTGGAAATAAACAGAGTCCGAGCTAACCTTGATGTGAAACATATATGCTAATTTTGTTTCCTTAACCGTGAACATCTCAGTCGTGGTTGCTGAGGCTGGTGCCAATGGCTTATGATATGCATGATCGTGATTTGCGTCCCTTGCCTGTAATCTACTGGGGCTGAACCTAGCGATGATGGCTAGTTGGAATGTATCCCATGCAGTCGGCTTGTTGTTGGACATGAGTTCATGATCTAACTCATCTGCAAATTCAGCCTTGTGTGCGCCATACCATGCCATGGCTCGACCTATTAACTTTTATTCTACCATCTTAAGTTTCTCAGGTGCTGACATATTTAGAATTGCAGCCACCTCGTTGAATTTTTGTAACCATGTCCTGGCGTCAGGGTCACCTTTGAATGTGGGGAATAGGCCGCCTGCTTTACTCATTTGGGTATCTCGCTTAAGTTGTAATTGCCGAGGACTCATTGCTGGTTGATCTTGGTGCGTGGAACTGGTACTAGGGCTATTGGAAACTGCTGTCTCATCTGCATCTTGAAAAGGTGCAGAACTAAAGTATTCATCCCTGCTTGAGATTGCTCTGGTACTTGCGGCTGATAAATGGGTGTCATTGCTATCTACCACGTCAAATCTGATATGCTGAAATCCTCGCTTAGCGTAATTATTACTATCCTCCATATAACCTACAGTCATATTCTGTATCATCGTCCTTCCTTCAATCTCCCTGAGTTGGATGCTCATGCAGTCGACTACAATCAAATGCAGTTTCCCAATATGAATGAAATCCCCTTTTTGGTCTTTATGCAGAGACTCGGGTTGAATGTGAATGCTACGAATAGGCTGGAGCTGTGGTGGTTGTGGCGTAATGCTAAGCTTTATGAAAATTTCTTCCACCCTGTATGCATACTTGATGAAATCACCATCGCCCAAATTGTTACTCAAATTGACTATCAGTCCCGTCATCACAGGAATGCACGAGTGCACCAACAACTGGGATTCGCTCGTATTTTTCTTATGGCGGCTCATGAACAGAGCATGACAACGCTTACCGGCATGGATAATAGTGTAACACGGGTCCGAAGTTGTGTACCATCCTTGGCCATGCAAGGCCTTAGGAACTGGACAATTCGTAGTACCTCGGGCATCCGACGCTGGTACTATGACCATTGCTGCCCAACCCATCACATCATCATACCACTTCTTAAGCGACTTCTTAGGGTCATATGCCATTGGTTGTGAACACATAATTCTAATCAAACCCTTAGCCTGTTGCATGTCCACGAGATGACAATCTTCCATAAAGAATGGACCCGACTTAGCCAACAACTCAAACAGAGGCATGGTGAATTCACCCAAATCTGCGCACAATATTTGGAATGAATCAATAAGAAACAACCACCGTCGCAATTCATCCGCATTCTCCGGTTCCCAATAATCAGACATAGCCCTTTGAACTGCTGGATCGACTATGCATCCCGACCCCTGAATCCTGAAGGCAGGACAAAATATGTATGGAGGACCCTGAGTGCCTCTATTAAAATGAGATGTAACCATAAATCTGACTAATTTCCTTTCCTCAGCCCTTCTTAACCTTCCTCTAACTTCATCCTTCATTCTCGTTAACCTGGCTTGTTCAGCCACCTGTTCCTGGTCACCTGGGACCACTAGTTGTTCCTCAGCTTCTACCTCTTCCCCGACCATCTCTTCTACATGGTCCACTTCCATACTGGAAATAGAAAAAAATGCTAAGTGGGGAAAACAAATCGCTTAAATGTAAACCAAATCCTCCAAATTAAATTCTGTAGGACCAAAACGCGCCTACAATACAATTCCAAATGGAATTCAGTGGTTGTATTTTTACCCAAATACACCCACAATAATATTTCTACACAGCAGTATCCAACAAAGCAGCGAAATTATAAAAATGTCATATGGTAGGGTGGGTTGTGGTATTTCCCAATAGAAATGATTTATGATTAAGGCCAGTCCCAGCTCATACACCAAACTCATCCAGTTTATGGGTATCAGTTGGTTTATCTTTATAATGGGATAATAAACGAATTTGAATTATAAACTTGAATAATAAGCAATTATTAAAATTCAATGGCTATACGCGGCTATGGTTGTTAGTAATTCACTGTGGCACTTAGACTGAATTTTAGAATGAGTTTCGACTCTACTCGAGAAATATCGTGAATGTGAACCGAGAGCCAAATGAATTTTAATTTTCAGGCACCTATAAATTTACGCAAATATGACACCAGGAACTTCGACAATTTATGCGATAATGACCGCGACCATGTATTGCTATGTCAGTGCAGTATGATTACTCGGTGACTACTTAATGAGGTAAATATTCGAAGCAGTTATTGCCCTCCGACCCTGGTGACCTATTGACGAGAAGGAAATTGGCTCAAAATACTTACGGCTTAGTTTGAGAACAAAATCAATAGATTTTTCATTAAATGACAAAATTTTAGGTAAAATATTCCAAGTTGGGTTGGTTCAGATAAATTATATTGTGAATGCTAATTTTATTCCTTTGTGACCACTTCTCAATAGTTTGTAATTATTTTAATGTTGAGAAAAATATCCTTGGACGTTCAAAATAATTTGTTTTATGGGGATATGGTAAGTACCAGGTAAGTATTTCTAGCTAATTTACTTGCGGGGTTGTGTAAAATCAGATGATGAGTGACTACGCTTGGCTTGTGAGTGTCAGGTTCTAACACAACTATCCACCTTATGCGGCCCTTTGACCTATCTATTTGTCTACTTATTTGCTTAGCTAATATTCAATAATATAAATATTCAAAATTGTATTTATGTCCTTGATTCTGACGTACCATCTTAGGACCAGAAAATAAATCCCTCGTTGAAAAAAAGAATTGAAATGATATGGTTGAATAATCCACTAATGACCGATGTCCCCTTTCTTTTTAATGCTGCTACGAACTGCTATTTCGGGCTCCCTTTGAGAAAGGTGTAACTGCTATCCCTGCTATCGTGGATGACCATGCGATGACTGGATAATATGCACCGTCTGAAAAATTAAAAATGAGGATAAAAGTTGGAATTAGAATTTGGATTCATGCCCCAGTTCCACTCTTCCATAAAATGCATCCAGTATTTAAATTATCTATCTCTTTTCCTACTTCTATTCTTATTTTCCTGCTACTACCTTTTGTTCCCTATTCCCTACTACTGTACCATGCCGTACATATGCATCCGTGCCTCACCACTCTAAACCAATGTACTGTAAGACTTCAATTCATGCGCCACTAAAAACTTTCTCAAACTTGAGTTTGAGTTTGAGTTTGAGTGAACTTTATTCAGTGTCAAATTAATTCAATACAATTGTACTGTTTTACAATAACGGACACTAATACATACGATATAATCTAAAAGCAAATCTTAAAACTAGCACACACACAATTCTAATTAAATATTCACAATTCCATATTCATAATTTGATACCAAATTACATACAATTGCAAATAAAAATCCATTCATGGAGGCTGATGAACTAGAAACTCAATCACACCACGACTAGCTATCAAATGCTTAGTCAAATCCGATTAAAATTGACACATTGAATTTTCTAAACATTTTACATTGTCAGGAAGTAAATTCCATTTAGCAATACTTCTATAAACAAAAGAGCTTCTATAAGAAGCCGTATTACAATTATCAGGATACTCCAATAGACAAGAATTAACAGATCTCGTATCCCTCACAGCTTGCTTCAGTACAAACCAGCTACTATAATTAGCAATATCAGAACCATATTTAAGAATACGAAAAACAAAAGACATACCATAGAAACACATTCTTTCTGACACTGACAGAGTATTTGTCTTTTCCAACAGTACATTCTCACTTACTGTGATTCTACCTTTTTTGCGCCTATTCCAAAGATTAACATCAGTGAACTGTACAGTGAGCTTATTTATTTTATTCTGTAACAGCTGAAAATCAACACTGCTTTGAATCCCATATACATGAGGACAGTAGTCAATAATGGACAGTACATAGGCATTAAGCATAATTACATACACAGGAAAACTTAAAAAACGCTTCAAATTTGTAATCATACCTATTGCCGAACTTACTCTATTCTTAACATACTGGAAGTGGCTTTTAAAATTAAGATTAGAATCCACAATAATGCCCAAGTACCTGAACGTCCAAACTCTTTCAAGCTCATTACCATTACACCATAGCTTTACATCCTCCGGAATTTTACTATCTCTAGATTTATGAATAACCATAAACTTAGTCTTCGATACATTTATTTTAAGGCTATGATCCATAAACCAAGCATTAACACTATTTAAACAAGATTGCATATGATTAACAGTATTAGCAAAATCCGGTGAATGGTAATACAGCACTAGGTCATCAGCATACAAGATATAATTAATGCCTTCCAACACGGCCTCAGAAACTTTATCAATATAAATTATGAACAGAAGTGGACCCAACACCGAGCCTTGCGGTACCCCAATATTTAAATCATAGCTATCGGATACGCTACTTCCTATCTTTATTTTAAATTTACGGTCCCGCAAGAAGTCTGTTAATAGTTTAAGCAAATTATCATCAATCTTGTATACATCCCTAAGCTTGACAAGTAGTTCATAATGAGGAATGGAATCAAAAGCCTTTTGTAAATCTATAAAAACAGCTATTACCCTGCCGCATTTTAAGTCAATACAATTAAAGGTATCCTGCGTAAATTTAAGTGTAGCAGACAAGCAAGAGCGACCCTTCCTAAAACCATGCTGCTGGTCACTCAACTCAATCTTATCAAGCAGCCTAGCATACAACATTTTTTCTAGAATTTTGTCCAAAATAGGCAAAGTAGATATAGGGCGGTAAGACAAGGGATCAAGTCTTGATCCCTTACCTTTATACAATGGAGTAACCGTAGCACATTTTAATTTGGACGGATAAGCACATAAGCACAAAAATTGAGTAAATAGTAGAGACAGAGGAAGTGCTAACGATTCCATACAATTATTCAATACTTGGTAGGATAGTTCATTAGGATTGCCCTCATTTCTGCATTTAAGCTGAGAAAAACTTGCCTTGACCTCATTAACCGTAAAAGGTTCAAACTTATTACTAACTGGGATACTCGCATAAAAATTATCCAATTTGCTAGAATCTACATCAGGTGTACTTACAACAAATGCAGATGCAAACGCATTTGATATTTCATCAACTTCAGTAATAAGCCGAGAATTAACATTCAGTTCAGTCACTGTACCTAGCTCAGTATTCTTGCCTACAAGACGGTTATGCACATTCCATACATTGGACGAAGTCGGAGCTTTCTCAAACTCCGCACGATAATGAGCATACTTAGCTCTACTGATCTCCCTATTCAAATTATTCCGCTCAACCTTGTATTTTTGAAATAGGCCAGCATCTCTGGTCCTTTCACTTTTTCGTTTTAAACTATCCCTATGGTGCATCTTTCTCATAATATCAACCGTCAACCACGGCGATATTTTTCCCTTAACACGCCTAGTAATTACAGGAGCATGCTTATTTAAAACTTCTAACACTGATAATTCAAAGTAATTCAAAATATCCTCCACATCATCAAAGACACTCATTGTTGACCATGGAATGAGGCTCATATCAGAATTGACATCCTTCCAACAAGTATCTCTATAATTCCTTGTAGTAATATATTTCATGGGATACTTTACACTACTAAACTTTCTTACTGCATAAACAGCAGCATGATCAGATACACCCAGTGTCAGCGTCCCATTTACATGATATAAGCTAGCATTTGATACAAAGATATGATCTAATAAACTACTAGTCGAAAAAGTTTTACGAGTAGGCTGAACAATAATCTGCTTCAAGCCATTTACCCTTGCAGTATTCAGCAGAGCTTTTGCTGAGCTATCTCGAACAAGTAAGTCTATATTTAAATCACCAGTTACAAACTGCTCAAATCCCAAACGAGTCAATTGAGCCACATACATACCAAAATATTCTAAAAATACTGACTTACATATAATAGGCGATTTATACACCACAGTGACTAGCCTAGGTTTACAATAAGGTACATTTAACTTGACTGTCATAAACTCAACCTTACTTGGTTTAGGTAGTTCAATTAACATATCTAACTTTACAAACGAAATGCCATCCTTAATGTACATAGCCACACCACCACCACGACTACCGTTATCATCCCGATCAACTCTATGCAACGAATAACCTTCAATTACAAGCAAACCTGAAGGCACAATATTAATTAACTTGGACTCACTTATACATAGTAAATCTAAATTATATTCAATAGCTAGTAGTTTCAGACTTTCAAGTTTAGCTATATTGAGACCATTTACATTGATATGCAATACCTTGAACCCCTTGGAACTTGACAGAACAGACTCATTACTACACAAAGTACTACGCTCAAGTACACTACCTACCACAGAAACATTAGAGGTATTAAGGTAATCCGACGATGGAAATAAGCACTGCATACAATAATTTAAATCACCGAAATTACTGAACTGGTCATCTACAATGGCAGTACTGCAACCACTACAAACAACTTCAATTCCATCTCTACTACACTATACATTCCCAGTCTAAAATAATGTCACCATGAATGCCCTCAAGAGTAAGTGAAGTACATACAACATGGAATTTCTTACTGCAACTACTACATACTACAACTGACTGATTCCTACCTAGCCTCTTCCTACACATATTACACTTATCCGCCATAATGCAAGCAATGATAATAAATAATATTATAAGCTATGTAGTACCAGAGTCTGTAAGTAGTACCTAAATAAACAGTACCATAGTATTAAAGTTAAACTTAAAGGTTACAAATTATGTAGAAAAAGCAGACTAGATAATTATTAATTGCATACAATGAGAGGACTGGGCCTGAAATATGATGTAACTCCGCCCCCTTCCCCAAAGTAGTTCAACAAAGGCCGAAAAAAAGTTAAAACATTTGAAAAATTCGAAAAACTCGAAAAATTGAAGCAAAATGGGGTGGTTGAGATGAGCCAACTGTTTTACGGAGACAGTAAAAAGGGAAAACGAAGTAGGAAGCGAAGAAGCAGTAGTAGCAGTTGGCTCACCCCGGTTGCCTTAGCCTGGGTTTGAACTCAGGTCTCTTCACCCTAGATTGCCGCCCCGAACCAGGGAGACGCTCTGGAAGATTGCTACTTACAACTGTAGCTATATGATAGTAGCCATTATATGCTTAGATGGTAGCCTTTTCCTACCCAGCTCAAGGCTATATATAATGCACTAAATAACTAATACAATATTGCAGTACAAGTATTACAAGTTATAGCATTATGATGAAATTATACTATTTAAAACTAATTAAATTAATTAAACTTACTTTACTACTCCCACACTACCACAAACCAATGAGTCAACACAATAAAATAGCAGTAGTCACAGATAAATAAAATTAAAAACCGAATAAACAAATTCAGTACTCGTTGTAGTTAAAAACTGATGAAATTCTTAGACTTGAAATTCTTAAACTCGAAACTTGAAAACTTGAAAACTGCACAGAATTCAGACTTGAGCAACAGCAAAAATACGGCACAGCAGCACAGCAACCCACCAAAATACAGGATACAGATGGGCTTCCCGCCGTGGCATTTGAGGCGCCAGGTACCTAACTGCACTACAGATGGGTTGAAACCATTCAACCGTGACTTCAGGTAGCCAGGAACCACCACAGCACAGGTAAGGCAGAAAATTACAAGAGCACAGCTCAGGGAACGTGGTCACTGCACAGCAGTCAGTGGCTGAATCACAAGCTAAAAAAATCTTATGAGAGTTGAGCACCATTCGGCAAGATGTAGTGCATCAATTCCCTCGTCCTTTTCTCAAACAATCCTACTACCAACTCGTAAAAATTCCCAAACTCTCAAAACTCTCCAAAAATTATCCCTCAAAATTCGCAAAAACTTTTTGGCCGAAAAATTCCCGAAATTTTGAAAACTATTCGGAGCTACAAAGGGAAAACCCCCGCACCTATTGATAGTGAAGTTTCCGAAGCTCCACTAATCGAATAGAAGGCATTCCTCTGTACCTCTGACTAAGTTGGGCTGGAACCTACTTAACCTAAAATGTATAAAATAAATAATGGGTTCTCGAACTTGCGCCCCCTTGACTTTGCAGATAGTCCATGAATCAAATGCCCAGTCCCTGAATTATTTATGTAGCTTCATAAAATGTGTAATAGGTAGATACCTTCCCTATTTACCTTATTTTATGGGATGAACGTAGGATACAAATATTTCCTTCCGCGGATGAATGACTATTTGTATGATTCCAATAAATAATTATGAACTACACTTTGATTCTGCTGCCCTGGTCTTATTATTATTATTGCATTTTCTATTTTACCCCACATACAACTCTCTATGTAATATGCACTCATACACATATTAACGCATCCATGGCTCACATAATTCTATTTTACATTTCATGGTACATGGTCATGGCACATAATATTGCACACCGGTAAGTCTAGTTACATATATATATATATTATAACTCCGAAGTACTTAATTATTACATATATATATGTATATTATTATTATTATATTGAGTACCTGAACCGGCGATGACGACGGCAACCGGGAACAAACTGGAAAAGTTGACGACGGATGTGGCCCTGTTATAATTAATAGGCACTCGTCTCGGCTGATTTTTGTCGGAGATGGTTGGAAACTGACCTAACTGACTATTAACTAGGCTTTTTGGTATTTTAAATATACCGTTAATTTTAATTTGAAAGGTTAAATTTCCGACTTTCGGAAATGAAAAATAAAAGAACGAAAAGAAAGAACGTCGCACTGGTACTGGGCTCTCCTCTGGTCTCCTTGCTGGCTAAACTACTACTGTGCAGCCATAACTGCAATTTTCGATGCTCTAGCATTACAGCCAAGATGGCTCGAGTCTTTTCTGGCTATTCTCTTTCTTCTCTCCCATTTCCCACTCAAACTCACTAATAGTATAGCCACTACGTCTGTTAGCCTGCTCTAAACGTCGTTAAAAATTCAACCGTCAACTCCTCCCGTTCCTCCCCTTCGCCGTCGTTCATGTATTCGTGGTGGGCGATGACAGAGGGAGGGTGCTGTCTCATAATTCTGGTGTTATTAGGATATATATTTGCATTATATACTAAAGTATGGGTGAATCAATAAATCATTGGACTGTAAATCTTTCAGCAATTTAAACTCGTTTTATTCGTATTCACGTAGCTAACCGGTAGGTATAGGAGGTTAAAAATGTAGTACTAATATCACAACCATACGACGTATAACTATAATCAGTCTAATATTCAAAGGTTAAATTTTGCAGATGTAGAAAATATTACGAAAAGTAAAAAGAAATATATTACATCTCCATGTGTGATGTAAGGTTGAAATCATTAACTTTCTGTATCTTTTGCTTGTGTCAGAAGACGCGAAGTTGCGGCGACGCACATTAAAATAAAATAAAACTTTCCAATCCATTTATTTCTGCCGTACACTATGTGAATATAATAAAGGAGAATATAAGAAGAGATCAAGTGAAAATTACGGTATGTAATTGGCTCCTTCACAGCAGGAATTGATTGAGATCCTTTGCACGCATCTGTGGGGGACGATGAGGAAAGTAGGAATAGCTGTTTTCTATTTGGTTAACATTTTTATCAATTTCATAAGCACCAACTGCAACTTCTGTTCGGTAGTTAGTAGCCAAAAATTATGAGGTTAAAAGATGTTGTTTACGAACTTATTTTTGTATTTCATAAGCAGAATCTTAGAGATTCGTTACTATTAAGGAGGACAAATGTGTGTGTTCAAATGTCTATGTAGTCGTTGTAGTCATCGTCATCGTCAGCCAATGGGAAAAATAACATTTTATCAGAGACATCCACTATATAGCATTACATAATATAATATGTCGACCAAAACTACCCTACCCCACCCAACTCTCGGCTGCCCACGTCGTAGGAATCTGGTCCTATTTTCTGTTGGACTGGTGTTTATTATTATGTTAATCCATTAAATATGAAGCTAGTATTTTACAATGCGCGGACTTTTCCGTTGCTTGCTTTCCCCATCGTCTTGATTAAAAGGTTATCAAAACCAACAGACATTCAATATGAGGCTTAAAACGAGCAAGAGCCGCAAAAATAAAAGCCTTTTTTGCCCCAGCATCACTCAGTGATCATGTATAAAAACACTGACCCTTCCATTTCAACTAACCATTTCTACTTCAAGCTGGATCGCTTCCGCTCACCTGTTACTTTCTCCTTTCTTTCTCACAAAAGAACATTCTTATTTGTCTTGCGTGTGAACCTTCTAAACGTTTGTGCTAAATTCGCTATTATTTGAAGGCAACTATATCGGGTAAGAAATATACCGTCATTTAATTAGGCTTATAATATATAAGTAGTCTCGTCTTTGGTAAGACATTTTCGCCAAGTGTTGACCTCTGAAAATAACAGCTCCGAAATTATTTATCTATGCGTTAATTTTTAAATATGTTTAAAAAAAATAAAATTCCTAGCGAGTTTTTTTTACTACTATACTTTCACTTTAGCTACAGTTTCTTTAGCTGTGTCAAGGTGATCTATTACGCAACACGTTTAAATTTTACTCATTGTAGCTTATAGACACAGTTAAAGCGGAAACAAACACAAGTCGAGTCGAAATGGTGCTACCTAATCCAAAGAGCCATCCATTTTTCTTCCTTGTAATCTTCTCCATCGGAGTGACAGTAGTAATTAGTGGGAAAGTCCCAATTAAAAAGCGGGTAAGCTTTATAAACCAATAAAATATACGCTAAGAAATTTAATAAAAGTGATAATCTTTATAATAATTTTCAGAGTCTTATTACGGTGGAACCGGCAGACATGAAACTCAGCCTGAGCAAACGGACTTTCTGTAATGCGTTTGGTATGACGTGACTTCATTCTCCACACATACATTATTGAGCTAGTACACACAGTTAATTAAAATTATTTTGAATGCAATAAATTTCTTCTTTGGTAGGTTGTGGAGGTAAACGTGGGGAATTAAATATTTCTCCAAAGCAGGACTTCTATGAATACGAGCAACAAGGAGTGATAGATTTAGGGGATGACTCTGCTGATGACGTTGCACGAGATATTTTAGCAGAGGCCCGTTTGTATGAAGCTCTCGAAGCTCGAAATACACTAAAAATGCTACAGGTTTAGATAGTTCAATAGTGGACATTTTTCTGTATCATAATCTGTATAGTTGTAATGATATATTTTTGGCTTGAGCTGAGTAGAAAACATGATAGCTTAAATAATTTACAGAATCGCCGTCAAGGATTTTTCCCCCGTCAGAAACGAGGAGCTTCCCCTGAAAATGAACCCTCTGACCATCAACCTGGAGTCAATCCATCCTTATTGACAGCTAAAAAATCGCAGATGCCTCGATAAAAATCATGGGAAAACAATTAATTATTATTGATGTACTGTGCAGTCAGAGAAACACTTGGTAGTCTGGTATATAGCTAATTTCACCATCGGCAATATGATTCATATGATAAAATAGCATTTCTACCAGTGTATTCTTAACAATAAACTATGCGTTAAGTGGTATAATTATTACATATGTCTTGGAACTATCCCGAAATATTAAATCGTTATTTAAAATTATGTCAGCTTCTGATTCATTTTGTCGTGTAAAAAATTCAAAAACATAATTTTTTAACATTTCCTAAGTCCCTGGAGCATGTTGCATGTAGAAAACAAAAAATGTATCCTACAAACCACTTTTATTAGCGTAAATACTATTGTCACATGAAATATTTTATGTAACATGGTCTGACCATGATTAGCTAGCTGCGTGCAATTATGATTATAACCGCTTTGAAAACTTGTATAATTGTTAATTGATAGCCGGTCACCATATTTGTTGTTACGCTGAATACTATGTCATATTGCTTATAGTAGTTCTGTGGTGCGAACAATATGTTATTAAGAAATAAATCTGCGAAAGTTTATATTTTATTGGTATTTGTATTAGTTTCTGGGTGATCTATGTATGATTATACATATACTGACAAAAGTAAATGTATAACTATGAGTTTATGCACTGTTTATTGATGTGGTGCACATAACAGAAAATAAATAATGCAAGACTTGTCTTGAGTTTTACATACTCAGTTCTTTTATCGATCATAATAAATATAAGCAGTAGTAATTTCATTACACTCTTCATTTTTTCGATCCGTAATCCACAATGTTCCATGTTATATAAGTACCTACATACAGTATGACATAAGACATGAATTGCATACTTGCAAGGTTGTTTCATGCAAGCACTCGATTTTAAACAAAATTGTATATTTCCTGTATGCGTATACATGGTACAACTTACAAATCTTATTTTAATTTCACTCCGAAATTAGCAGAGTGGTAGATTTTCTCTCCCAAGAAACAATTTATTTAAAACTATGTAAGCAGATTATAGTCGCTGGAATCAATAATGTTGCATAATGTGATGTGAGTTGGTTGACCTCCTCAGAAAAAAAGTGCACACTGTGTGCAGTTTTTAGGAATGTAAAAGCTTTAGCATTTATAGTTTGGTATAACTCATATACTCTTTCAGTCGAAAAACACGCCAGGGATAGCGCCGTTTCTAATGAGAAACTAACTTGAGATACAATTACAGATAGCTGATGGGTAATGCTTTACGAAATTATTAAAAGAAGAAGTAATTAAAAAGAAGCATGCTGCAAAACGAATCAATGGCTCGTCAAAGAGAAAACGTGATGCTGACCAAATAAAACAAAAATAATATCAAAGGAAGGGTTAAAAAAAATTGACACAACTTTTATTGTATATTCGTATAGCATTTCAAACTCAATTTGGAATGATTATTTTGTACATGCAAATACCCTGAATTTCCGTTCCAGTATTAATATTGCACAAGTTTTTGATTTAAGTACTTTTTATTGCAATTAGAGAAACAAATTGACGTTGAAAATACAGGCAGATGGTAAATTAAGAATATTCTTAGTCATTGGGATCAGCAGCCAATCTGATTCAAAATTGAATTCATTAATACATCAAGCATTTAAAAATTGGGTACGAAAGCAAATTTGGATAATTAAAAAATGTGTGTGGAAAAATAGTTATAGTATTAAATCAATAAAATCAAGTACTTAAGTGGTCGTGTGTTTTAAGTTAAAACGTGTAATACTGGGGCGTGTTAAAAAAAGCTCTTCAAAATACTTATATTAATGCTTATATTATTATAATTATACGTTTTGAGTGCAGAAGCCTACATAAACAAAAAACAGGAATGTTATTAAGTTTGAAAAATTAATTTAAAAAAAAACTGTACGGGTTCCAACCTCTGCTTCAACTTTTATAGAAATATTCGACACATTCTTTTTTCTCAAGAGCAGACAAAAGTTATATATAATAGATATAAGATGGCTAGGCCGGGTAGTAATTACTATATAGCCAACTTGATATAGGAGAAAAGAAATATGTATACTATTTCAAAGAATTGCATCACTGGTGACTAATCTTGTACTCAGTTGTAACTCTAATTGCGTTACGAGTAGTAAATTCATACGTTTTTAATAAGGTCCCCTGATGTGGATTGCTGAACTGATCTTCGAATAAGGGGAGTGTTAACTGAAGCACCGTTACTAGGTAAAAGATTTTGGTACTGATTTGATCCATGGCATGCGTATGGCACATCACTTGATGATGATCCTGGAGATGGAAAATATTGTCGATAAACGACGAAAGTTAGCAGAGTACCAATTATAGCACCAACCGTCACATCTGAAAACGTAAAAAAAAGGTGTTACATAATACATAATTTTCAGAGTCTCGTTGTGATTATTATTCAAAGACAGTTATTCTCGCTTATCGCTATGCCATAGTCCCATCTTTAACGCGACGAAAACTACCGTAAGATGCATGTTTCCCAACACTCAGAATCTGATACATGTTTTCAAGATTTAATGCATCATTATTATACACAATTAAAACCCAAAGCTGGATTACCTTGCCAATGATGATGATAATCACATGTTCGACTAATTGCCATCAAAATAGCACATATGATCGGTGAAATCGATAACAGTAAGCGCCAACCTTCGCCTCGTCCTCGGCCGTTAAAGACTCCAAGCTGACCGGCTAAGTACAGTGAAATAAATCCGAACGAACAAAATGCAACTGAAACACAAATAAATTAATAATTTGGTAAGGTATATTGCTTCCTAGTTTTCACAATTCTATTTAGACTTGTACAGAAGATCTTTCGTATTAATAGATTTTTATACTCGAAGAATGTCCACTCGGAAAACTTTTCTTTCCTTCCATGATATCATGGGGATCTCCAGTACAAGGCAAAGTCGCATCGAAATTCTTTTGATTTGGGTAACACCTGTCAAAGAAGTCTGGTCGTGGTCGGCCTAAATAGGATGATTTTTATGAAAGTCCAATTAAACAGTACCAAGAAGCTTAGAAACAGACAAATTAAAATAAATCTTACCAACAGATAATTTAATTATATTTGTAATTAATCCAGTCAATGGCATTGATAAGCTGGGCACCAATATCCCTTCCCAGGCTTCTCGAATATTCCTTTTTAAAAGGAGGAACACCAATACAACAAGTATTGCCCCGCTTATAGTAATACCCTTTAAAGTAAATTAATTAAAAAAATCTTTCATAATACAACACCGTTTATTCTCGGTTATTCGATTAATGCGGAATATTAGTTGAAAATAAATTACATATAGAGCCGGGGTGTTTATATATGGTGTGGTCTCCGGGTATTTATACATCCATTGTTCTTCAGGCTGAATTATTCTTTCAAAAGGGGTAAGATCTTCCGTGACACTGAAAATAAAAACACAACCAAATCAACTATTAGCTATACAGTTTATAACTCTCGCTGTAGCATTGTTGTATCATTCTAAAAACAAGCGTCTTTTAAAATGTAATATAACATACCTGTATATAAAAACCAAACAATGCTGTATGGGATGCCGCCAAATCGACTCAATGAATAAATTATTAAAAAGTAACTATATTATTATGATCATGATCGGTGACTTGCCGATCGATGCAGTAAAAACTTACATGAAAAATGTAACACAGATGACACGAACACATACTTCTTTCCAGAATAAGCGCGGCGCAAATGGAAAGTCAATTCTCCAAGGCATGTTTGAAGATTAGTTCTTTAATATCTCGAATTTTCTTACACAGTTACAAAACGGAGTAACAAGCAATGTTCAGTCTTCGATTCAATCCCCAAATGCCTATAGTTGGGAATTTAAAAAAGAAAACATTTGTTGTACTTACTTACTACTATGTGCACATACAATTTATTGGAAATAAAACAAGATATGGCGAAGCAGTCACGAGAAAAAGAGAATAATCACATGATGCCATGTTATTTAAAGTGCAAGTCCATCAGTCCATCAGTGATAAAAAAATAATATAAAATGATTACTACATTAAAAATTGCAAATTTTAAAAACCATTAAAATTAAAACAGCAAATTCGACGATGAAAATTAAAGCAACATGTTATGTTATCAACAATTATGTCAAGTATAAATAAATAAAATAATAACATTACAGAGACCTACGTCTTAAAAACCAACAAGCCAACATCCAATGCCGGCTGTACGAGTAATAAAGAATCCTAGAGAATAATCATTAGAACAAAACTATAATATGGTGTAATGATAACAAACCTTAAGTAACACGTCAAAACTCAGGTCAATCCATTGTGATAAAAATCGGTATGATTACTACACACAGTTTATACTTACTCAAAAAAAACTTAAAGATTAGCTTGTTTATGAAAAAATCATGCAGCACTGGTACTGGTACTGGTAAAATTAATTGTTCACATACGTTCTGATTGATGGTTAAAAGTACTAATATGAAACTACATCAACCGCTGCACTGCTGACAAGAAGACTGACACTGAAGCTGAAATAGTATATATTCGACCCATTACGATTAGGATCACACTATATATAGTCAGTTTTAAGTACACTGTGTAGTTGGAGTTGGAGTTGGAGTATTATCTAACAAAAAGTTACCATTACCTAGATAAAAAGTTTTACGTATGATACATATAACACAGGTGACGAACGAGATAGAAGTTTGTAAGTACTTAAGTATCACGTGGAAATAATTACCTGACTCACTCTATAACTATAAAATATCTTACTATCTGACCTAACAAACTGTATGACCTTAGTTTTAGATTTTATTATAACCACCACAGGCCTATAGTGATGGTATTGCAATTATTGCAAGTCCCAACCTCTTATCCGAAAACATTTCTTCCCAAAGAGCAGTCCAGGACAGATACACGCGGTAAAGGAATGAGGAATAGCAAAATAAAGGAAAAGCAGGAAGAGACAGAGCAAAGATTCAGCAGATGTCTAGATCACTACAGACACAGACATCAGACTGGGACTGGAGTGAATGAAAAAGTGAGAACAATGCATCCCAACATATAAAGTGCATATCAATATAAAAGTAAAACTTTGGTTTAAGTACTCCAACAGTATTTAAATACAAATACCTATATACATATAAGGTGCGCTCCCTATATGTGAAATTGTGAACAGATACCTAAATTTTTATCAAAGTCTTTAAAAATTTAAAAATTTCAAATACAGAGTAGAATTCGGTTATAAGAAAGCCGGTTATAAGAAATAATAAGAATACATTAACATGCTATATAGATGTGTAGTAGGTAGGTTTTGCTGGAGATTGAGTCGTTTTCGTTTAATGACGATTGGCTGGAATGTTTTGTCTTTAACAGGAGATCTTTATTTAAAAATTAGTATTGAACTACGAAACGAATAAAATTAACCATGAAACCTAAACTAACGCCGCAACGATACCAATTTCCGATATAGTTATAAGATTTAATTGCCGTTCATTTTTTTGTTTTGTTATATGAGTGCAAAGAACAGTAGATCCGACAGGTTGATGGGTGTTTATTATGGTAAAATATGAAACAGTTTTGACTTGGTTTCTGAGAAGTTCCCATTATTATCATAATTTAAATATAAAACCGAGTGCACATGGAAAAAAATAATCAATTACTTAAGTAGGTAGTTACTTACACATCACGACATCACCCATAAGCAATACCACCAATAATTCACTCCCGTCTTAACTTGTAAGTCTTCGAGGGCTTTTTGGACTCCTTGACAGCTTGAGCCTGTATTATTCCTTTTCTATATACGTACGCTGTGTGTCCATTGATATAATATGGTGTGGAGTGTGGACTTTTACATGAATACATTAAATAATGATACTAAAATATGTAAATACTCGAAAAGAACTATCAGTTGAATTGCTTTTGTTAAACTATATATAAAATCATCACCATCAGTTTATTAATCATCAACAGGCAATACTGTTTCAGATAGCATATAACTAGAATCTATAATATAGGCGTATCCATATCGTTGATCTGATACATTTCAAGTTTGAAGAATCCATAATACCTTTTTTGTTTTTGCATTGCAGCAGGGTTAGGGTTATTATGCAATGTCTTCTTTAAGCATGACACAACTAAAAACAATTTACTTTATCCAAACTTCATAATAATAATATAGTTGGACTATATATATCGTCTGTGAAGGACCAAAATGACCCATATCCAATTTAAGCTAGAATCAAAGCAAGTTACCTACTGTAGGACCAACCGAGACTGATATCTGGCAAGGATAAATTTTGCATGCAAACAAACGGCAGCTTTATCCTTGCCAGATATCAGTCTCGGTTTTCTCAACTATATGTCATTAAAAAAATGAGAAGCATGCGTAAAATATTAACTAGAAGTTTCTGACGAATTTAAAATGTTCTACTTACATGTTTTTGAAAAGTGTAAAATGTTCTATTTACATGCTTTTGAAAGCGTAAAATGTTCGATTTGCAAGTTTTTGAAAATTTTCTATTTAAATGCTTGCAAGACATAATTTCAGTATTTTTGTAGATAGTGGATATTGTTTTTAGCTAAAAATGGATATGGGTCATTTTGGTTCTTCACCGACGATATATTTTATTTATTTTCACAGTACATATAATAAGCACTTCATGTTTCGGTGAGATGGTTTGCTCGTTTGCTCGTACTCGTAAGTCGTAAGCGCATGGCACGACTACTATAAGGTATTTAGAGAAGGGCAGAAGGAGTGTATTATTCCGTCTGATCTGACGATTTTTTGTCGGGGGTAGTTTTCAATCTTCTGCCATATTATGTATATTTCTCGGGATTTTGAATCACATAACCTCAACCAGATTTACATGAGATGCATATGAAGTTAAAGTGTGTTGCCACTTATTTGTTTATGGTATGGTTTCATTCAAATAAATACTGACATGTCGGGTACCATTGGGAAATGATCCTTCTTTGATCGAATGTTATTCCACGTGCCCGTTTTGCCTTATTTTGTTTGAGGCGGTTAGCACTTTTGATTATGTACCAATCAGGGAATTGCAATTCAAATTTTTTAAATTTCATTCACTCAAAATAAAACCGAGGGAGGGTGGATTCTTAAGTAATAAAATACTCTACATATTGGCAGCTTAGAGAACATTTTTAAAAGAAACCACGGACCACTTATGGAACATAGTAAGATATGCAGGACAGTATAGAACAACTTTTATAATATCAGGACAAGGTTTCATTGTTACAAAGATTACATAACTATACTGATATCTTACATAACAAGAATGGTGTTCAGGGCAGGGAGATGTTGCGCGTTGTGTAAGGAATATCAAGGTAATTCTCAAATGAATTCACATATCGTCTATATGAAGGATCACAATGACCCATATCCATTTTCAGCTAAAAACAAAAATCCACTATGTATGTAGGCACAAAAAATCAATTATATCAATCAAGATCCTAAAAATATGCAAAACAGATTATTTTGCACTTTTTAGAAATATGTACATAAAACATTTTGCACTTTTTAAAAATATGTACATAAAACATTTTGCACCTTTTAAAAACAAGTAAATAGAACTTATTGCACTTTTCAAAAAACTCGTAATTAAAAATTGACGCATCGAACCTATTTTGTGTTTTTTTGACATAACTCATTTTAATTCTAGCTTAAATTAGTTGTGGACCATTTTGATTCTTCACTCACGACATAGTAAATATATTACTTGATTTGTTACTTGATACACATGTCTGACTTGACTTGAGCATCAAGCAATATCTAATATAAACGTTTGAAAAAACAGGTATAAAGCTTCGAGCTACATGCCAATGCCAAATGCCAACAAAGAATACACAAAGAATGCGTATGGCATTATTGCTTCAAGTTACGTAACTATATAAGCTGTGCGTTAGACAAAAAATTAATACAGAAAATTATCTGGACATTTTAGTATATTACTTGATCTACGCACAGATATATCTATATATAAGTAAGTACTGGTTCGCTTAATTCACAGCTAGCCGTGCCGTGTCTGAGAAACTTGATTTGATGATTTGAGACGAAAATTTTAGCAGCACACCGTTAGAGATAGAGAAGGAAGACTACATAAATCTTAACGCACTAATATTATGACTAATAACAAAACACAGCAGACAGAACTGCGTGAAAATGTATACTACACGTCTCTGCGTTATAAGTAATAACCAACCTGTAAAAAAAGGGACTGGGTATATACTAGTTTACAATTCAGTAAATTCATACGCAAGTCTTCATACTTTACTAACAAATATACCTCCCAATACTTACCAATGCAACAATGTGAGTGTGAGTTTTTCAACAATCGAATCGAAATGTCGAATGGAATAAGAAGTAGTGAATTCTTGATTGGAATTTTAATTCTCGGTGTACCCCATTAATAAATGCAAAATTATATGAAGTTATATGAACTTCATCTCTTCAAGTAAAGAGACATCTTTCCATGCTAGAAGAGAAGCCAGGCCATTTCCTTCTTCTATCAGCGGTACATTTCAACATTTCAATTTAGACAGAACCAAAAAGTTAAAATGAACGATATCAATAACCACCACACTCAACATCCACCCTACAAAAATCATTAAAAACTTAAAATATTCAACCCTAGATATCAAAATCCAAACTTATGAGCAATGTACGCCCTAGGCATTACCCCAAGGACTTATTCTAAGTTAAAATATTCGACCCCAGATATCAAACTAAACACTTATATTCAATAAACGTCCGCGGCCTCTTCCCAAAGACTTAGTAAAAGACTAATTATTCCACCCAGGTTACCCATATCCAAACTTATGAGCAATGTACGCCCTAAGCATTACCCCAAGGACTTATTCTAAGTTCAAATATTCGACCCCAGATATCAAACTAAACACTTATATTCAATAAACCTCCACGGCCTCTTCACAACGACTTAGTAAAAGATTAATTATTAAACTCACGTTACCCATATCCAAACTTATGAGCAATGTACGCCCTAAGCATTACCCCAAGGACTTATTCTAAGTTAAAATATTCGAGTCTAGATATCAAACTAAACACTTATATTCAATAAACGTCCGCAGCCTCTTCACAAAGACTTAGTAAAAGATTAATTATTCCACCCAGGTTACCCATATCCAAACTTATGAGCAATGTACGCCCTAGGCATTACCCCAAGGACTTATTTTAAGTTAAAATATTCGACCCCAGATATCAAACTAAACACTTATATTCAATAAACGTCCACGGCCTCTTCACAAAGACTTAATAAAAGATTTAATATTCCACCCAGGTTACCCATATCCAAACTTATGAGCAATGAACGCCCTAGGCATTACCCCCAGGACTTATTCTAAGTTAAAATATTTAGTGAAACTAATGTTAAATCGCTCCATAGCAAACCCAGCTGAATGATGATATTTGTTAATAATAATAATAATAATAATAATAATTTATTCATTGGTTTGATTTGTTCGAAGTTCATACAACCAGACTCAACCAGTCACTGTGGGTGAGGAAATAGGAGGCTACTGCGTTAGATCGTCTCGGTCCCAGTACCCTTTTACCAATCCCCGTTCACTCCTCCACAGTAAAGAAGTCTCATTCCCTAGGCATCTACAGTAAGTAGTGGTCACTAAGGAGCACTGAAGTAGATTGGGTTTCAATCAACCATCCAGTGACGTTCACTGTACAACACCGAGCCGTCAACGATTAGCAGTGGCCGAGGATTGAAGCCGGGTCTGAGACTGTAAATTCGGTTACAGTCTGCAGTCCTAACCACTCACCCAAGCACGCCTGCTTATATTAGTTAATAGTCAACATTAATAGTTGGGTTTGAACCCTCAACCTTCTCTATCAGTTTGGTACTTTGAGTCATTTTTGACTAAGTAACGGTTAAATTTGGTTGCATGCAGAGGATTTGAAATTTGAATGTGACGTTTACTATTGACAGTGTCCTATGCTGAAGCAGTAGGCATGATTTAAAACCTAGTCGCTCAAAAAAGACCGTGTGACGGTTAAAAACGAACGCCTCAATCGCGCGCGTGGTGTTTTGAGTGACGTGACAGCGAAACGTTAAGTCTGACAAGTAAAATAACTTTTTGGGCAGAATGTGCATAAAATTTGGCACATTTAGCATCTGTACCTCCTTCTGTTAGAGCTGTCATAGTAAGCGATGATGCGTTGAAAAGTTAAATTTGTATGCTAAAGCATCTGCATGCAAATTAGCATGGAAGTCGCCAAACCATCAAAATTAAATGTTCAACTTTCAGTTTTTACCGTCTCACATTAAAAAATAATCGTTTAAATTTGACCGTCACCTGTTCAAAATTGACCCAAAAAAACCAGACTGCTCATAGGTATTTCCTAATCCTAAAATAACCACTGGACTGACACAACATATTTAGCAATGGACCACTAATTTGGCGTACATATACAGTTAAATACATGATGCAACAGTGTAGATTTTAACAGATTTTCTGTTACAGTTTTGTAATGTTCAGCTTTGTTACGAGTGTGTTACCGGTTGTTTCACTCCTAAATATTTTAAAATTTACTTTTAAACCTGTTAAAGTTAACATCTAAACCTGTTAGCGTTGCCGTACAAGATCTTTTTTAAGCGTGTAATACCAATAAAACAGCTAAAAGACGTATACTCAAGAGGCAGTTATAGTCAATACAATATTTTAGTTTAGGTAAGGGATCGTCTAAAAATGAAGTCATCAAAAATCCTCATTTTTGTGACTTTAACAGATATATATAACCATACTATATAGGAACGTCATAAAGAAATTCTACTGTAATAGTAGTATGCTTTGCAAGAGCGAGCCTAAAATCCAAGTACTAATAATATTTTGTTTTATTTTTTTAATGTTTTATTTTTCTACAAAATAGGTAATAAGTGGATCCATATTTCATGCAATTTTCTCCATAATATTATATTCTTAGAGCATTACCATTAAGAACATAAAGAGTGAAACTGGCAGAGCCGACGTTGTCTAAAGCACATGTGTAATTTCCAGTATCATCACGACGGGCATTTGGAAATGTTAACGTAGACAAGATTAAACTTCCTTCAATTTTACTCTGTTCCAATAACGTAACAACAACCACCACAAATTACAAATAAATAAATATACTAAGAAAACTTTTGGTTATTTTTGGAAATAATCAAAGTCACTGTCTTGAGGCCAACCAACCCAACTGCTCGCTCCCCCCTTGCACTCGGATGTTTAACGTCACTTGCTTACGCGGTTACAATTTTCTAAAATAATAATATTAGTATCGCATAGATTACCTTGTACTGCAGTGCCGCGCGAATTAAACGAAACAAAGTTTTGTTAGAACTTTATGTAAGTAAATGCGTATACTCATACACGGCACGCATTTGGGGTGGTACACAAATTACGGCACCCACGTTTAGAGTTGGGTCCGTTTGAAAAAGATGACGCGACATGTTAACGATATAGCCATTTACGGTACGCTGAAGAGGTTGACGCGTTAAGTAGTTAGGTCAAAAAGGTTTGTTAAATTTGGATGTCCAATTTTTGTGAACGACCCCTTTGCCCATTTTTCTTTTCATTCACTTTAGTACGTCTTGAAATTGGTCTATGCAGCAGTTCATTGTGGAGCAATGGTCAGTCCCAGTAAAGTTAACAAAATAAATATATACAGAGAGACCTGAATGCTCGCATGTGTGGTTTTTTACATGTAGTTTCAAGAAATTCAAATCAAAACTGTTATCTGTAGCAACAAACCAGCAGACAGACAAATGCGTCCCCACAAACGTAACCTAACCTAACCGGCAGGAGTTTAGCAGTTTAAGGTGGAGAGATGATGTGAGTATACAGTCATGTACATGGGCTCATCCGTTGCCTTTTTGGCACTAGACGGAGAAAAGTGACCATTTAAAGTAGTTTCTTTGCGGCCTAAATACGTGTTTGAACATACATCTAATGTTCAACCATCCCTCCTACACGCTTAGAAAAATATAAGCAAATTAACCACAAGGGTGTTAATTTGTAACTTATTTTTATGTTACCTCAACATCGACAACAGAAGATGTTACAGTATTCAACACTAGTTGTGGAATTACACTGTAAAGTGTTATACTTACTTTCTTTTTTCTTGTGTTGAATATGTTGCCACAAAGTAGTTACGTGACCAACTGAATTGAAAAATAATACAAAATGTAAGGCTTCAACCCGCAACCTTCTGGCCAGGAACCAGCCCATTTAACCGCTGGCCTGATAGAAGTCAGTGACAGTTGTAGCACTAAATTAGCTTAATATACGGTGGTATAAATTCGTAAAAAGATTTTCAGTCAACTGTAACATTATTTGGTGTAGATATATTAACACTGGTGTTTAACTTGGGTAACATATTTTCTTACCTTTACGTATTTTAAAATTAAATTATATTCGTGTTAACTCAACACCCAAATGTGTTAGCTCGAGCTAACTAAAAGTTAGTCAAGATCTTTCCTAAGCGTGTAAAAGTCATCTCTCTTAATCACCAGCTCAAAATTGTAAACGGCATTTTGATTAATTATGTGTACATAACTTGTTTCTACCTAGTGGCTCACCAAGCAATGTTGCATAAACATAGTTGGCATACCCCAAGGGAACATATCAGTCTGTATAAATGAATAATAATAATAAACTTAACATTAATTAGTTAAAGTTTATTAGATATTAGTGTTTAGTTTGCTATCTGGGGATGAATATTTAAACTTATATTACGTCCTCAATATAAGGCCTAGGACGTTGCTCATAAATTTGGATATAGGTAACGTGAGTTAAATAATTATTCTTTTATTAAGTCTTTGTGAAGAGGCCGTGGACGTTTATTGAATATAAGTGTTTAGTTTGATATCTGGGGTCGAATATTTTAAATTAGAATAAGTCCTTGGGGTAATGCCTAGGGCGTACATTGCTCATAAGTTTGGATATGGGTAACCTGGGTGGAATAATTAATCTTTTATTAAGTCTTTGTGAAGAGGCCGTGGACGTTTATTGAATATAAGTGTTTAGTTTGATATCTAGGGTCGAATATTTTAACTTAGAATAGGTCCTTGGGGTAATGCCTAGGGCGTACATTGCTCATAAGTTTGGATATGGGTAACCTGGGTGGAATATTAAATCTTTTATTAAGTCTTTGTAAAGAGGCCGTGGACGTTTATTGAATATAAGTGTTTAGTTTGATATCTAGGGTCGAATATTTTAACTTAGAATAAGTCCTGGGGGTAATGCCTAGGGCGTACATTGCTCATAAGTTTGGATATGGGTAACCTGGGTGGAATAATTAATCTTTTACTAAGTCTTTGTGAAGAGGCCGTGGACGTTTATTGAATATAAGTGTTTAGTTTGATATCTGGGGTCGAATATTTTAACTTAGAATCAGTCTTTGGGGTAATGCCTAGGGCGTACATTGCTCATAAGTTTGGATATGGGTAACGTGAGTTGAATAATTAATCTTTTACTAAGTCTTTGTGAAGAGGCCGCGGACGTTTATTGAATATAAGTGTTTAGTTTGATATCTGGGGTCGAATATTTTAACTTAGAATAAGTCGTGGGGGTAATGCCTAGGGCGTACATTGCTCATAAGTTTGGATATGGGTAACTTTGGTGGAATATTAAATCTTTTATTAAGTCTTTGTGAAGAGGCCGTGGACGTTTATTGAATATAAGTGTTTAGTTTGATATCTGGGGTCGAATATTTTAACTTAGAATAAGTCCTTGGGGTAATGCCTAGGGCGTGCATTGCTCATAAGTTTGGATATGGGTAACCTGGGTGGAATAATTAATCTTTTACTAAGTCTTTGTGAAGAGGCCGCGGACGTTTATTGAATATAAGTGTTTAGTTTGATATCTGGGGTCGAATATTTTAACTTAGAATAAGTCCTTGGGGTAATGCCTAGGGCGTACATTGCTCATAAGTTTGGATATGGGTAACCTGGGTGGAATAATTAATCTTTTATTAAGTCTTTGTGAAGAGGCCGTGGACGTTTATTGAATATAAGTGTTTAGTTTGATATCTGGGGTCGAATATTTTAACTTAGAATCAGTCTTTGGGGTAATGCCTAGGGCGTACATTGCTCATAAGTTTGGATATGGGTAACGTGAGTTGAATAATTAATCTTTTACTAAGTCTTTGTGAAGAGGCCGCGGACGTTTATTGAATATAAGTGTTTAGTTTGATATCTGGGGTCGAATATTTTAACTTAGAATAAGTCGTGGGGGTAATGCCTAGGGCGTACATTGCTCATAAGTTTGGATATGGGTAACTTTGGTGGAATATTAAATCTTTTATTAAGTCTTTGTGAAGAGGCCGTGGACGTTTATTGAATATAAGTGTTTAGTTTGATATCTGGGGTCGAATATTTTAACTTAGAATAAGTCCTTGGGGTAATGCCTAGGGCGTGCATTGCTCATAAGTTTGGATATGGGTAACCTGGGTGGAATAATTAATCTTTTACTAAGTCTTTGTGAAGAGGCCGCGGACGTTTATTGAATATAAGTGTTTAGTTTGATATCTGGGGTCGAATATTTTAACTTAGAATAAGTCCTTGGGGTAATGCCTAGGGCGTACATTGCTCATAAGTTTGGATATGGGTAACCTGGGTGGAATAATTAATCTTTTACTAAGTCTTTGTGAAGAGGCCGCGGACGTTTATTGAATATAAGTGTTTAGTTTGATATCTAGGGTCGAATATTTTAACTTAGAATAAGTCCTTGGGGTAATGCCTAGGGCGTACATTGCTCATAAGTTTAGATATGGGTAACCTGGGTGGAATATAAAATCTTTTATTAAGTCTTTGTGAAGAGGCCGTGGACGTTTATTGAATATAAGTGTTTAGTTTGATATCTGGGGTCGAATATTTTAACTTAGAATAATTCCTTGGGTAATGCCTAGGGCGTACATTGCTCATAAGTTTGGATTTTGATATCTAGGGTTGAATATTTTAAGTTTTTAATGATTTTTGTAGGGTGGATGTTGAGTGTGGTGGTTATTGAAATCGCTCATTTTAACTTTTTGGTTCTGTCTAAATTGAAATCATTTCAACTTATTTGTTTTTCCGTCTACTGAAGCACGCTGCACCGAACTTCACGCTGGATCAGGAACGACACGGTACAAATACAAATACGATATTAAAATACCTGTTTTGGTTTAGGTCGGGTCCGGTGTTGTACTTACATCTCACTTATCACCTTGTCCTTTTGTTAAGCAGTCGGACTCATTTTACTGTCTTTAAGTGTAATAGTTAATGTTCGTGAGTCACTGAAGGTTGGCTACGAGACAATTAAATTATTTATAAAGAATGGACAGCAAGGAAGCAGGGAGTGGTGGGGGAGATAAGCCAGTTCCGAAAAGACAGCACAATGAAAAAACAAGCGACGATGAAGACAGTGACACTGGGGATGTAGCTCTCGGTCTACCTGCACTTGACGGTTCTGTCGTGAAAAGGCCCAGGCGGACTGACCAACCTGAAGCGGATAGTGATGAGGAAGAGAGTAATGATAGCGAATCTTCGGCTTCAGATGATGGGATGGACTTGAATGAAGATTCACTGGATGAAGAGGTATGTTATAATATGTGATAGAAATTGTAAGCAAAAATGATATATTTAATGTCTAAAATCGAGATGTCAACATGTCAAGCCATAAAATATAGCGGCACAGGCAGTTTTGAGCAAAAGACTTGTAGAAGGTTACGAATATATGACATATGATACAGTGAATTAAAATATTCGTGCTTTTTTATGAATTGACTTATTGATCCAGGACCAGGAGGATGTGGAAATAAACAACTTAATCGTCGAATTTGAAGGGCTACCTCCTGTAGATGAGGACGTGGGTGCAATTGAAGCATTGGTTGGTCAATTGTTCCGCGGGATACCGATTAATACTTCGCAGCTCGCACGGTTAATAGTCCAAAATGATCATTTGAGCACACTTTTGAAAGTAAGTGACTAGAGTACTAGAAACCCAGATATTTAGTATTGTTTTGGATTAAATGGGTATATAATTTTTCAATCCATTCCTACCACTACTGAATATAAAAAAACTGAAATGTGATTTATAAGGATTATACCTCTTCTCATAGGACGATGACGCTGATGAACCTGCTACTTTTGGAGTGGTTTCCGTTGTCAACTGTTCCCAGCCTGCCCCTGGCGCTCATCTAGTATGTCATGCCATATATGTATTTAAATAATCCTGTGTATCAACTCCTCCATTAACATTCTAGACCTATATATTTTCATTTGAAGTCCATATTACATATTAGCAAAACTACGATTTATTTCTTCTTCAGGAGCTAGCACTTCAGTTTCGCGAATTAGTTCTTGAAGGGATTGAAGATCACTATGACAGAGAGGGTATACAAGATGAAATACCAGCTATTCTGAATAGTTTTTCAGTTGCCACGGACAAACCCACAAGCAAAGTTTTTGGTCTCGTCGTGATCGAGAAAATGGTTAATATTCCCTCTCCTGCCGTTTGGGAGCTGCTTAGTACACTCAAGTACGTACATACTCTTGAAATCATTTTATGTATGTGGACAAATGATGTACATTGTCGGTGTTTTAATTTACTATTTCGATTTTTTTAGGGATGACATAAGCATAGAAGGGAGTCAGTACACACATTTCTTTGTCATGACTAAATTTTATCGTGCTGGAGACGAAGTGTTTCCTTTTGAAGAATATTATGAATCTTTGCAAGCGGTAAATGAGGAAATCAAATTGTATTCTTTTTGTTTCGTCTCATTTGGGAATGAGGAATGAGCATGATGAACTTGTAAACATTGAATACAAAAAAATAATTCGGATGTATGCTCTTTTTGTTAGGTGTGTTCCTTTCACATTGACTACCCACTCCCATCAGATACGGATACCATTCCTCATAATGGACAGGTTGGAATACCATTCAGACGTCTTCTTCTGATTCCCGCTCCAAATTTTTATCAGACGGTGGCATCATCAGTAAACTAAATTGTATTCGGATTAACATTAAGTTTGAATACCTCAAGTTGTTTTTTAGGGGAAGGGATTGATTCACGAATCTTCATGTTATCTGACGAGAGAATAAATTCATTTATTTGTTGACTCAAGCATTAGTGCACTTTACCTTCACTTATAAGTTATTCTATAGCTTTTATTGCATAGCCATAAGTCTTAAATTACTTTTTTCATCACAAAAATATTTATTAGTATTTAACAATCCAATGATTTGATTTACTTCGGAATCCTTTTCAGCTCGTGTGTAAGCCAAAGAGCTAGTGATAAAACAACTAACGATCCACTCTGGTGGGTGGCTGCAAGATGCGTCGGCACATGATATACAAGGGTTCCAATTCCAAGTAAAACCTGCGCCATTATGCACAATAATACAGACAAACATCAGCACAAAACTAATCAATTTCCCTATTAACAACCATTGAGGTTACTTTTTTTAAAGCTATTAAAATAAAAATTATAAAGTACGTTTGCATTTTTAACATATGTAAACTTACCTGACAGACAACCCCTGCAGCTAGTAAATTTAAAGCCATGCGACCACGTGGAGGCAATTTGGCTTTACGACTTAAAAGCCAAAGTGACATAATTGCCGAAAATGTAGTTATTCCCTGAAAAACAATATTCAGATCAAAACAGAATTCTTCTCCAAATTGGGAATCACAGAGGCTATAAGGAGCTGTTTATTTGAATTACCAGAATTCTGTGATTAAATTGTACAGTCGTCGGGTTTTCTGTTACATTGACAATTGCAGGCGAAAGAGCCAGAATATCATCCGGAATCCAATTATCTCCCATTTTAGGAAATGAGTTATACACCAGCCCAGCATCTAATCCAGCAACAAACGCTCCTGCGATGTAAACAATTAACGAGAGGAAATCAAATTAGTTGTTTCTGGGTAGAGGAATTTTTATATTTTAGGATTCTCAGTAGTACACATATAAATGAATATGGCAATATGGAATAAAAATAAAGGAGTACCCGCGACAGCTGTTATAAATACAAGGCCTTTACAGCTGTGTGCTAGCCGTTTGATGCGAAGAATATCTTTGGTACGTTCTAAAGTCTGGGGTGGGAGTAATTGATCTAATGCGGCCCAGAGCGTAAAAGCGTACAGAGCAAAAGCTGAACCAAGGTGAGCAGCTAAACGATACTGAGAGACACGAGGAACATCACAAGGTCCTTGAAATCGATCCTCTAAACCTGATTTTACCATATACCAACCCAGAAGTCCCTAGAAGATAATCAGACAATATAATTAAGTAACTTCCTTTAACCACCAAACATGATTTTGAAATGTTTACTTAGAATTTCAGAGTATCAAAAAAAGATTAAAACCCCTGCTATAAGGAACTTTGAATTTTTCAGTACAGCCGACTATTATATAATGATGTTAAATTTCTCCATGTGTTGAATTTTGACTGCACTCTTAAATTGGTTTCATATTATAATGTACCTGGAAAGCTAGAAGTGACCCAATAACCACTGTTCGTATTTTCATGGCGGGAGTGAGCCAGGACTTGGCCCAAAATATTGTTGCAGGAATATAAAAAGCCGCCCCAATCATTCTTCCCCATGTTCTGTGTCCATACTCCATGTGCCAAATCCATTTAAATTCATCTAATGTGATATTCGCGTTTTTCCTAGTAGTATGCATAATTTATTTATATGCCATATTATGCCACAACATGTATGTTGTTTGTTATAGCCAATTCCGTAAGGATATAATTAGCTTAATTAGGATATAGATCCTTAATTTAATTTATTCAGTTTATATATTATTGACTAACATTTTAAACTCTGGGAATTGCTGGTAATGCAAAAACTCAGCTTCCCAGTCCTCTTGGGTTCTAGGTGGCCGCTCTCCGAAAAGTTTCCAACGCACCATTGACAAACCAGCCTCCGTTAACCTTGTAATTCCACCTGAAAAAATCAAAGTCAATGTAGTTTGAAAAGAAGACAAAAATACAGCAAATATGTTGATGAATGAAAAGGATATTAAGTCGACAGCGGTATTACTAAATAAACCAGAATTGGATATTGCAAACGTGTGATCCGATATAATGTTTTTTAATTACCCAAAACAACAGCTCCAAAAATCATCCCGGAACACCCCACAAGCCACCAACCAACATATTTATTTGCGTAAGCTGGTATTTCCTTTACAACTTGGCTACTTGATGGAGTTGCAGTGGCACATTTTCTTGAAATTTGACCCAATAAACTATATGATGGAATATTACTCCCACGTGTGAACAGACAAGATGATTTGTAGGTTACAAATGTTTTAGCTACCCGAGGGCTAGCATTTTTAACTCCAAAAAATGATCTTACACCACACGACAGTGATCTTTGAAATATCACGTTCATGATTTCAAGGGTTGTTAATTCTACCACTTTTATTTTCTATATTACCTGCAAAGGAAAACAATAAGAATATTAATACCCTTAAATTTATGTACCTATTTTGTATTCCCCAAGACCACTCATGGCACAATACTAGGAATGTAAGCCTGACACAGGCACTGGGGTTTTCCATTTCTAAATAAGCTGACTGCTTTCTGTCTGACATACATGAGAAGTCTGACATGTACATTAGCACAATCAACAACAAACAAAACAAATTGACAATAGCCTAATTGAAAATGTACAGCCATCATGAATCGCGTATTCCACCTTTTAATTTATATTATCAGAATTTACCTGGTCTATTCATCCAGTCAAGGATCAAATATCTTAATCACCTCGTTTATATTCTTGTTTTAATATTAATAATTCATGAAATTGTTTTATACTGTGTACTGACTGAACTGTTGAACTGTAAAGCTATTGCAAATGTGCATTACTGACTTGACAAAAATCTTAATTTATTTTGTATTTAAAACACATTGAATGTCAGGAACAACTTGGGTTTTATTGGAACTAGAACTTCTTTGATTATTTTTAGTTAAAGATACTATTACATTAAAATGATTAAAAACAAATTCAAACCACACAAGCAAGCAATACGCATAGTATAAGCGCTTAAATCAGTTAATTCCCCTTATGTAAGTGTGATATGTAATAAACATTAAAGGGGTTATGAATTTCCCGCTATTAATTTTATTTTAATCAATACTTGAAGAGGCAAGGATAAAGATAAATAAAGGAATAAAAGGAGCGAAGTTTGACCACATCTTAATTTTGATTCGTAGAATTTAAAGAGTTGTTTCGAAAGCACGTTAAAACTTAGGAATTACATGTGAAGCTATCAAGTTGTCAACTACATAAATAATCTTTACTTTGCGGAATAATGAGAACGTGTTCTTAAAATTATTTCCCTTTAATTTGCTTCTACTACATTTACGTTATTGCCGATATCAGTATTGTTAGCATTGATCGTCCGTTGGTTGTTGTTCAATTTTCTGACAGTGACTAGTGAGTGAGCTCGTTTACTCTGTGTGGTGCAAAGTCAAAACCTGACAAGTTGACAGGTCTAAAACTGAGACCGGAACAACTTTCTTGTCACAGTAAATATTTCTAAAGGACAAAAAAGGATTTAATAACAGTTATTTATTTATAGTAATTAAATTGCTGTCTTATTCATCAATCTTGTTACCAATGGCTGGGGAAAAAGCTGATTACGCGCAAGCGGACCTAGAGGGTTACGATTCAAGTTTTGAGGAAGATAATGACGAAAAGCAGGAAGTGAAAAAGAAAAGGCTGGATCTGACTCAAACAAAGATACACCAACAGCCAAACGCTACTCAATCTTCGTCAGCGGGTACTTAATAAAAATAAAATGTTTATAGCTATCATATAGCGTTGAAATGCTTAAACGAATATTATATTTGTTTTATATAATTCTTACTGTAATTTAAATTTGGATATATTATATTATGAACTTTATTGTTTCAAAAAGTAATTTAGTGTTGATGACAATTATAATTCGGTGTGTACATATTTACAGCTATTCCGGACAAATCATTTTTTCACGACCAGCAGCGTCGAGCAGAAGGATTTAGGAATCGTTATTTTGCATTAAATGCGTTTGAAAGGCACAAGAAACTTATTAGCGACTATTTTCTGTATTTCCCAGGCGCATCAAAACTTTTAGAGCGGGATTCGTAAGCAGAATTTGACCACAGTACTGTCTGTCCCTTGGACAGGGGTTCATCTATATATGCATTTCTTTGTCTAGCTATTGATATTTGTTTTTCTTGAAACTTAAAAATCTTTCATATTTGCAGCTCGAAGGATAAGCGAGACATTGATATAATTAAAGAGCACCACAGATTCCTTTGGAATGAAGGCGACGATACAGACACATGGGAAAAGCAGATAGCTAAAAAATATTATGATAAATTGTACAAAGAGTATACAATTTGCGACCTCTCAAGATATAAAGAAAACAAGGTACTTAATCTTTTAGACTCTTTAAATGATGAGGTCGTGTACCATAAAATATATGCCATTTTTTAATATTGTAATTAAATGATTATGACCACAGTTAGCTATGAGATGGAGAGTCGAAAAAGAATTGTTGGATGGAAAAGGGCAATTTGTTTGTGGAACAAAGCGCTGTTCTGAAACCGGAAGTTTGAAAACATGGGAAGTTAACTTTGCGTACATGGAGGAGGGAGTGAAGAAGAATGCACTGGTTAAATTGCGTAAGAGCATATTAATAGATAAATTCTACACATGCTTTACAATACCTTCGTCATATTACTGTTTTTCTACTAATTTTCCCGTTTTTAATTTTAGGATTATGCCCCGAGTGCTCATTAAAACTAAATTACGGTCAAAAGCGAAAGGAAGTAACCAAGAGTCCAAACAAGAGGCGGAAGCAGTCGAAAGACAAGATTCGTAGAAGAAAACGCCGATCTGATGACATGGAAAGTGAGGCAGACCCTTCGAGAGCAGCTCATGATGACTCTAAGGAGATAGACACAGAAACGAATATTTGGAAGGCCCCTCTCACTGATGCAGCGGAATTAAAACCCATTGAAGAAGAGTTTGACGAGTATTTAGGAGATCTGTTCGTGTGAGTAATGTCCTTTAGCATCCGTGAAAATAATCTCCTTTTCCATTCCTGGTACATACTAGGATTGCTGTAAAATAGTTAATGCCAATATACAGATATGTATGTATATTGATCACAATATTTGTCCAACTGTAAAAATACTGCTTTTTTAATAAAAATAAAAATAGGATAATTATTGCGATAAGATACGATATTTCAGTGCTTTCCATTCTCAAGGCCGCAGTGAACTTTTAACGGAGCAACATAATATTTTTAGATTTTTGTATTTTGAAAATTATGAATTCAAATAACAGTTATTGTTGCGATATAAAACTACATTACAGCCATAAGACACATACAGTACATTTCTTCCATGGAATTTTGCAGCTTTCAACGTTGCCAATATTAATGTGTTCTTATATAACTCTAAGAATAGCTATAGCATGCATTACTGCTAATCAGTGTAATCAGTGTAATCAGAAATGTTATAGATATCTAAGCTCAATCCCATTATTTTCACAGGAGGATTAAAAAAATAAGACCTCATTTACATAAAACCACACTTGATTTTCCATTGGGGTATCGTATTTTTGGTATAGAGATACATTTTATGTCTGGTAGTTAGCAAACACTTATACATTATGATTGTATATATGTACATAGTAAATACCTAATACTGGGCTACTACAGTCGTAGATCATAGCGTGCTTAATTTTAAATTTTATTTTTCGTGTGTAATTACGCTATAAATAACGCTACAAAGCAAACCATACCATACCATGCAGAAGCCTATTAACTAACGTCGTAATATTATTTGAGATGGAAGATATATACCTAATTCATTTGCATCCCAACCTTTTTAATGAAGAAAATTATTCAGTTTCTACAGTTGGGAAACGTTTTAGCTTGGTTTACATAGATTATGCGCTATAAATGTGCATATTGTCTATTCGTCTGTGAAGAACCAAAATAACCCATGTCCAATTTAAGCTACAATCAAAATGAGCTGTGCCATAAAAACAAAATGAGAAGCATGCGTAAAATGTTAATTAAACGTTTTTGAAAAGTGTAAAATGTTCTATTTAGATGTTTTGAAAAGTCAGCATTGTTCTATTTACATGTTTTTGAAAAGCGTAAAATGTTCTATTTAAATGTTTTTGAAAAGCGTAAAATGTTCTATTTACATGTTTTTGAAAAGCGTAAAATGTTCTATTTACATGTTTTTGAAAAGCGTAAAATGTTCTATTTACATGCTTTCAAGACATATTTCAACATTTTTGTAGATAGTAAATATTGTTTTTAGCTTCAAATGGATATGGGTCATTTTGGTTCTTCACAGACGATATTTATCAAAAGCAGGCATGTACTGGAGAAATCCCGGTTTTGTGGAGTAAGTTTTTTGTATATTAAACGTACTGTGCTACAACTCATTGAAAAGCTAAATAGTATTTGTTTTAAAGAGCAGACCAACATCCCTATATCTGCCCCTTGAAGATTAGCTTACATTTTATCAGAATAAAATATTATTTCGTTCCCACACATGGCAATTTGCAATTAATTAAAACTCGAGAATTTAAATTTTATTTTAATATCATAAGTACACGCACGTATTGTATAAACCTAACGTTAATGCTTTTGTCTGCATTTTTATACATAGTATATATATCCATCAAAGATCATAGTATACAAAATGAAGATAATTACAGATGCCAGCAATGGAATGACGGAGGGAAACTTACGGGAGCAATCAATAAATAAACACATATTGCATATTTTATTATACCCCTATATATATACACGTTGTAGGTTGTACTTACATGCTTTTTGCCTAATACCTGGATATTTTTCATCTTCGTACCTACTTTACTTCTAGACGCGAAATAATTTTGTGTACCGGGTCTTGTTCGTATGATGAACAGTAAACTATAAATATCAAAATGGTAGTTCAACTGCCATCGCTCATTTTTTTTGTCGAATATGGGGATATGTTGTTACCGCGTTACGGTTACAGTTACAGGGACTTAAATAATCTATATCTATAATAGATTCTATTTCTACCCTATATAACAAGTTAACTCTCTTTTTATTATGTTTTTTATACAACCACAATGAATATCATATACTGAGATTCAGTTTATAAAAATGCTAATGATAATAGGCACTTAATAAAAAATGTCCTTCACATCGCGTCATTATAAATCAAAAATGACTAGAAGGGAACACATAGACAAATTCGGTTATAAGGAACCTGTTTAAGTAAAAGGGAGACGGTTATAAGGGCAAGGAAAACTGCTACAAGCGACAACTTAACGAACGGGTATTATAATATATAGAAAATTAAAAGAAGGATTGAAAAAACCAGAGACACGTGGCTGAGCGTTATGTGACCCTGACAGTGTTTTCTTAAATAGATTTTTGATAATTTTGTTTCCGTTAAATTCTATAGCATCAGATGTTTTTTTGTAGCTCTGACATGTGAGTGAGCTCTGTATCGAATTCTCATATTTTCTTGCATGCTTTCTTGAATTTTTGTTGGCAGGTCATTCAGCGATTTCACAACGTGGTATTCTACACATTGATAGCTTATAATAACTTGTAATCGATTCTTCTGTCCATGTTTTCTTTTATCTGTCAAGATTTCATGTTATAGTTAACGCCTTCCTATAATAAAGTTCACGTGTTGTTCTGTGATCAGGGCTGCCAACATATTCCCGATAATGCTCGTTTTTATTCAAAATTATGTTTTGCCTGTCTCGGTGATGCGATGGCTGATGGATGTACCGTATTTTCTGTGATTGTACACGAGCCCATGACCAAGTACACGAGTCATATTAGAGGTAGGAATTAAAATAATGCACGGGTCCATTAACACACGATTATACTGCTGCACCCAGGTCTATGATAGTACTTACACCTTATAGGGCCTTAAAGGTCGGAATTTGAAAATTTGAATAGTACACGAATGTACTATCGGAGAAAATACGGTATATAGTATGTTTTTTTTCGTGCGTCACATTCTGAGGTTATACAGTTTTTATGCATTCAATATTAAATATTTTACGAATTATTCTAAAGGGCGAAGTAATTATTTTTTTCATTTTTGTATCATACATAAATACATTACACCATGTTTCCATTATTGCTGTGTAGTTAAATTGGTAGTATGTACTATATAAAATACGGTAAAAGTGCGTTTTATTACTCCTTTTTGTCCGTTAATAAACTGTACCTATTGGTTATACTTTAAATATGGAAAATATTTTCCAAAGACTGCGCATACCTGGAGCTATAGGCAACAACAACCTGGATAAAATTCCCAGCGGGAACCAATAATATGTCGTGTTGTGCAGTGCCTGGAACCAGATCAAAATGCACTTTCTAGCCAAAAAACAGCTACGCAACGGAGAGCTCAAGTCGAAGCCGACAGACGCCTCTATCAATATCAACATCACCTGAAATTACAGAGCTCCTACATAAATCTCCTATACCTAACAAGATTATATTAGGCCCTAGATCTATATCGTTAATATCGTACTTCGGTCTCGGTCTATTCTCTCCGTTTTAACATGGGCCTTGAAAAGAAAAGAAAGGTTGGCGTTGAATTTGAATAAACTGTTAAATAGAATTTCAAGTTTCCATTTGTCAAAAATTTTGAATATAAATATGTTAAAATGGCACATGCATTTATTATGAAATTAATAGGATATGTAGGTAAAAAAGGGTAACATTGGAACTGGGTCGGTCGGTGTCAGTCGGTGAAGCATTAAAGTAAACGTGATGCGAAATCAGTATATTTTTTTGTTTTTTTTGTTGATTTTTTGAGCATTTATTTAGCATTGATAATAATAATACATCATATAATAGGTTCCTCCAAGCGTTGTGCAAGTCCCCGTGAAAACTGGCGAGCGAGGAGAGCGGAAGACGAAAATCACCCAGCAAGTTTTCCCATTTCATTTTAGTGCAGCAGGCATAGGATAGACCCAACAGACCGGCACCCAAAAACCTTACTACGAATATAGTGTACGGAGTGGTGTACACAGCTATATAGCCACACACATTCACTTCACCGACCGACTGACATCCAGCACGTCAGCTACTAGAGCAAACATAAGCAACTGCAGGCAGAGAAGGCCACACAACCAAAAGCAAACGGGCCCCAGCTTTATTATTATCAACATCAGCCATTCATCAGGGAATCTTTTCGCAGCTCTCTCGACTCTCTCGCTCTTTGAATTTTAGTTGGGATTTAGAACAGAACCTCTGCACGTTCCAGAAGTTTCTCTCCTTCCATTTCACCCACAAAAATATCAAGTAAGTCCAATTTCAATATTTTTTAAATATAATTTATTATTGTGAATGTGAGCTGTGTCAAGGACAAAAGGAATTGACGTCTTGGGATTTTACCAAATTCCGGCTTCAAATATTAGTCGGTTGTATTCTCATTTCTTATTGATAGTTGTCATTTATCATTAGAAGTCGAGAATTTGTCAGTTGAAATGGTTTTTTCTTCATTTCATCCAATATTCAAGTATGGCATAAATTGTGCATGTCATTCCTATATCATCTCTGCTGTCTGTTGTCTGTCATCTCTGTAGTCATTTTAGTGTGATTTGTATCTCATAAAGCAGAAATAACTTAGAAATAGCGTGGTGTTAGTGTTGTGTGAAACTTACTTTTACTTGAGTGATATTAAGATTTGCATTATTGTCCTGTTAATGACTTAAAATTCGCACTTTTACTACGTACTTGCGTGTATGTGTAGACCAACATTCAGGTTACTCCCGACCGGTCAGTGTTAGTCCGGGAACAACCGTAAACCGGAGGAACCGGTTACCGGTACCGGTGCCGGCTTAGTTGTGTTTTGGATTGTCTGTAGTCTGTAGAAATGCAAGGTCACGTATTAGTAACGTCTGTCTTGTAGCCGCATCTTAAGCTTTCTTTCTTGTTTCTTTCTTTGTTGTTTTGTTAGTCAATGGAACTGCATTGGAATTGGGATTGGAACATTGCTACTTGTCTGATTATTTGCATGATTGTGCTTTGTGTAAGTAGGTAAGCAGGCCGGCACAAACAAATGACTACGACAACCTGCTTTTTCTTTTGTTGTTACGACTGATCATATACATATAGACATTTAAGATGTGACTCAAAAGTAGTTGCTGTGTACTGTGTACCATGTCGATGTGGAATACGTTTCGCAATTGTTATGTGTGTGTATTTTAATTTCTGAATATTTTATTTTCTGCTATTTTATGGCAAAGCAGGAAAGGGAATTTATGGAATATTAAGCGCAGCCAAAGTAAGATATTGGTTTCTGTTTTTGTACCAAACTATGGCTGTTCACATGTATTTGGCATAATAATTACAATGTAGGTTATTTTTTTAAAGTAGCGTGTATAATGAAATGTAAGTAATAACTAGGCAAGTAAAAGAACAGTAGGTCCGCCGTTGGGTCAAGGTTGAGTTAAAATTGAATCATAATCGTAAACGAATATTTACTTCTGTTAATACTAGTTAATCTGTAAGGCCGCAAGCACCTGATGGAGTAGAGTTTTAACTTCATACTGAACCTTTTTGAATCGGAAAACTCCCCTAACATGATGACAGAAATTATTATAACTTTTTTTATTTAACGCTTCAATTGTTTTAAATTATATAATGGGGAAATTTGTAGTACTTTGTTAGTCGGGTTTGTTTGATTACCATCCTCGTGATGACTCGACTCTCGACACTTTGGATCACTTTGCCTATTGAATAAAATTGTGATTAAATAAATTACATGCGTCATTTAACAATCTAAACTTGAGTTTGATTTGTTCATTTGATTAGCGTCAGCGAGAAGTATTCAGCTCGTATTTTATAAACAATTAAATGATGTTTAAACTTATTATTATTCGTCCCAAAATCAGAATTGCAACGATGTAATCCGCTTCTCAATTGTTTGATAACCTTGCATTTTATGAGATAAAGTAAAGTAAATTAAATTATATGATTGACGCCTCTCTGTAAAATAAGTTAAATACTATGACGAAATAACAGTAGAAACTGTAGAGAATATTCGATTTTTCAGTATTAAAAAATGTAAGTCTAACTTTTAAAAATCAAAATGTTTATTACGTACTTAATTATCAACCTTTGCATTTGCGAGTACTTACTTGAGTGATGAGTAGTTGACTTGCAGTTTATTATATATAATGAGTTGGACTTTTGGATTTGGGAATCATTCAGAGTTCATTAAATTAATTAATTAATTGTGCTTTGCTCTTTAATGTCGACTGCAGACATTCATCGCATATTCAACCGATTTAGCAGTTTATTCATTTAAATGCCAATTTTATCATTGCAGATAATAAAATACATACTTGGGCTTTGTTTGAGTTGACTGATACATGAAATGAATTTACGGTACATGCTTGAGGTACTTCATGAATAAGCTCATCCATTCAGGATGTAACTCTATATGAATCGTTTCGTCTTTAAACTATACTGCACTGTGACGTTGACGATATGGGAATAGGCGAATAGGTGAATTTCACAAAATGGCATGCGTTTCTGACTTATGCTATAGGTTTTTAGCAAAACAGGGATAAGGTTACATTATAGAGATCATATTCGCTTTATTCACATTACAATGTGCACAGTTGTGCTTCCTCACGTAATGTAATAAAGATTGCATGTAATTATATAATTAATTTTTAAATAAGATAGGCTTCCTGCATCCTGGTATATCGAGAAACTTTTACTGTGATGAAATACTGTCTTTATACTGCTGCAGCACACTATTTAATGTGCTTTTTTTGCTTGGCTTCACAGTTATTTTTAATTCTAGATGTTGCTTTGTGCAATTAGCCAGTTGCTGTGTGATTTTACCGCGAGTCCCCGTAAATAGTTCCTTTTGAAGCATTCTCTAAGCAAAAGTATATCTATGAAAGAAACAATGTGTAGGCGTAGAACAAATAAATCACTGGAATACAATTATTATGTTTGCCATAATGTTGGACACAAAATGTTTATAACCGGGTTATTTTCAGATTATTTGAGCTAGAAAATAGCATTGTTGCATTTATAGGGTCTTAAAATTCGTCGGGGAGTATATTTGAATTGGTAAATGCCAATTTGTTTTTACCAGAGCACATTTTGTTATAAATTGTTTGCTTATGTAGTATTTACAAAATTATGTACTTATATAATACTTACGATTAGTATGCACTTATATACTTTTACATTCCTACAAACTTATACTGTCACTGTCGGCGCAATGACAATAAAGTAAAAGTTGCGTAATATCAAATTACATTTTGCACTTGCCGTCAAATACATAATAATGTTAATGTATAGACATTAAAATATGTGCACTCTATAAGAATTTTTGTTGATACATGGTATGAAAGCTCGCTTCACTTTCATTGGTTAAAGTATTGGTATCGATTTTTTTCTCTTGTAAGTAGCAGACGAGAGAAGCTCTCCAGAATCAGTTGTATCTTTATTCTGGTCGTCACAATAATATATGTGTGCAATATGAAAACCGCTCAAGTGGTTGTGCTAATCCTCTGTCCTATGTTATATGATTGCAATTTAGCGAGCTTAAAGTAACTTTAATGTGTATAGGAACTACAACTACGGACTCTGTACTGTAATAATGCTAATAATTATATCAGTACAGGACGAAAATTAAAATTCTGTGTGTAATCTACAAGTCTGTTGACTGTTCTGTTCTCTGCTCCTTATATCTGTTCAATGATTGCATCAAAATAAATTCATGTGTCAAAGATCCTGTCCTTTACACCCATATGACATGTATCTGTCACCAGCATTTTACTCTGTGATATTTACTGTAGTAGGGTATCGCAAAAGAGTAAAATGTTAAATGAGTAATGCGTATTTTTTCTTTTGACTTGTCCTTGCTCTGACTCTGGTTCTAAATTAGAGGTTGTCCCGTCTCCATTCCTTTCATAGTTTTAAAACGTAAAAACAGAGTTTGACGTTTTTGAGGTATTTTCGATAAAGAAATTACCGAGGTCCATATTAGACGTAGAGAAAAGAAATAGTGACATACGAATTTACTATATAGGACTAGACAGACTTATCGTTAGTTCAGTGTATTCTGACTGTGGCTTTTATTACTTCATTATAGAATTTATTAATAATTATTTTTTGATTTTTGCTTCCTTTTTAGAACCTAATGCCATTTTCATAGTCTGTCAGTAGTGTCATTTGCATGTGTGTAAATGCAGTGTTTTATATACTAGCCAGGAACCGAGTATTTGATGTTTGCTTGTTCTTATTGCCGACTTGTTGCTGATGTTCTTTATTGGACTTTGAAGCCTTGAAATTAAACTAGTATAAAGTATTAGGAAGATATTTTTGTTCAACAAATTTATCATTCAGTCACACATAGGGTACACGGTACAAGTAACTGGAGTTTCTGCGTATGAAATTGTTGACAATTACTATTTAAGCAATGGGAAATCTACCTTTAGCTTCTGCTTATGCTACCTTGAACTTCTGCTTCACTGTTCAGGTTTACATATAAAGCAGCATAATATTGGTATTCATGACTGGTTGGTAGTGAACTGTTTTGATTGCCTGACTAGTGAGATGCATTAATGCTATTCTTCTGTGGATGGCACTAAGTTAAAAGCATCGCGAAGCTATTAAATATTAATTTGCATTTTATTTACACCGAAAAAAGAAGGAAGCAATGAAGCTATAAGGAGTTAAATATTCTTTTATATCCTTTAGTTATTGCGCGAGTGCGCTACGTACGGGCTACGGACCACGGGCTACGGTTGTTTGAGTTCCCCATTGAGAAATAAGTAGTAACTGAATACATAATAATATATGTACATATTATTACGGTGTAGAATGGCCGGTTTTGGTGCCTAATGTTTTTATGTATCACAACACAATATCCATAATATTGAAAGCGTGTGGTAAGAACAATATATTTTTTATTCCCCCATTGTACGTGTATGTGCTCAAGTCCTTGCAATAATTGACATGATACGTAATGGCAATTTTAGTTGTTTAATTATCGATTAGTGAAACTACCTGTGTTAGGCAGGTAGTTTATTGGCAAATTTTTTAGCCGCTGATACGTGTGGCCTTTGGCGGTAATAAGTTTGCTTCGAAGAATTCGATCATTTCGAACAAAAGGGCTAACATACTGAAGGATTTAAAGATATTAATTAATTATTGCTGTTCAGCTCAGTCCAACTAAATTGTATTTAATATGGTTATATGTTTTTATTACACTGAGTGTGAGTCGATGAAACAGCCTACCAGCACTGGGTTAATTTCATTGCCGAATAATTATTACCGAATACATTTTTTGTTACAACTCATTATTATGCTATCATTCCTTTTCTGCTACATCCAACTACTATTTTAGTAAGGTGACTAATGTAATTTGGGGAACCGTCATAAACCTGTGTCACGTAAGCAGTCACTTTTTTTAAACCAGGCATCACTGAATCGTTACCATTTTTGTAAGGCATGTTAAGGTGACCTATGTCGGGGAACCATCATAAGCCTATGTCACATAAGCAGTTATGTGACAAAATATGAATAAAATATTCAAAAGTAAGAAGTTAACAAAAAAATTATATTGTTGAAGTTGAGAAATAAAAAAAAAATATTTTGTTGCTGATAATTTACAAATTATTATCAACAACAAAGTTGATGCATCCATACAATCTCACAGTCACACTATGGTAACAGTAGAGTAAGTAGAGTCAGAGTCAGTGTTAGATTGTAGTGCAACATACAGTTACAGCATTAAAATAAACATTATAACATCTCTTAAACTATACTAGACTTTAGGCCATCGCCAGCGATGGTTTAAGTGCGCCTCATGTGGCCACTGGCCACGGTTACCCACTGTCACCCTCCTATAACGTGTCTAGGGTTGGTGACGATTAGTCCAGACCCAAATACGACACCAATTAGCCCATTTTTAAATAGTATTCTGATTCAGTTTTATGCGTGAGACACCGTCACCAACCCTAGACACGTTACAGGAGGGTGACAGTGGGTAACCGTGGCCAGTGGCCACATGAGGCGCACTTAAACCAATGCTGGCGATGGCCTAAAGTCTAGTTTAAAAATAAGCTTTTTGTTAATCCTATTGACCTATCTGTAGAATTTTTCGGCCTTGTTAATTTTAAACTCGTATTAATTTGAACCTTGAATGAATCCTGTCGTAACCTATTGTTACCCACTTGGGGTTAATTTGTATTTTTTTACACAATTTAAGCAAGCGTTAGAACTAGTGCGATTATTTTACGTTCGTGAACTTAGATTGTGACCATTGACGGCTATAATATGCCCAACCATTGTCTGCCTGAGAAACTTTAAGCTCACAACAGCAGTCATGCTTGGACTGATAAGATAAATCTGTTAAAAACATTTTTTTCCTTTAAAAATTATTATCATTATAATTCCGAATGTTTATGACATGGCCAGGTGCTAAACGCACCGGATATATTGTTGAAATCGATCGTTGGATGATTTTATAAATAGAAAGACATATTTAGTTAGATTAAATATTGGCACATCAAGATAGATTGCGATCAGCCCTCGCTGATTTCTAATAGTTACGCAAATAACAGACACGTGCAAAATTATGATGAGTATTTTTGTGCCTTACTTTTTTAATTCTTGATAGCGATGATAAAGCTCAAAAATGTTCATGATTGCTGTTGAGTGTTTTGGAGAAATAACTACGTAATACTACGTTCGGCCTTGCCTTAATCCAGCCATAATTATCACCATATACGATTTTTAAAATGGAGCAAAAGGTCGGTCAGATTTATTTACAAAAATCCTTGAGATTTACGATGAAAATTGCGAGTAAGCCCCCAACTGAAAAGCAGCGGTTAAATACATATTCTATCGTTTTATGGCTTATTTAAAAAGCATTCTTGCGTCAGTACGATTATAATTTAATTCATTTACAAGAGAAAGCGTCTGTCAAAAAGGATCAACATAGGAGTTTTTTTTGTACTGCTATTAGGCCTTCGAATTTATTGATTTAATGATTTAATGCCACATATTATATGTCCATGTACCTACCTTTACTCGGTACTACTATCTCCAACGCTGTGTTCAATATTGTGCAATCTGTCTGTCGGCTATACTGCTATACACCAATGCAAATATCATCTCAGAATGCGAAATGCATATTATTATTATTATTATTATTATCAATTATTATTATTAGTACTTCTATCTTTAGCTCTATTTTTGACTGGAACTGGAATCATGTGTATGTGGGGCTTAGGACGTTGCTGTATCCCCCTATTGTTTTTTATCAACCTTGCATTATGTGTGGATGGGTGTACTTTTTTACGAATCTATGGGCTCCCACAAGTTGTATTGGATTTGTATTGAACTTGAATCTATTTTTATTAGGCATTATAAAAGGCTAATAAATTATTTTAATACATGTCGTGGTTGTTTAAATCATAATACGTAGATAAGTGACTCAATACTCTAACATTGTACAAGAAGGAGATTACTAATCTCAGTGGGTGCGCTAAATACCGCTTGTGATATTTGTTGCTGGATTACATACTTTGTGCGTGTCGTCCACTGTACCTTGCTTGTATGTTTGAAGCCAGTACACAGAACTTGTACGCATGAATTGCCCACATACATATAATTATTTTACCCACAACATCTTTGCAAATTGCATTGCTTAGGTTTCACAATTACTATTCAGCTTTCGATGCTCACCGACAGCGACAACAATGGAGCAAGAGATTTACATTATCTTTTAACGAATGTATCTACTGATGCCGACACTAACCACCAACACCAATATTCGGATGTGTGGAAAATCGTTGGCAGAGTACCGACATTATCTAAGGCTCGGAACAATAAAATAGTAGAAAGTACAGTTATTACAGACAGTTGAAAATACTCGGATTGACAAGTCGTAAAGACGTCATAGCTTGAGTTTTTAATAACACTGTGGCTGAATTACGAAAAGGGAAATTTCTCCATGTTTCTAGCAAATACTTATGCATAATATCCATTCTTTACTCAGCCATCAGCCTTGAGTTCTCTGGGACTTCTGTGACTTGGAGTTACGAATTCGGAATTGTCAGCAATAATTATTGTAGTTATGTTTTGTATTTATGTTGTGTGCGGATTGAAATGGTATATTTATTTTAGCTGGGTTGGCATTTTAGGTGTAGTCTCAAGCTGCTTCCTACTCATTCATATCTACTGCTATCTGTCCATACCGTAGGTGACTTTCGTAAATAGTTAAACCTCCTTTACATTTAAGAACAGTATTCATGTGCATGCATTCACATTACATACTAATACATATGTGACAGCGTGATAGGAGCATGGCTAAGTTTATTTATTCATGTCGATTGTGAATCCAATATTAGTAAAGCCAATTATTGTATTGATTGATTGAAGGTGTATTACAAATTGATTCAATATAACCTATGCATGAATGTGTAGAATTTCACTGTATGAAGTGTTTTCTTACCTAACTGTATCCCATCCGTGGACATGAATCTTTCTAAAGTTATCTGGTGCGGGCACACCATTCTAATGTATATGAATCTGACGTGCCTTCACTTGTATGCATAGTAGAATTTTTTTGGTTGAATATAGGAATGCGAATATTTATTTTGAAATAGGAGTACTAATCGGCATCGTTTGGGGTGTAGGGTGGTTGTAAATAATGGGGAGTGGGGGTGAGTTGAAACAAAGTTATACATTTTCGCTTTTATTTTTGGAGAAGGGAAATTCGTGAATGGAATTTTTGAGAGAAAGTATGAGAGGTTGCCATTGTCATTGTCGCTATAATTGCCAAATGGCGTTGACGTTATGTTGCGAAAAGGTGAGCTGGGACTGACGTAAAAAAACTACCTCAGAATAATTAATGAGGATAAACGCTGGAGCTAGACGTGGATAGATATATATGTGTGCTATGTGCATATATAGGTAGGATGCATATATAGGTAGGATGCATATATACGTGTCCGTATGTGGTTTGGCAATGGCCATTTGGTTCTGACTTTTTGACATGCAGTGAATAGATATATATAGATGCTTTCCCTACGAGTCTCAACTCTTGCTAATGTTGTAAAAAGTCCCACTTTTGTCAGTCCCAGTCCCAAAAAGTCTTTCAACCCTTTTGAATCAGTCAGTCAGTCAGTCCCGAGCCCGCACCAGATGAGTCCCAGTCAGTCTTCAGTCCTCAAAAGTCTTTGACTATCAGTCCAGTCAGTCCTATGTGGGGGTCGTCTATATATTGCGTATACGAGGCTGAGGGGGAGGGGGGGTAAGCTTGACTAAAGTGAAGAATTTGTTTCTATTTAAAATCTCTTATCACATCCTATTTTACTTTTGGTAATTGATGCCTTATTACAATTTGAAATCTAAATATCTTAACTTTTAATGAACTTCTTAAAACGTTAAGTTCGGACTGTATCTTCATGGCTAGCATTCCTTATTACAAGTTTGTATACGATCGAATTATTTTCATCCTAAAACGAACTAACAATCGGATTGTGCCAGTTTTTTCTGGGTGGATTATTGAATTTTCACTTGCACATATTTTTCAAGAATCTTGAAAGTCTTGGTTTTAAAAGTTTTTGGCTTGAATGGGCTTTTAAAGTCGAAACCCTAATATCAAGCCCTAATAGTGACTTAGGACCGCAAAGAGGTGCGATATGCGAAATAAATTTTTGCAAATTTTAACAAACGCGATATCGACACGATATAACTTTAAATATCGCAATATAGAAAACTCCAGGGACTGCGATATCGATGCGATTTAAATTAGAATATTGCAATAGCAACTGCGATATAAATTAAAATATCGCAACCGCAACTGCGATATAAATTGAAATATCGCAACCTCAACTGCAATATAAATCAAAATCTCGCAATAGCGATTGCGATATCAATGCGGTATAAATTAAAATATCGCAATAGCGACTGCGGTCTTGATTCGATATAAATTACAATATCCCAATCGCGGCTGCAATTGTCGATACCTTATAAATTAGAATATCACGTCGAAAATTCTAGGAACTGCGACATTGGTGCGATATAGCAACATCTAAAATTTTATATTTGTTCCTTATCGATGGAAATGAATCTTGAATTTGAATAAATTGATATAAAAAAGAAGATTTTGTGAGACCTAAGTTTCTTTAACCCCTCCCCCAGTCTTGGAGTGAGTTTTAGTTAATCCTAACCCCCTCCCCCTTTTTTGTAGATGTGTTTAATGTATTGCCCCTAGACTGCTTGCATTGTAATATTTAAGGTAATAGCTATGTATGTTGAAACTTGAATCAATGTTCCGAGCTGCAACTATAGCGTGAAAAATAAGATGCCTCGCCATGCGATGAGTGTGTGGGGCTTTCAAAAACAATCTAGGGATACATAGGGCGTTCGTCAGTCTCAGTCAGTCTTTGGCGAAATTTCTCTCAGTCTCAGTCAGTCTCAGTCCTTAAAAAGACAGAAATTTTCAGTCTCAGTCAGTCTCAGTCTTCAGTCAGTCCCACCTCAGGACTGAGTCCCGAAAGACTTTTGAAGACTTTTTACAACATTAACTCTTGCTGGACTACTGGATGAAATGTGTGGGGTTATGATATTGGAATCTATGGGCCTCGTAATATGACTATATGGCTTGTCTCTCAGCCGGCTATTCACCTGCTTTCCCCCCAAAGTAAATTGCAACTATACTAAAAAAGCTACACTGTAACTACACTCATGGCTGACCAATTCTATCACTGTGATAGCGTCACCGTGGACATGTTGCTGGACAGATAGGAGCCGACACACAATTCATGTGTCATTCTGAAAGCTACGCTGTCTGTCTCCAACTTGATCCAGTGAAGTGTTAGTAGTCTATCCAACCAAAGCAAAGGTGGAGAGTTGGAGAGATATTTTGCTTCCTATACATAATATTTGAAAATTTCCTCCATTTCCTTCTGGCTTGTTCAGTTTCGAGCTGCGGTGTATTCCTAATTAGTGTTGTTCATAACTCATTTGTTTTACATTGGTGTTGGTAGTGCGTATAGTTTATTTGTTTTTACATTCTGTTTAGAGATCCAGATTGACTTTTGTAAAAATTAGTGTCGCCCTCAACAATAAGTGAATAACGGTTTGCAATGGGTTCTGCCAATGGTTGTTGTAAAAACCCGAAAATTGACAACAATACTGTTGTGAACGGTCAAGCTAGTCAGAATCAAAACACAGCTTCAAAAAAGTATGGTGGGGCTTGGGGGGATACTACCACAGCTAATACTACTAATGCTAATAATAGTAGTAATGGGCATGTGAACGTCTCCTTTACTAAAACAGAGACATTAGGAGTGGTAGGAAAGCAGAACGGATCCGGTCCGCCACAAAATAATAATACATTTAGTACACAAGAAATTGACCGAAGACCTCCGAATATTACACGCCATGGTGGAACGGTGAAAAGCAGTACCACGAGTGGAGGTGGTGGTGTCGGTGTTGGTAGTCGTGGAAAGGTGACTGAAGTGAATCCGGTGAAAAACGGAAAAAGTAAAGCCATCGGTTCCGTTGCTCTTATGTTAATGAACTCATTTAGTCAGCAGCCGAGAGATCTCCTCATTCATCTCGGCGTGGGTAGTCAAATGGTTAGACCGGCTTCCTTTGTCAAAGAGGATGAGGATACTTTAAAAAAGATGGCCACTGATAAACGTGATAGTGATACTAATGCTCGATCCAAATTACATAGTCAGCAGAACGAGGATACGACGGATGCGAATGTGGTTACACTAAATGCATTCATAAACGGGAAGGCAATTATTAGCTCGTCTACCACCGACACCGGTCCCAGTTCTGGTTCCACGCTAACGGCGGCTAATCATCTTGTTACAGTCCCTATTGCAATTCCATTTCCTAGAGTACCCAGTAGTCATATAAATAGTGGGGCAGTTAGTAGGCTCATTTGTACGCTGAACATGATTCCCAATACAAATAATAGTCCGGCGGGTGTGGTGGATGTTGACTAGGGAATGCTTAAATTCATATACTAACATAAATATTTCGTCAACGAGATCGTCACATATCGCCTGTTGGCTGGCTGGCTGGCGGGAGACGAGATGATGATATTTTCATGTCAGTTTTTGATTAGACATATACTCACAGTGATCCATAACCGGTGCTTTTGTCTTTTCTATATAACTGTAATGTGTGTGTCAGTTTGTACATCCACTTAAATTGGAGTTTTCTTGCTATCCGTATAATGTACGTGTAGGTACGTGTATCCTATCTTTTATTGAAACTTCCATAATTAAAACGAAGTTGCTTTTTTTAATTAACTTAAGTTTATTCGACTTTCGATAATTGGGGTGGTGATGCCGTCTATTAAGCTTTAACTTCAAGCTGAATTTGTATCGAACTAACATCAGCATGTTGGATATGACATGACATACGTATAGTTAGCGAATGATGCAATTATACTGATACGTTCGCCTGAATCTACTATGAGCTTGGAAATGTATTTACTCAGTAAGTTATGGGTATATATATATGGTTGTACCATATTTGTACTGTATTTGCAAGTAATTCTTTTGTTTAATTTCTATGCTCAATGTTTTCTGTTATACATTTTTTTATTTTGTAAATGTCGATAATACAGGGTGGCTCTATTGTTTCCCAGGATTCAAATTAGTCAGTAGTATGTGTGCATATTCCAAATTGTAAACCGTGTTTAACAAGTAATAATAATACAACCAAATAAACAGTTATCATAAAGGATTTTATACGTAATGTAACTGCAAAATCGGCCAGGGCTAAGTGACAAAACAGGTTGTAGGACATTTTCTTCCCGGACATTAGCCACAGTTACCTCTCAACTCTTACCGAGTATATTTTCCTCCCAGTATCAAAATTTCAAAAATTATTTAAAAAAATATCTCCAAAATTAAACATTTTTCCTTTCCAGAAACTGTATGTATTAGTATAGACATTCTTAAAAATATGCAATAGTCCTGAACTGAAGTACTAAAATGCTCATTTCCCCCCAAAATTTGCTTTCGACAAATAATGTTTAGTGAAAAACAGGGCTGCACAAACAAATAAAATAAATCAAACTAACGAATGTTCATAGTCATATTAAGTTGCAGTTTTACTTCGCGCGGAAATGTCTGACTTACTACATATACTATTTCTTGTAACATGACTAAAAATATTTTCAACTACAGGTTCAGAATATCTATAAAACACTAAAATATAAATTTGGAAACTTCAATCTGGTTTCTGGTATCTACTATAATTAATAAAACCAAAATTGAAAGACAGAATTTCTTGTTAGGAAAATGCATTTAAATTTTAAACTGACGTAGAACTATTCAGATTACAAATTTTGCACATTTCTCGGTACGGGTTGGGAGGATACTATCCAAAGGAGTAAATGTTCGGGAGGATAATGTCCGTATACGGACAAAGCACACTTATAGTTCGATTATATATTTTAGAGTTTCCTACATTGTTGTTTAAATTGTATTGAGGCAAATGCTTATTTAAGCTTACAATTTTTTGAAGTTTTAGAAATATTGTATTTCAGGCCAGGACCACAGGCATTAAAGCTACAAGACGAAAGGCTGACAGTTGTATCTCAAACTAGAATACGTTTGTAAAACTAGGTTTTTTCCGTCCTTGTCTTTATATTATTAACTGATTATTGGTATTAATATTCAGCTCGAATCTGGAGAGCAACTTGCCCGTCGTGTAAAATAGTATTGAAATAATGTTTTAAATCACTTTCTAGCCTTCTTGTATATTAGAATTTTTGTATTTGTGTAATTGTGTATCAAAATTATTTTTTATTTTTATGTTTCCACGTCAAATAAGAAGTGTGTGTCGTAAACTCATTGTTATTTTTAGTGGCTTTGAATTCTTACAATATTATTATTCGTTATTATTTACGAGCCCTGTTCGTCTTTTGTTGAATATTTGCAGTATTTGGTCTTTGGCAGCATCTTGCATACTCGCATTGTCTTGTAGACACCATACCATAATAATATATTGTTATACGTAGAAAGTAAAACAAGAGAAATGAAAACATAAGGCACATGCACTATTATAAATTAACGTAACTAGGTTGATTTATTTAGCTGTATAGTATTTTAGTACTTTTTATTAATTTGAACCTGCCGTACCGTATATTACCGTATATTATTGATATTAAATATCCAATTTTTTCACGTAACCTTAAGTATTAAATTCTTATTTCGCACAACTGACATAATGTTTGTATGTGTTTTAAATAAGTATATAAATACTTTGATTGAATAATTGCTTAGTGTTCTTAATTATTACCTTTACATAATATATTGTAATAAAATTGCGTATAAGAAGGGTAGACGACGAAGTACACAGAAATAACATTATTGTTTTCGTGAATTATTGCAGAAATCGAAGTCGTAAAAATGGCATCCATTGGAGCTCTTCAAATTCAGAAACCAGCTCCGGCTTTCGCCGGAACTGCCGTCGTCAGCGGTCAGTTCAAGGAAATTAGTTTGGAGGACTACAAGGGAAAATACTTGGTTTTATTCTTCTACCCTCTGGATTTGTAAGCTGCAAAGATAATTATTTCTTTTTTATAATTCTAAGCAAGCTATGTACTAGTCTAGTTTCCGCTTTATTCGACTATATATTATGTTGCTTTTCGTAAGGACTACAATTCTAGTCATTCAAATTTTGGTTTTTAGCACTTTCGTGTGTCCCACTGAGATTATTGCTTTCTCTGAGGCTGCTGAGTCGTTTCGCAACATTAACTGTGAAGTAGTTGCTGCGTCAACGGATTCGCACTTCTCCCATTTTGCCTGGTAAGAAAAATATACTTCTTTTTTTTGTGATGACGTCGCGAATATTATTCAGTAGAAAATCCCAGTGAAACAAATTCCTTTGAACCAGCACATTGTTTGTGGGTGCTTATAGCATTAGTTTGGCCGTGAATCCTGTCATTTTGTGTTTAAAAGGAAAACTATATTTAAACGTGACTTTTAATTTGGCTTTTAGGGTAAGCACTCCACGTAAGCAAGGAGGATTGGGTGAAATGAATATTCCTTTGTTAGCTGACAAAACTGGAGATATCGCAAAGAGCTATGGAGTGTACAAGGTAGTTTTGCACTGTATTTATTTAATGAGCAATAAAACTGCAATTGGAATTTTGTATGCAAGAGTTGACTTGATTATTTCCGTCTTCTATGCGCACTCTAGTGTGGTATCATTACGAAACTAACTGCTGCATTTATATTTGTGTATATTTCAGGAGGACGAGGGCATTGCTTTCCGGGGGTTATTCATTATTGATGACAAACAAAATTTGAGACAAATTACGATCAACGATCTTCCTGTGGGTCGGTCAGTAGAGGAAACTCTTCGTCTTGTTCAAGCATTCCAGTTCACGGACAAACACGGCGAGGGTAACGGTTTTTTTTACTTTTTATTTTTATTAAGTTAAAACAATTAATGACAACACCATCAAAATAAGTAAAGTTTTATATTTTGTTTTGTAGTTTGCCCTGCTGGTTGGAAGCCAGGTGACAAAACCATCAAACCCAATCTCCAAGAAAGTAAAGAATTTTTCCAGGCCTCCGCGTAAAGGACTCTACTTACAGATTAGTCAATATTGACAAAACCATTATCCCTTCCCACGGAACAATCCGCTTTCTTGTGTAATCACTACCGTTATTACTACTATACCTATATACCTAATAATTTAAAATATTTAGATAACAGTATGTCAATATGATCATCAATCATCATATTACCTGAAGCAACATGAATTTTTCAACAGAGAGATTAAGATAATGCAAATGATACAATATTGCATTATGTTTTTTGACAGCTACATAATATTATAAACTCCTTGGTCAGTTTTTGATGAGTTGATTTTGAGAACATTAAAAATATCATCCCGGATAAAAATTGATTAAAATGAATAAATATGCACCTACTTCTTTTCGACCAGAAATAGTACCATGCGGTTTACAATCACTTGGATTGTCAGAGTTTTTATTTACCTACACATTTCCCCCACCAGGCCATAGAAACCAAACATAAATTGAGAACGTTTTAGTATGAAGAATTTTATTAATTTTCTTAATGACAGACACAATACAAATACAGGTCCAGAGAAAATAATATATCGTCTGTGAAGAACCAAAATGACCCATATCCATTTTTAGCTAAAACAATATCAACTATCTACAAAAATACTCAAATATGTCTTGAGAGCATTTAAATACAACATTTTACACTTTTCAAACACATGGAATTAAAACGTTTTACGTTTTTCCAAAACTCCTAATTAACATTTTACGCATGTTTCTCATTTTGTTTTTAGGAAAGCACATTTTGATTGCAGCCTAAATTGGATATAGGTAATTTTGGTTCTTCACAGGCAGACGATATAGAAATTAACCTCAAGTATTATAAATGTTAATATATTTGTGTGGCAGTTGTATTTTAACTCTAATTAGCTTAAGTTATTTTTCATTTTACCTATAGTTATTTTAATTATTTACTTGTTAGTTGTATTGGATTTTCTATATTAGACATTAGTTAGGAATGAGTTGTGTAATTGCATTAATAATAATTCTGCAAGATTTCTAATTCCATTATCCAGGAACACCTCTTTAGCACTACATCGTCCCTAGTCTCTGGTGCATCTACATATAATCTGCCAAGAGTCATCGTAGGCCACATTGATGCGCTTTAGATTTTTGCCTTTATTGGTGTTCCATAATAAGCTCCAGCAATAGATTATGGATAGAAAGGTGGAAGAGATATGTTTTGTTTTTATTTTCGAGCTACACTTGCTGAATCTGGATGTAATCATGTTAGTACGTTTATAGAGATCTCTGACTCGCCTAGTTATTTGATTAGTCTTCATCAGAGTTGTCAGTGTTGTTATGACATGATTTTACTTCCATGTCATATCCCAGATGTCTTACAGGACCAAGTTGACTCCTTAAAAATTCACTACTATTTCACTATGTATCCCAGTGATTTAGCCAGGAAGGGAGATAGATATGCTTGCATGTGCATAATAATTGATAATAATTTCATTCTTATCAATTGAAACTCTTTTGCTCAACATTATTTTATTAATCATCATAAAGAAGCACGAGATAACAGTAAGAGACATAGTTATTTCCAACAAAAATACGTAATGAAAAAACCAGACCTACTTCGGATCGGAAATGAAATAGATTCGAAAGTAATTACATAATTTGTGTAAGTTGTAAAACTTAAAATAATTATTAAAAGATGTTCCCGTGTAGAAGATATTGGCGCTTATTACTTTGCATCAATATTGCAAGTATATGGCAATATTCATTTATCGACCCTTTTTGCTCAGCTTTAGAATCTTATTAATTTTAACTACTTCGTCGTCTATACCGTCTTTATCTTTACTAGTTGCAGACAGCCATTTCCTTAATGTCTCACCGCCCTCTAAGTCCTTCACAACTTTTGTCATTGTTTTTACAAGGTCAGCAAAATTTTCATCGGTTGCTTGGGCAAACAACAATAGTCTGCAAAATTATAATTTAAAATTAGTATTAAAATATAAAATTAGGCCAAGTAAGCAGTATGGGTAACCTTGAAGCACTATAACCACCTTAGGTGTAATTTGTAAGTTAAAAATCTAATATTTTACTCACGAGCATAGCAATGCCCTTCCTTCAAAGTTAACTGCAACATTTTTGATCACACTTGGTGTAAGGCTCTTCATCAAAATTGTGGGCATCGATTCTAAACATGAGAAATGAAAACGACTCTTACGATTAAATAAATAATAACTAACACATAATATATTATACTAAGGACACATATACTTTAAGTATGTACACAGCCATAAGTGATATGCAAAAAACAAACAAAAATAAATAATCTTACCATCTGAATTATTATTGGATTCCCCAGCCTGTCGAACAAAAAATGCAACCAATTTCCATACCTGTTTCACTTCTGAAACCTTTTTCCACGGTTCCGTGGTGATAAACTCAACAATTTTGTCGAATATGGTAGTCCGAGCTAAAAGATTAAATAATTATATTTATTTTCTTCTATGTAAATTCGAAATTCTGGTAAGTTAGAATTACGCAGTAAGCTATGTACTTACATGGTAAATATCCAATCAGGACTTGGAAATAAAATACTTTACTATTTTCCTGGAAATAGAATTCTACATTTTGTTCCAAGTACTCAGTTAATCCTGGCACTAAAGCAGATTGTAATTCGTTGTGAATATCTAAAATCTGTTTCTTCCTAAAGGTATACAAAAGAATCATTCCCATCAGCCACCAGCAATTTTCATGTAATGCATTATGAATTTGTTTGCGCGTACGCAAACACGAAGAAAAATTTAAATAAAATACAGTGTGTAAAATACAGTGTGTCTTACGTGTGTGAATTTCCATCTCCAGTGGACAGATACTGAATAGTATCCTGATCAAAGAACCTTTTTTCACGGAAAGCAAGAATATAAAGAACCACTTTCCGCCCTGTTTCGCACCCCATAACTTCGGAAATATTGCTCAGTATCTCCTGAATCACAATCTGTGGGTCAAATCCAATACCAAATTAGAACATTAGAACATTATCGTGTATTAATTAGCACAGTGGCACAGCGAGTAATATCGGAACGATGTAACAATAATAACATGTTAATATATTGAAAAATTAGATGTATTCACCTTGGAAACCATAATCGTGTCATCAATACAATCAAAAAGAGCTAACAGAACTCGATGACCTTGAGCTTCTTTGCAAATGTCCAAAATTTTGCCTTTGAATGATTTCAATATTTGTTTCCGTACCTAATAAGACCAGGAAAAATTAAATAATGAAATATACTGAAACATTTTTGTTCTGTGCCTCAAACCATATAAAATAGGTTGTATGTAGGAAATAGTTTCCCTGGGTATTCCCCCCCCCCCCTCTTTGGGGGGAAAATGCCCGATTTTACAGATCTGGGGGAAGTGTTCACTTAGAAAAGATCTTGACACGAAAGTAGTTAAGCCGTGGCAACAGGTTAAGCTGTTAACTTTGACAGGTTTAGTAGTAAATTTTGAAATTTTCGAGGGTGGGGAAAACTGTTAACCACATGCAACACGACTGGTGTTGCAAAACCCAACACCAAACTTGTTAAATCAACACTAAACTTGTTAAAGCATTGATATCACTGTATATGTATGCTAAATTAGTAATCCAAAGCTAATGTGGTGTGGCAGTCCAGTGGTTAAGGAACCAGGTTCGTATTCCATAGGGTGGGAGTTCGAATCCAGGGGTTCCAGTTTTTGGTGTTATTTTTTAATTAATAAAATCGCTCAACAAGATTAGTGTTGCGTGATCCAACACCGTTCTAGTATACTCAGTCTAACAGTTTTCACTGTAAATCACTAACCATAATCCTGTTGACCGTGGTTAACAGGATTCACTGTGGATGTCGGAGTAACAAGAAAGTAGTTAGAAATTAACAGTAAAGTAGTCAATTCACTCCTATTTTTCTAAGCGTGTACCGTATACCTATAACATAATGTATACAACATGATGTATAAAAGTACAAAAAACTGCAGGTTACCTTTTTGTCACTTTCCCACAATGAAATCATCGCCACTCGAGCTCCTTCTTTTGTGTGTACCATTTCCAGTAAATTTTCTTGTACTAGACCCAGCATCTCTTTCTTATCATCTTCTTCGGCTTGTGTTAGATATTCATACAACAACGTGTGAAAAAGGTACAACCTCCAACGATTCCTGTATCCATTAATATTACACGGTAGAAATTAGTATCACGTTACACTTCTTCATTAACGACTTGAACATAAATTAATTTAGGCACAAGAAAATAACAGTTTACTTTGCTATAAGTTTTTTTATAAAATCATTTAGTCGAGCAAGTGTTTCCGCTTTCTTCTCAGGTTTCTTCTCAATTGCATCCTTAAGACTTTTAATAGTATCATCTTTACTATAACGATAATCCAAAGAATAGAATTCTTGAATAAGCCTGGATCTTTCATTTGAAGTTGCATGATCATTGTACGCCTCTTCTAAGACCCTGCATCCCACACTGGACTTCATAAGCCTTGAAGTATGGCTTTCGAAGCTAGTGATGATGAAATGCTTCTGAGCTCTAGTGCCATGCTTCAGGAGTTGAATGACGCACCAGTGAGAATGCTTACCCAGAGACAATGCAACAATATTTTCCCTGTGAAAACATTAAATTCGTATAGCAAGCCTTCGTAACTCAATAAAAACTCAAAATTATTATAAATAAATAAAAATATAAAGCAACAAAATAAGATTACAATAGTACGAAGAGTCTTACTTCAAACTCTGAAACACGGTTTCCACTGCTTCTGCTGATCCCTTAGACACTGCTGCTTGAATAAATCTACTGGTATCGTGCTTCACTGCGCACTAGAAATAAATTCGAAAGTGATGATGAATTTAATTTACCGACGGCGGTGCAATTTATATTCCATTATACACAATGCTGTACGCATACCTTAAGTAACTGACCCTTCAAAGCATTCAGTAATTCATTTGACAACTCAATTTGCTTGGATTTAGATATGGTTTTTAAGGTCAACGATATCCACAGGTTTTTAGCCTGTTCTGCAATTGGCTTCAGGTCAGCAGTCTTCTTCTTAGACTGTCGCTTCAACTTTAACTCTTTCTTCTCCATCTTAAATTCTTTCCAATTCGTCTTCTCCCCAGGCTCTTCTACAAGTTTGAATTAACCAATCACGTTTATTAGCAAAATATGCTGCTAAAATTGCATGCAGCTAAAACGGTGTGTACATGCAAACAATTTGGTTCGTAGCGATGTCTAGAAATAATAAACCATTATTTGATTTAAATCAGTGTAAGATAGCTGCGCTTACGCTTGATGGGTTTGGAGTTTTTATCAAATTTCTTATCATTCTTCTTGCTGTCAAATACTTTCTCTTCTTTCTTAATGACTCCATTTGAAGGATCCTTCTTAATTTCTTGTTTCCCCTTAAGAACTCTAAGTGGTTTCTTGGCCGTCGATTTAATAGGATCCGCTATTTTGATCCGCTTTACTTTTTCAGCCTTCTGATGAGGCTTAACAGCACTTCGCTTTATCGCCTGAAGTTTTTCATTTAATTTTTCCGTTTTCTCCAGAACTAAAGAATAGACAAGCAAATAATTATGACTCCAAGTTCACTTAAAAATTAAATAATACTGTCTCAATAAGTCAATAATTTTACATCAAAAAATTACAACATACATCTTTGAACAGGCAAAATAGATTTGACATCAAAAAAATGTCAAAATAGTCACTAGTCTGATGAATTCTATATCAATATGAATACTCACAATTAATAAAAAATATAAACACTAATCCTCACTAAAAAAATTATTTATCACTCCCTGTATGTTTCTTAAATCGAGCATTACAAGCCATATTACTATACGGTTAAACTAGATTTCATGTTACCCTTACCGTAACCCACATTCAACATATCTAAAAATTACTGACAATGAGATACAAATTCTAAAATGTTGTAAAAAATTGTAAGCTTACTTGACTTGTACTGAAGGGGGGTGATTGCTTCACCGTCTGTTGCAGCCATGGTGGAAAGCTAAAATCCAATAATTTGAACAACGTATAAAGCTCGGTTTGAATACAAACAATGTAAGGATAACGACACAGGTCAACTTATTTAAACATGTGAGAGGAGTCAAAGTTTAAATAGCTTAATAAAAATGTTCAAATTCTTGGTATACCGACTTGTTAGGTATGTTGTTCCTTATGCCCTTCTTACTAGTGCAAAAACACTGCAAACCCCAAACCTCGTGTTACGTACGACACAAGTACAAAACCCGACATCCAGAAGAGTGAAAAAGGAAAGACGTCGACCACGCACGCTGCAATTAAAACTCTGTTGCAAAGAATGAAGGCGAAGCAAAGTTTAAAATTAAAAACCGTAGGGCCTTGCTTTCGATTTTGAACAGCCGCGCCATTTTTGCTTCTATGCAAATGATACGTCCCCCATCCTTCGCTCTCTGTTTCCTTATTTGCCAGAATTTAAAAACAAAGTTGTGACGTCGTACCCTATTTGACCAATTGAGTGTGTTAAACAATACGGAGGTACGATATGGATATTGGAGGGAAAAATCACTGAGGCAAAGAAGTGTAGTGAACAAGTTTCATCCTGCACTGAATGACTGAATGCAACAACACTGGGATTTTGGATTGTCGGTTTCCGTTCTAAAACTTTAAAGGTGTGTGTGCTGCAGTTGTAGTTGTAGTGTACAATGTACGAGAGAGTATACAACTTCAACATTCAACAAGTTCGATAACATTACTTTTGTTTTGATTATTTGATTTGACATGTCAACTGGATAACTGGATATTGTCAGCCAGGAATTTGTGAATAATTACAAGTTAGGAAGACATTCAGCAGTTGGCAGTTGGTTTAAAGTTGTCAAGCTGAACACACTTCCGTTTGTGAACCTGTCTTAATTGTTGTGCTGTCAGTTTCTTCTCAAACTATGATTTTTGAGGATTCTGACTCTGACGTCCACGAACTTAAGTTCTAAATTCTAAGGTAATTAAATAAGCATTTGGCAGTAGCCTAAAAGTATTGCCAAGGACCTAGAGATTTAATTGCTAGTTCTTAAAATATTGTTTTGTGTGTTTCATTGGTCAATGTTGTGGTTGTGCTGTTCGCTGCCGCAGTTTAAGCCTTGGTTTGAACTTTGAACTCAGTTGCGCTTCTGCAAAATATGCATGTTGCATGTTGTGTTTATTATTAGGTTGTAGGTACATTTATGAAAACTATTTAGTTGTTGGTATTTATTTCTATACATTTTATAGAAAACTGTAAGTAATAAAAGTAATAAGCGCTTCAATAGCTTTGTCATTTGTAGGTTGTAGGCGGATGATTGTTATATTAAACAATTCGTGTTGTATATAATATGTATGTTATATGTGATTGCAATTTTTATAACTTCAGGTGAAGACAAAATTTTATTTTATTTTTAGCGCCTTCTTTTATGCCTTAGATTACAAAACGAGAAAAACGATTGGATTGTAACTCGTAACACATCATTTAAGATATCATCATGTCAACAAAAACAGAAACTTCTAAGTTCCAGTTTATTAGGAAATCTTTGTAAGTTAGCAGTTGTATGATTCTTGTTATGTTGATTTGATATTTTATCCAGTTATGAAAGTTCAATTCTATGAAATATTACCCATGTGGAAACTATAACTAACCATTATATGAACTAATTTTACACTTTATATTTAAAATATTACAAATTTATTTTATAAGGTAATCCTTTTTTTAACCATTATGTTTAAGTATGCATTGCACTTACAATTAATTTTGAAATATATATTACAGATTTCCCCAGAACAGGGTACAAGGGAAGTCTGCAGTGCTGTTGTCGGAACGTAAACCTAAATTTCATGGTATAGCAGCAGCTTCAACTTCCACCAAACCAGTGAAGAAACTAGTTGTACAGGAGCAAGAGCGAGATACCAAACGTACATTTCCTAAGCCCTCATCAGGATTTTTGAGACCAACTTTAAGCAGCTTGGCCAAATCCAGATCGCAAATGAAAAATAGGGAGGGCAGCCTTGGGATCTCATCTGTATTCAGTCCTGAACTTCAAGTATGGAATGTTTGTTTTTCACATGTTTAGCTTTACAGCTTTAAATACGTGTTACAATTTATAACGCGTGCAGTTACTTAGATAATCATTTTTGACTTTCCTAGGCATGTGAAGTTTTGCGGGACGTCTGTGAACGTGAGCAGGGGCCTTCTGTAGAAGTCAAACACTTTGAAATGGAACGTGTTAAAGGAGAAAGTGAGGGGAAAATTACAACTGAGACGACACATGAAAGTTTGCCTACGTTAGCGACAACGACGGAGGAGCAAAAGTTTTCCATGTCATCCAATTCCTTTATTATTTGGGAAGCTCACGACGATGAAAGCCTTGACTTATCCAGGATTGATTTAGACGATGATAATACATCGGAAGGAAAGAATCTGCATGACCACACTCAAAAAGAAAACATCATTGCTACTCCCAAATTTCCATGCACAAAAAGCACGGAAAAGAAGACAAAACGAAAATTGTGTTTCAGGTCAGGGTCCAAAAGGTTGAACCGTCCAGATACGCGGATAAAATCTAGTTCTCCTCCCCCTGATTTTGATGTTACAATTAATTCAGCACCAGTATCACCCGACTGCGTACGGCCTGCACTATCCTATGATATTTTTAAAACTCCCATTTTGAATCTGTCGTCTGTCTCTTCTGAAGATACTGAGAAAGAGGAGACTGTTTATTATACACCCTGTGGTGAGCTGAATTAGTTTTTGGTGAAAGAATAATCGCGTGTATTGACATAAACGCCATTTTTAAAATGGTCTGAAGATAAAGGTCAACAAAAGAAAAAGAACATACACATTTAATCTGAATAGTCTTACTTAATTGCTTGTGTTCCTTTTGGATTATTTTAAATATTTTTCTTATTTTTACATTTCCCCCTTTAATGAGTTTAGGACTTTGCTAAGTACTTATATATAATCATGCTACGTAATATGTATACATATATATATATTTTTATTTTAATTATGGCACACTAATTTCAAATCACACCTGTTAGTTTCTTTAGTTGTTTAAGTTATTTTTCTAACGTTGATCTTGAATTTCACCTGAAAGATGTACAATCGGAAAGATCTATTACAACGTTAAAGGCTGTATAATCCCAAGGCAAGAGATATTTAGCTTTTAAGGTTCTTAGGCTTAGTTAATTTACTTATACAACTTCCGAAAGTATTTTATAATTATCCGTTTATATCTTATTTTATTTGACTATGTAACTAATTGATTAGACTACGCTCGTTTAGTACTTACGATTATTGTTTAATGTTTGAACAATTTAACAGAAGCGTAGTATTATGTCAATCTGACTGATCACTGGGGTTTCTAGTGCATCAAAGGATGCTTACGAATCCATATGAATGTCAGCAATTATTATGATCCAATTCTTGTGACACACTCTGTAAGTTTTACCGCTGATCATTTCCAAAAAGAAAGATGTAAGTAACTTATTACGATACTTTGTCTCTCCATAGAATAACCGTAAACCAAAACTTTAAGTAGCCGTAGTTCGATTACTTCAGCTAATCAACCTAGTTCTGCGCTGTAGCTAGCAACAAAGCATGAATCATGATCTAGTCCTTGTGCTTACATGTTGGACATTTTTCGATTTAAGGACTTTCTGTTTAATTAAATAGGCATTAAACACGATAAACCTAATCGACAATAAATCCTAATAAACTTTCAGCTTAAATGTTTAGAAATTCCTAAATGTTGTCAAAATATTATTTATATTTTTATTATTTAAAAAGGTACAAAAGTAACGTAGAATAACATATGGCATGTATATTAATGAGCTTCATTCAAAACAGTTCCAGATACTTATGTCAAATTACAATACTCACTTAAGCGATAAAAACGAACCTGATGTAACTATTAAACCTACAAGGATAATTTAAGCAAACTCTTGTGCGTCCATCAAATTTTTTCTCACTGCTGAATTAGGTGGATTATAGGGCTGGAGTCGTCGTTTCAATGGAGGTGTTTTTTCCATGTTATCCTCGTCCTCCTCGACATCATTCAAGATATTGTAAATGCGATCTACGCAGGCTGAGACGTGACTGCGTGCGTCCTAATAGAAATAATATCAGCAAAATATCAACAGCATACCTACTTACAGATATTTTTGGCGGCTTTATCGATCTTTCAGAGAAATAAAGCTAATAAAATATTTACTATTTACCTTAATTTGATCTTTCAGTCCGTGTAGTTCCTCGTTTGTGGGAGACTCTTTGGGTCCGAGTGAAAACCTAGTTGTTTCTTGAACAAAACCTGCTGGTATTTTCTCCTTTGCACTCCTCGACTCCCTCCATTGGACATTGCTCACAGCTACAAAATTCCCAACTTGAACGAGACTAGCAAGCCCTTCATCCTGAACAAAATAGAAATTACAACAATCTTGTCACATGATACATAACGATCCCAAAACATTAAATATTTTTAGTATAATTAAGTTGATAACTAGCAGTCCCTTTACATTTAATCATGTCAACCTTTAGCACGGATGCTAAAAGTTAATTATTTAGATTCTTCAGATTACCTAGAGATGTAACCTTCACCAAATATTTAAAATTTTAAAATGCTCCCGTTTTTCCCAGTTAAGTATTTTTAAATTCAGCCGGAATAAAACGAATGCATTTTATAGTGAATTAGTTAAATCATTCTATGATACACAGAAAGTTTAAAAAACAACAAAACATCATTTATATGGCTTCCTATAAATGAGAAATTATGTGACGAATAACTATAAGGACTCAGGACTGACCGGCTTGATTTTTCCTTACCGTATCTCCCCACAACCTAACTTTTATCAACCATTAATTAATACTAGTTAGGTATGTGTAAAAATACAAAATACCTTATCAACTGCAAGAAAAAGAATGATCAGTCGAAAAAAACCACTAAGTTCTTACCACTACACTTTTCCAAAATTTGAGACTTAAAATTCTTTTTTGGGGGTCCGCTAAATAAACGGTTTGGCAAGGTTCGCCCATTCTATTTTCAGCTGCAGGAGACTCAACTTTTACAATCAACCCAACGACATCAAATTCTGAAAAAGGTGGACGAAAAGTGCTGGAGTTTATAATTTCTTCGAAGGAAGCACAGTGACGACGGAATTGTGAAATGTCATCCTGACTTAGCGGAGGGTATTCTTTAGATAAAGGCCGGATCCAAGTTCCGCGTGCTGAGTTAAGTTTAACTTCGTCATGAGAAATCTGAGAAGTATTTGCAAGCAATATTTCTACAGCTATTCCTTCAACTAACCCAGTCTGCCAGTCGTCAGAAGGGCGCCAAAGTGACAGCACGGCGTGACGGGGTGGACTTAAACCCTGACTAACCATTTCCCTATACCTCTTCATGTCAGATAAGTCCACTAGTCGAATCTGCGAATAATACAGCATAAACTCATTAACTCAATGCCAAGTAAGGACAAGACATTTTAGCGGCAGTGCTCAGCCCTACAGAGCAAGAGACTACAGACATTAGCCTAATTACATACTATACCTTTTTCACAGCTGAGATTGATGTGTAACCAGGAACAAGATTTTGCATTCGAATTTCAACTTCTTTGTGGATTTCTCGATGAAGTTCTTCATGTTTCTTCGTATGTGCTTCCTCCAATTGGTTTAACTTCTGTTTTGATAGCAACGGCTAAGAAAACCAATTTGTTTTGAAAACATTAAAAAAAATAGTACAACAACAGTATTTTTCGATAATCATATGTTTTTGTATAACATAACTGGCATTGATAACACATATTTACGTACGCGAATATCACAGAAATCATCCCCACTGTCTACAATATCGAGCAGTTGATCTATGGTTAATTTTTCTAGATTTTCTTTTTTGAAAGAATGCAAATGAACTTGTTGCTTGGATTTGCGAGCATTTGCACATTCTGTTTGAATCTGTGTAAACAATTTTTCTCTTTCCAGTTCATTAGTACTTTCTCTTAAACTTTCTAGTTTTTCGTAACAGGATTGGGATATAAATACTAAAGAAACATAAAAATATACTTTCTATAGTTTTAAGTTCAATTATTAAATGCTTAAGATTGTACAATGGCCTTTAAAATTAATTTATTGAAATGTTTCAAAGTTTCACCTGATTTTCCAACTAGGGGTTTGCAGGAATATACCACGGGGTATGATCTAGCAATCACAGCATGAATTAGGCGGACAGGATTATCATCTGATGTGATACTGGAAATAGGAATGGGCTGTACAGGCTCAGGTTTATAGCTAGTGTTGGTATCCATGCATTTACTTCGAGTTTCATCTGAATTAAAATCGAAATCAGCATCCTCTAAAAGAGCTTTCGAACTTTCTAAAACCTCGTCCATCTGAGAATCTGTGACACTAGAAATGTTGATATTACTACTGCAGGAATCTTGGGGAGAGAGAGTTTCTAAAACAGAACTGGTAGCAGAAGCTACAGGTTCACTGTTCAACTTCCTTGGAGAAATGAAGGCGTTTGGAGAACTTGTACAATTCATCTTGGGAGTTTTACAACTACTATTATTATTACCGATATCATACAATAAGTTTCGACTTCTTTTAAGAGATTCTGCCGACCGTACAGCCCGCATTCCTAACCCTTTAGTACCAGCAGATGATTTCACGAGCCCGGGATGACGACCAGGACCTTGCAAAACCGGAGTTATTTTATTGGAACTAGTATTAACTTGTAAGGTAGACTGTGGCCCTGCAGTACGAAATGGGGTGACGAAACCTTTTTTCTTCTTCTTCTCACAAAATTTGTTTGGAACTTCTTGAGCCATATCTTCATCACAAACATTACTTTTTGACACTGCACTGCCGTCCACGCTATCATCCCACAATCTGCGAGCCTTCACGAGCGCATCCTCGGATACACTAACGGCAATTCCACTAGCTGTCGCAAAACCACCATTGGTAGTCGAATTTTTTGGAATCAGTTGGTCAACAACGTCTTCGTCATTCCACAGACCCTTTGCCTTTCTCAGTGCTTCCTCAGACACATTAAAAGGTTTTCCACTAGCAGTTGCAAAACCACCCATCGGAGTCGGAGTTTTTAGAATGAGGTCGCCACCAACATCTTCGTCATTCCACAGACCCTTTGCTTTCTTCAATGCTTCCTCAGACACATTAACAGGTTTTCCACTAGCAGTTGCAAAACCACCCATCGGAGTCAGAGTTTTTAGAATGAGGTCGTCACCAACATCTTCGTCATTCCACAGACCCTTTACCTTCCTTAGTGCTTCCTCAGACACACTGACAGGCTTTCCACTAGCAGTTGCAAAACCACCCATCGGAGTCGCATTTTTTGGAAATAGTTCGTCACCTACGCCTTCGTCATTCCACAGACCCTTTGCCTTCTTCAATGCTTCCTCAGACACACTAACAGGCTTTCCACTAGCAGTTGTAAAACCACCCATCGGAGTCGCATTTTTTGGAATTAGTTCGTCACCAACCTCTTCGTCATTCCACAGACCCCTCGCCTTCTTCAGTGCATCATCGGACACAATAACGGGCTTTCCACTAGCAGTTGCAAAACCGCCCATCGGAGTCGGAGTTTTTAGAATGAGGTCGCCACCAACATCTTCGTCATCGTCATTCCACAGACCCTTTGCCTTCTTCAATGCTTCCTCAGACACACTAACAGGCTTTCCACTAGCAGTTGCAAAACCACCCATCGGAGTCGGATTTGTTGGAATTAGGTGGTCAGCAACGTCTTCGTCATTCCACAGGTTCCTTGCCTGCTTCAGTGCATCGTCGGACACAATAACGGGTTTCCCACTAGCAGTCGCAAAGCCACCCAACGGAGTCACGTTTTTTGCCATTAGTTCGTCCCGAATGTCTTCGTCATCGCACATGACCCTTGCTTTTTTTTGTGCTTGATCGGGTACAGTAACGGGTTTTCGATTAATGGTTTCGAAGCCCTCCCGCTTGGCCGTCAAGCTGTTCAGTAACATTTTTCATGGACGGTGACGATCCATTCTTTGATATATCAAATGTATTTAGTGCGATGTAGTTATAATGTGAATACTATTGTAAATAAAAGTCGTGTTACGAATTTAATATTAGGGTATAGTCTTCTAATTGTGATCGGTCCGGTAATTGTGATCGCTCAGTTTTTAACAGGAAAACGTTAGCGACTATTTTAAAAGTATTTATAGCACGGAAGAACTAGCGCTATTCTTCGACGTAAGAAAGTCATATACTGTCAGTGTTAATGTTTTCGTGTTTAAAACTGAGCGATCACAATTACCGGACCGATCACAATTACCCGCCTCTACCCTATATTTCGCTACGTGGCCTGTAGTGTTATTTTCAGTTTATCATTTATAGCTGACGGTCAACGGTATTTATACTTATATATTGTGAAAACACCATAAATTCTACATTATTTTTAGGGCTAATGTGTAATTGTAATGTGTTGATATTTATGCATCCGATGATATTTAAATTAAATACAAACTGTATAACCGTCAATTAATGTCCAAATGGTTTTCACTGCTAGACGAGAAATCCTAGTATCACTGAATCACTGCTGGTACTGTACCAGTAGTAACCAGCAATTTACGGTAATTTGTCAGTACTAGCTCATATTCAAATTCAGGAAATGGTTGATACACGAACAACAAAGCAATCAACAATAGAAATTACGCAAATCCCAAAATTAAGTATTAATGTGAACCGTGGACGATAGATTTATAATTAAAGCACTTGAAACTTCAACATCAAAACTGATCGCCTCTCGCAGTCGTCACACCGATGTTGGCGACTTGACGATCAATAGCACGAGCAATTTGTAATTATTTGATTTTGATAGACTCGACCACTCGACCAAAAAAGTCAACCAACACCAGTTGTGATTGTGATGATGCCGCCCTAACATTCAAATATAGGCATTCAGCCATAGCGTATAAGATAAGAAATAAAAGATACCCGCGGAAACCTACTATTTAGTTTAGTTCTCGTTCTCGACGTTCTCGAAGGTAATTTGTAAATTTGAACGCAATCAGTTGTGAATGTGAATTATGAGTTAACGAGATAAATGCGATTGTCCACAATTTCAGTTGTTAACAAAGTATTACAAGCACAAGATTATGCCTGGAAAAATTGTGGTTGTTCAGCAAACGTTAGCGAGAAAACACTAACAAAATCAGGTTTGGCTCGCTGCTGAATTATTTATTTATGTGAACAAAATTCAGAAGTGTGAACGTTGAAAACGTTTTTCAACAACTTTCAAAATTTTGAAATTCCTTATAATATGCGATGCGGAATACGGAACTCTTTACACTCTCTACAGGTTGGAAATTTCAAAAGTTTTTGATAAAAGTTTTTAATGTTCACACTTAATAATTTTGTTCACAGTACACATAATATTATAGACCTTACCTATATTATTCCTGTTTTATCCTCGCGGATATTTCTGAGCATTGTCCAACAATCCAATTTTACTAGTTAAAAAAAAATTCTTTGTGGGCAACATACAGGGCCGGATTAGTGAAAAAAGGCGCGGGTGTGCTATATATTAATACATATTTGCTCATTCTTACTAGTCCTAATTGAAAGTAAAAGGCGCGGGTGTGCTAGCACATCCGCCACCGTGGGCTAATCCGGGCCTGGCAACATACAGTATTAAACGCATTGAAAAATATACGCGAATTTATCACTTAAGTAGCTGTTAATTTGTAACTAATTTTGCTGTTGCTCCGGCATCAACAGTACAATCAGTTAACATTGGCTTACATGAATTTAGATTAGGGATTTGCGTATATCGCAGTTATATTAAGTTTACCTAAGTCGCAGTTAGATCACGCAGCTAGCAGTCTTGTTGTTCGCTTTTGCTAATTGAAAAATAATAACAAAAATTCGGATTCGGACCCACGACCTCAGGCAGGCCTTATAGTGACGGCCTCGGCCTATTTAACCACCGGACTGAGATAACACATTTTAATAATAATGGATGACTAATTTAGCGTGCATATGTGGATTGAATTCTTCAACAGAGTTTCTGAATTCTTTACTGATTTTGCTGTTGCTTGTTTTTAACACACAGCACTGTTACATGTGTACTATCTGCGAGGGGTGAATAAAAATACGGGTGAGTTACGTAATAGAGGCTATTGCTTCTCCAAAGGTTGCCATAATACATCGAAACTGCAAGCTGTATGATAAAAAAATTTGTTTTTTATTACTATAAATTGTATCAAAGTTAGTTTACTGCATGTATCTTAAAAGTCAAAAATACAAATTAAACTTTTCTTCAAATGCGAGAGTGAGCAACGAAAGCCTATGTCATTTTTACAATCATAAAAATTAATATTGTTATGTGGTAGTAGTATAATCTGGAAAGAATCATAGGAATTTAATCAATATAATATTATGTTGGTCCTCAAGTCACCGCCGACATGTATCGGGTCTTTATTAATCTTATTTATTTCACAATTGTAGTAGAAAAGTAAAGAAGAAGAAGAACAGATTACTCTTTTTATTGAATAATATTTGTGTACCTTGACGCCTATAATATATCAATCATTCAATATACCCATCAGGAGTAAGTGTACGAACTATCCAGTCTGAATACCTAAAATGCAAATAATAGAATTTTATTAAATCAATCTCTCAAAAAAACGTTTACCTAACTCGATCCAGTCCAGTAATTTAAAATACAGCATAAATGTACGTTGCATACCTTCCAACACGTGTAAAGAGCGAATACTGGCGAGAATTGCATTTCCTATCATCATCAGGATCAGGAGCGCCCACACTCACAACTCCTTGAACGTACCACCTTTGATCGTCGCCTACCCCCGACGGAAATACCATGCCTGTATGTACAAGTAATGTGTTGGCTGCAATTAGAGTGCATACACTAATATTTCGGAAATCTTAAATGTTTTAATATTCAGTTGAACATTAAGTAATGTATTGAATCAAATAACCTCCGCCACTATCACCGTTGCACACTCCCGTTCCTGTTGATTTTTAAAAAAAAAATAAACAAAAACTCAGTTACAGTCATTTGAATATGCAAGTACTTAAAAAAAATAAATGTGAGGTTGTTACCATTAAGGTATCCAGCACAGAAATTAGTGTATCGATTCTGAGCTTCGAAAAATTCTTTGTATGACTCGATGCAAGCTCGAGCACCAATAACTGGAAGTTGAGCCTCCTGAAGTTCGTTTGCTAAAACCCCCGTCTCCTTGAAACCCCAGCCAATCACCTATATAGAAAGTCGCATTTTGACTGATTTAAGTGCAAATAATAGCGCAAAGGTTTTAAAGTTGTATATCGTCTGTGAAGAACCAAAATTACCCATATCCAATTTAAGCTGGAATCAAAATGAGCTGTCATTAAAAAAATGAGAAACATGAGTAAAATGTTCTATTTACATGTTTTTGAAAAGTGTAAAATTGTCTACTAACATGTTTTTGAAAAACGTAAAATGTTCTTTTTACATGTTTTTTAAAAGTACAAAATATTCTATTTAAATGCTTTCAAGACATGTTTCAATATTTTTGTAATATGTATATACAGTTACAGTTACAATATTTGTAACTAAAAACAATATCCATATTGTTTTTAGTTACAAATGGATATGGGCCATTTTGGTTCTTCACAGACGATATCTGTAACCGGACCGGACCGGACATACTGTGCTATAACATCACAGACGATATGCTTTCATTTCTTGATTTCAAAACGAGTCCGACCAAGACCGTTTCCAATTAAATTTTTTACTCATACGAATAATGAGGAAGCTGAAGTGCTTTTGTTTTGACTTACAGTGCCCATATTCCCTTCTTGTATTTGGTACTCTTCAATAAGGGAGTTGAAGCTTTCCGGAAAGCAGACGGGTCGAACGAAGAAAGTGAATTCAACTGAGCCGTGAAGGACAATGAGAGCAATATCTGAATCAAAGTTATATGGTGAGTAGTCTGGATGGACGAAGATTCTCTGGACAGGTTTTCTTTGTTCACTTTCCTCCTTTTCTCCAAATTGTCGACGGAACTTGCCAAGAATTACGTAGAGATTTTTTGGTTCAGTCATTTTTGTGGACTGGAACTGCGTTACACAGTGGGCTGCAGTCAGTATAACTCGTTTAGAAATGAGTGAGCCTCCACAAATATATTCCCATTTCCCCTGTACTTTGGTGTAGAGTGCGGCGTGCCAGGGCCATTGTCCACGTTCAGATGTGACTCCATTTAATATTAATGGTTTTTTGGGGACGCTTGACTTCCCACAGTCTGGTCCAGCATCACCACAATAACAAAGAGGAAGGGCGAACACAGTTAAGAGTTGCTTGCATTATATACCATGTGTAAGTTAAGTATGACTTGTTTAATAGAATAAAGGCATTGCTCGCAAACTCGCAACTAATAAAGTATAAAAGGTATTACGAATTAATTACAATACTATTATTATCAAAAATAAGTTACCCGAAATGCAATTGATGGAACCTTCCGTTGACCATGAACCATCAGGTTTACATTTTCTATAGCGATATGCTAAGTCCCCAGCAGACTTGTAGTATCTATTAATCACAATGTTTGTTTATTTTTATTTTTAGTTGTTGTATATCGTCTCTGAAGAACCAAAATGACCCATATCCAATTTAAGCTAGAATCAAAATGATGTAAGTAAAACTAAACAAAATGCTAAACATGCGTAAAATATTAATTAGGAGTTTTTAAAAAGTGCAAAATGTTTTATTTGCATGTTTTTGAAAAGTGCAAAATGTTCTATTTGCATGTTTTTGAAAAGTTCAAAATGTTCTATTTAATTGCTTTTAAGACATATTTTACTATATTTTTTTAGATAGTGGATATTGTTTTTAGCTAAACATGGATATGGATCATTTTGGTTCTTCACAGACGATATCTGTAACCGTACCCGTACATGACATACTCTGTTATAATATTTAAAATGTGTTTCGATTATTTATATTATGTATGTGAATTTGAAAATTCATACTTTGCACATTTGAGATGAGCAACTGTGTACGGAGGGAACGGTGGTTGCTCGCAATTATTAAGACGGCCATCAGGAGTCAAACATTCGAAGTCGACATTTTTGGTTCTCAGAAGTGGTGGACAGGACGTTCGTTCTTCACCTTCGTCTGGCTCTTCAAACCTTTTCTCCACAGCCCTCTCAAATATACCGAGGGATCCTTGTCTCATCTCCGTTTCGGTTATGTTTGTAGAGTTCCCTATAGCTGCAGCTGAATGTGGAGTCACTAATGGCTTACAGCACCTTGGAAAAGGATGGTTCCACTTCCCAGACCCCAAGCACGTCAGCTCCGTTTCTCCCCGGATAAAATATCCAGAGAAACAAAAGTAATGGACAATCTACATAATAAATTTATTTTTAAAATTAAATTATTTTAGGGCATATAGTTAGTTTCGTTTACATTTCTAATCACTTTAACACAAACCACAATTACAAAGCTTCACAATGATTAAGATTCTCTGTTCTTCACCTGTCCCACAGGATATTGTATATTAGGATTTTTCCAACACGGTCCAAAGAAAGGATCTTTTAAAATGCCCTCGCAGCCCTTCACTTCAAAATTACCGTTGTACGGTGTTTGAGGGATAGGACATCCTCCACTAGAGACTGTTAAATTTCCCATCATACAATTTAGTAAATATTTCACAATGACGTACAAATGTAATATTGATATATTTTAATCCACTTTATATTTTTAATTACCTCGTAATACTACGAGAATAATATAAACCCTAATTGTGGAGCAGTAGTTAGACACTCGTCCAAATATTAAATAATTGCAGGGAATCATATTTAGATGCTCATGTGAATAGTAAAATTTTTCTTGAATAAAATACGAAGCACCTCAGGATTTACGAAGTAAGGGCTCAAGCTGTTATATATTTATGTAATAAAAATAAAAATACACTTGCACTACTATAATTATTTTCTGGATGCACTGAATTTGTAGCCCACATATAGTTCAAGAATTCTGCCTGAAGTGGGGAAGTAATGTGTAGTATGTATACATACTATGGTGGACTAAAAATGAGCTTCGAGAAGTAACTTAACTATAGATTGTGCATATCTTAATGATCCATGTAGTCACGCAATATAATTAACAAGAAGCGTTAAACATTTATCGGCTTTTGGCTGTATGAGAGATGATAGCCACAGCACAAATAATTACTCAAACGTCCGGGAGGTACTTCAGAATCCTGACGAACTATAAGTAGTAATTCCTTTAAAGGAGCGTAATTTTAGAGACAAATAGAGCCCTAGCAAAGTATATACAGTCAAGGTTAAGGACGGACCTGCCTACACCTACTTTACTACAGATGTGTACGCTATAATGACCTATAGAATTATTAATGTGATGAGTGATGTACAAATTGCATGCAAGTTGCAAGTTTATGTAGGTAAATCATCTGGACTTCATTCTTATGTCTTAACTTCCCTCCAATTCCAGTACTCCAATATACATAATTCCATTTATGCGCTTTGTTCGTATTTTAATTTAACCAAAAAATGTAAATGGCAGCAATAATTATGCTAGACAAAGGCAGTGATTCTCGCTGGTATACTTAAACGGCTTGCATATTTTTTTCATGTTCAATTGTATAAGTAAAGTACTCGGAAAAAATGATTTAAAAATTGGTATAGCTATACAGATTGAGTTAAAGACAGTGAAAGTAAATGTGTGGTAACATGAGGAATTGAAGCTTTATTTAGAATGTTTATTTAGAATATTCAATTGGCCAAATGGCGTTGGTCCTTTCAACATTGTCATTGTCACACTGTCCACAGTGGCAAATGCCTATATAGTATCCATTATATATCTGTTTTTAATTTTGACAAAAGCTCAATACCATATAACTCATAAGAAGCTTGCTTATGAGACTCAATTAAGACATAATATTAAGTAAGATTACAATATTACAGAATAAATTCATTAAATAATAAAAAATTAAATAAATATAGAATCAAGTATTATTTTCAGTAACTGTGTATAATATGTTCTGTTTCTAGTCACAATAATGTAACTTTCTGTCCTGTGTGATCCATTTCCAAATGCGCTCATGCATATAAGTAGTTACAGAGTTTAGGTAGATTTTCTAGATTTATATTCAATCTGAAATAAATATATGCAGAGTGCTTTGAAGCCAGCAGCAAAGTATTATTATTCTTGACTATATCCCATCTTTTAGTCAGATTTGTCTTCATCTTCCTCCACGTCCAGACTCTCCATCTGAATACCATCCTGGAGCATATGCGCTATTCCTTCTATGTCCACAGTCTCATCTTGCTCGTGGATTTTTTTCAAAGCATTTCTCACAATGCAAAGGTCTCCTCGGAGCTCAGAAACAAGAGCAGCAATCTTCTGGGAGTCGCTTAAAATTTCTACACTCTGCGTATACGGATTGTACCGAACGCCGAATGGACGCTGGATTTTCGAAGCAAATTGTCTAGAATGTAGAAGATACACAAATGGGAATCATAAGAATTTATTTGAAATACTTATAAATTGACTAAAAATATCGGAATGATTTAATTTTGTGTAATATAATAATTATTGACTTTAGCGCATCCTTCCTCACCTCATCTTCTCCTTCGCATCTTCAAATGAGTCGGTATAGAAATAATGATTTTGATACGAAGTGATGATGCACTCTTCCTTGCACGTTACTTCCGGATCAAAAACTTGGATTTTTTCTGATGCGCTCAAAGCATGTTTCAGCTCTGCCACTGAGGAAAGAAGTCCGGCTCCGTAGACACGTAAGTCATTCCCTTGCTTGCATAGTCCAAACTCAACCGTGAAGAAATAGCACTAATTGGAATTTGTTAATTAAAATAATTTTTACTGCAATGCACTTAAAGAATATATCCATATTTGGGTAATATAATTATGCTATGAAAATGCAGGTTAAAAGTTAAATACCGTCGCAATTTTCTGTACTTCATCCTCAGAGGCTCCCAGAGATGCAAGCCCGATTTCTTGAGAAAACTGTGCAAACGACGAATTTGCTAAGAGTGGCATGTGCCCAAGTAACTCATGACAGCAATCTCTATGCATCCCCATAATAAAAATAAATACGTCAATCGCCGTTCACTGCTAAAATTAGTAAAATGTTAAAGGAAGAAATCATTATATATTATTTTAATTATTACGAAAATAAACTCACGGCTCAGGCGTGTAGAATGGATCTGAGGAGTGTCGTAAGTATTGAGTGCAGTGGAAAACTCGGAATGCAAGTCCAGCAAGAAAATCTCTTGGCGACAAATAACCTGCTACAGGTCTCAAAGTAAATCCTGTCTTTCCTAATTTATCAGGCATAATTATTATTCTTGTATTCAATTTTACAAACATCCTTGCATACAATATGGGTACATATGTATAACACAAAATAATATCCTTGTCAAAAACCGCATGTGGGCCCTTACTTTTTAGAAACGTGTTCAGATCCTGAAGTTGAGGAACGTTATCCTCACGGTATCCACAGAATTCCACCAAGAGTGGCCAGTTTTCCAGGTACTCTTTGCAAGCGTAAGTAGGATAAATCTTGTGCAACTCACGGAAAACAATTCCCCTATAAATAGTACCACAAAATTTGAAATTTAAAAAAAAGGTCTAGTCAATCACATAAGGTTTCCAATTATTATACAGAAAATAATTAAAATAGAAAAGGAGAAAGATGATACCATGTTCGAATTTCTTCTTTCGTGTACTCAATCCTAGGTATTGGCTGACCACTGTGGGAAATCCATAAAAGAAACACTTTTAGTTTTTACATTAAAGGAAATCATTCATCCATTAATATTGTTGATCATTTTAAAAATGACTTACTATTTATATGCCATTGCCAAGTCAGCAAAGAACTTACGGCGCTTCCTGTAAACTGGGTCCTTGAAGCCCTAAATTCAAAAAAATACAAACGTTTTAACCTCTAGCTACTGGAACGTACTTACAATTAGTGGGTGACTGTGAAAACTGGGTATTTCTATCTTAAATATTCCAAATGGTTAAAAAAAGGCAGGCGTTTCATTCAAATAGTAAATTGCTTATTACGGGATGATCTGCGTCTAAATCGTTGCCGTACATGAGAACTCTCTGGCTATGATCCAAATCCGCAATCTTCCTTGGAAACCACGGCATATCTCCAAAATCTGAATTTTCAAAGCCAAATTCAAAAAGAAGATTTGTTTTTACGTTTAATACCCATAGACGAATCAAGACCTGTGTCTTGACTCTGTTTGTTTTTTATTAGCATTTCAGAGCTTTAAGGAAGTATGTTATAGTGTCTTTATTGACAATTTGAAGAGCTTACCAAAACTACTAGTAGCGGATAAAAGACCAAGTCCTGGGGTGGGTCTTGGAAATTTCTGTCCTTCATCAAAAGAATTTAAATTGATAGCAGCCACTTCTTGGGACAGATTCCTCATTATATCATCCATTAGACGGTTGTCGCAGTCCACATCCACCATAATCTCATACTCGGACGGTCGTCTCTTGGATTTCCTTGATTCAATATGAATCACATTCACACCGTTGTCCTCGAAAACTTTGAGAGCTCGTGCCAATCCTCCGACTTGATTCTTGAGAGAGAAGACGACGCAATTGTGTGAGGAATTCCCGGATCCATCCTCAGCCTCCGCCGCTACTACTGGTGGAGCCTACAAATATTTATACATTCGTTTTTTACACTCCCTTCGAATTCTAAATTCTGAGCAAATAGTAATGGAGATAGCTTATATCTGTTCTGCGTAGTGTTACACACGACGGTACTTTCACTTCAACGTTACTTTTTAGCGTGTGCCCTTCCGTGAATGCATTGCTTTTACATTATCGGAATCACGTTCTTATATACAGCAACGGGGGGTTTTGTAGGTACTTCCCTTACTGGTATAGTTATAACCTGGGCAACCAGCTTGCATATTTTTTTTACTTGCAGTAGTAGTACTATGTAGAAAGGCATTGAATAATCTTCTTCAAACAGTTTCTACGTGATCTACCCTTTTACCTTTTATTTTACCTCCTTTTCACCTTGAACATTTAACACTCTATTAACACAGTAAACTCAAAATGCTAAAAAACGTACGATGTAGGCAAAATTTCTAAATTTCAATTATTTCAGACCATACAAGGAGCATTTGGTCAGGGGGTAGATATGTCTACCCTACTGTTGTATTTTGTTCACAAATCACGATAGTTTTTTCGCTTGTGATTGTGATATCACAATCACAAACTACTAAAATGAGATTGTGCACAATCACAAGATCATCACAACGAAGCAACAACAAACGAGCACTAAATGATTTTGAGATCGTCCGTAAATGACGTCCCGAAAATAATCATTCTTTTATTGGGATCGTCCGTAAATGACGTCCCGAAAATAATCATTCTTTCATTGGGATCGTCCGTAAATGACGTCCCGAAAATTATCATTCTTTTATTGGGATCGTCCGTAAATGACGTCCTGAAAATTATCATTATTTTATTGGGATCGTCCGTAAATGACGTCCCGAAAATAATCATTCTTTCATTGGGATCGTCCGTAAATGACGTCCCGAAAATTATCATTCTTTTATTGGGATCGTCCGTAAATGGCGTCCCGAAAATTATCATTCTTTTATTGGGATCGTCCGTAAATGACGTCCCGAAAATTATCAATCTTTTGTTGGGATCGTCCGTAAATGACGTCCCGAAAATTATCAATCTTTTGCTGGGATCGTCCGTTAATAACGTCCCGAAAATTATCAATCTTTTGTTGGGATCGTCCGTTAATAACGTCCCGAAAATTATCAATCTTTTATTGGGATCGATTGTTAACGACGTCCCACAAATAATCCTTCTTTTATTGGAATCGTCCGTAAATGACGTCCCGAAAATTATCATTCTTTTATTGGGATCGTCCGTAAATGACGTCCCGAAAATTATCAATCTTTTGTTGGGATCGTCCGTTAATAACGTCCCGAAAATTATCAATCTTTTGTTTGGATCGTCCGTTAATAACGTCCCGAAAATTATCATTCCCTTATTGGGATTGTCCATTATTGACGGCCCGCAAATTATCATTTTTTTGTTGGGATCGTCTGTTAAAGACGTCCACCAAATTATCACTATTTTAGGACCCACATACTCCTCTGCACATTTTGTAAAGGATAATTTTATATATTGCTTTTTATGATTTATGTGCTGCTGCTAGGTTTACAAAATAAATTTATTATTATTATTATTTTTTTATACGCTTCACTTCGTATTATTTTGTTGTACACAAATTAAAAATACGCATGTTTACTCAAAGTCAATGTGAAACTAAAAACAATTTGTCGCTGAAAACAATTTTTTTTAACTCCAGTGCAGAATGCACAAGGTAATTTAGTTATTGGTGTGTGTACAGTGTTATTAATAGAGTTTTAAGTGTGATATTTGCTCCAGCAAAGTTCAAAATGCAGTACCTACAACACTACAGTTTCTACGTTTGATGGAATCAAATTTTAGCTCATTTTGTTTATATTTTCAGCAAACCAGCTATTGTTGACATTATCATATCTGGATCATATTTTTAGTGAAATTCAATATATATTGCACCAAAAATATGATAATATAAGTGTACAATGTGATAAAATGCACTCATCATATTGTGTAATTACTGGACAGTAAAACTTAGAATCAGGAATATATACTTTTTTGAACACTAAAATGTTGTATCAATAAATGATAAAAATATGAAAGTATTACTCTAACTTCCTCATTTTAGTTCGTTATTTGTTTTCCCATTAAATGCAATAGATATCAAATTCTGCACTTCAAAGGTGTGGATATTCCATGTTGCACTTTACTGGTGCAGGTAATACATTTTCCACTATAGTTATAACATTGTAAGCATGTACCAATAATTTAATGCACTTATGCATTTTGATGGACTTGGGCTAAAGCGCGTGTAAGAAACGAATGGACATTGACAAACAACTCTTCACTGATGATACCATTTTTATGGTGCTCTTTGTAGTTTAGTCAGTTTTTTTAGTCTTACTAAAAATAGTTCGTAGTAAAATGTACATAAAGTAGAGAGTACGACTCATTTTAAAAGAACACAAAATAAAAACGGAAAACTAACTTTTGTCATTTACACACTTAAGATCGTAAATAAAGCATGTAAACAGGAGGGCCAATGTGTCTACGACATAGGCATGAAACTTCATGTAAACAAAATACAGTTTTCAAAATGTGCAAAAAATGTCATGAGGTAAGTGGGTCCCAAAAATGTGATAGTTCAAGTGCGGTAATTTAACAACAATCTTAACAAAACAATGATAATTTTCGAGACGTCTGTAATGAACGATTTCAATAAAAGAATGATCATTTTCAGGACGTCATTAATAGACGATTCCAATAAAATTTTGATCATTTTCTTCACATCATTTATGGACGATCCCAATAAAATAATGATAATTTTCGGGACGTCATTTATGGACAATCCCAATAAAATAATGATAATTTTCGGGACGTCATTCATGTACGATCCCAATAAAAAAATGATAATTTTCGGGACGTCATTTATGTACGATCCCAATAAAAAATAATAATTTTCGGGACGTCATGTATGGACGATCCCACTAAAAGTATGATAATTTTCGGGACGTCATTCATGGATGATCCCAACGAAAGAATGATAATTTGCGGGACGTCATTTGTGGACGATCCCAATAATACTGGAAAAGTTCCCCCCACCATCCCCACCTCGTTGTCAACAAATTAGGTTTTTCCATCGTTTTGTTAACAATCACAATTTTTCACAATCACAATCTTAGGCTGGTAAAATAAATTGTTAACAATGTAAATTGTGATTGTTTTGTGATGTGAAAATCACAATTATCACAAACAATTGTGAACAAAATACAACAGTAGTCTACCCTAGATAAATTACATGCAAAATTATAAAGCAATCTACCGTATTTGACTAATACCCGGGGCTCAATTATTTATCGGGGCTCGATAAGTCACCGGGTCTGCAAGGCAGAAATAGGAATAGTTTCCGCGTCTCAAATAGCTTCCGGATACAATTTAAATGCAATTATTACCAGGGTCGGACGAAGGAATTTCTTTTAGGCAGCAATTTTTTTCCATACAAAAACCATCATTTAGATTTTATTGTTGGTTTTCTTTGGTGAAGCAAAATTTTGTATTTACATGTTTTAGAAAACTGCAAAATGTTCTTTTTACTTGATTCAGAAACGTGCTCAATGTTCTATATACTGTAAAGTCCGACTAAAAGGGAATTGGGGGGACCGACATTTTTAGTCCCGTTTAGCCGAATTCCCGTTTAACGGTATAAGGGAATTCCCTAGGAACCGAAAGTTAGTTACCATTTCAAAATCTGTTTTATTTAGTCAAAAAATGTCAAGGGCAAGAGATGTACACTGTTGTTTAATTATAATTATTGTGATTCAATGAAAAAGTCAGTTATAGCAGTTTGTCTCTTTTTGATTTCATTCTGACGCACACAAAGACTAATGTTATGAAGATTTGAAAAAATGTTTTTCTTAGTATTGATCTGCGCTAAAAAGAAATAATGAAGTTTCTGTATCATTTCCGTAGCTTCAGATACACTTCGAACTGGCAGGAATTATTTTTCCTCTGCTGTAGTATATCTTCGTCAGGTTCCTCATCTGATTCGTCACATTGAGTAATAAATGCAACTGACTATTGTGGCTGTGATTTTGTTAACTTCGTGCTTAATTCTACTGATTACACTAGAACTAATACCGGTTTCTTTGATAATGTCTGTTTTCGTATGGGCCTTTCACTTTTGTAATATTTTATATTTTTGTTCAGTGTCTAACGTGTTTCTTTTCCGCTTAGTCAACATTGTCAATAATAACTGAAGACTGAATAAGAAATAACAAAAAGAAAAAAAGCTATGTGACCTATAAATAGACAACCTACTTACTTAAATGAACGATAATGTAAATGTTGAGATAAAATCAGTCTTGTGGTCAAGTACACAGTAAAAACTAAAGTAGTATTCTAGAGAGAGGTAGTATTTATTTACAACTCGGCTCCGTTTTTTACAATTTCCCTTATAAATGACCTAAAAAGGCCTCAAAAGACTAGGAATAACAGTCCCTTAAATCCGAATTTCCCTTATATCGGTTCCCTTAAATCCGGATAATTTTAACATTGGAAGCATAGCTGGCCAACCAAATATTTTAAATTCGTCCCTTGCAGCCGTTTTCCCTTAAATCAGAATCCCTTATAGTCGAATTTGACTGTACATGTTTTCAGAAAAGTGGAAAATGTTTTATTTCCATGTTTTTGAAATGTACAAAACATTTTATTTCCATATTTTTGAAAACTGAAAAATGTTCGATTTACATGGTTTTTGAAAATTCAAGCAGTGGCTGCCTGCGCTGACCGCATTTTTATCCGGCCGTGATTATTACAAGCCGCATAATAATGTCGGTATAACAAAATACAGACACAATTTACAATTTTAAATTATCCAAGGAGATTAGAAGATTTAGAAGCAATTGTTAGAGAAAAATGGGGTTGAAAAAGATAAAAATTACAAAAGCGATATAACCGATTTTAAATATGATCAAATCAAGTCAGTTTTAGCTAATCTGGCTCATTTTTTGTGATACTTTTTAAAATTCAACCAAAAAACTAAATTTTTGTTACCACAATTACCAACATTGAAAGTAAACCCCGGGGTTTAAATAGTCACCGGGTCTCAATTTGTTACAGGGGGTCAAGGACCATTGCGTTGTTAGCTTTCGGAGGGATTAATCAGCCAAATACGGTATGTTTATTATGTATGTTGGAAAAATATGCACGCTTTCATATGGGTAGATGCTTGTAGGCATTCAAAACTTGGCACATAAAAATGATTCTGCAACCCTGGTCCTAGTAGGTTTAGATTATGTAAGTATAATTATTCTTAAAAAGTTGGACAAGGTGTTCAAACACTTCGCTGTGTACTTGGTAGCAGGGACATTGTTTGGACACCTTGCTTGCCCATCTGCCTAATTATAAAAATTCGACGATATAGGTATTTCTTTTTAGTATCACTATCCCCCAGGTAAGGGCATTGCGCTAGGGAAAAACAGCGTATGACTGTTATACAATGGTGATGGTGGGTAAATTAAAGGTTATACCGCCTCGATTTCTACCAAGACATCAAAAATATGTTGTGTATTACCTTGGTTCAGATGTCTCAGTGTACTAATTCATGTTAAACAAAAATGAAATAGAAAGTATAGAGAATCATATAGTAATAAAAATCTCACCTGTTGAGCTCGACGCTGGGGCGGGGTACTTTCCTTCAGTGTCCAGTCCGTACTGTCCCCCATCTTGTACAGCCAGAGTCCGATCAAGCCTTTCCCTGACCCACTCATTTGTGATTGTTACAATCTAATGCAACCAGATACAATTAAATGATAGCTTTTAAATTAGGCACAGTATACTATTGAAGCATTATAACAGCACCACTTTCCCCTTCAGTTAGTAAATTAAAATAGAAAGTTACTGTGTAATTTATGAGATACTTGATACTATTTAAATCATAGTTTTTTGAAACTTACACTGTATATATAAGCTTGTTTTTTAAAATTTTGTCCTGCTTCCGGTCCGAATATCCAAAAATGTCTAGCAGCTCAAAAATATGTTTTGACCAACGATATAATATTTGGACTTTTTTAGTTTCTCTGGTTATAATTCTTATATATTTGTAGAGCAAGTTCCAACCTTGTAGTTTGTACTCACCCCCGACGAGTCTCAATGAAAAAGAGACAGAGGAAAAGGAAAACGGAGAAGACGCATCTGTTGATCTTGTGATGGTCTCAATAGTGATAGTGAATTGAATGGCTCCCTCGTCTCAGTTTCGTTTGTCTTTCGTTTTCCTTACTTTTGTATTGGATCCGGACCCCGGACTGGCTGAGAAAGGGAAAGGCGTCTAAATTTCAATGCAACGTTTTCCTCGTCTGTCTTTTGTTTCCTCTGGTTGGTTTCACGCAGAGAGTTTTATCTCTCGCCCTGTACTCTTCCCCATACTTACTACACTACACCATCCATCTATCTATCCATCCATTCATTCACAAGGCAGCCACCACATATAATTATACCTACGTACGTTACGTATAAAGTACATCCAAAAATCCACTGTCAGCCTTTCCCTGACGTCAAGATCTCTCGAAATTGTTTCCAGAGCCAGCAGAAGTTTTGTCCTCTACTTCTTCTTCAACAGTCTTACGAAAGGCTCCTGCTTGCGTTATATCGAGTAGCCTGGTAAGTGTAACAACTCGTGTTGCTTGCTATCTTGGCCTTTCATTTCATCCATTTTTGTAAAAAAAGGAGACAGGACCATATGACCATTCTATATAAACGCGCTCATATCAGTAGAGGCTAGGCACTATGTGTCTTCCCATAACGTCCACTTCCAATAATTTTATCATTAAAACGCAAAACGGGAAAGATCAAGGCAAACTTTCCGAGAGTTAAAGTCGGAGAGCCACTCCATTTCTAAAGCGGATATAGCTTATACAAATATTGAGGATGAGTGTATCTGTGCTGATGAGAAATAGAGAACTTTCCCATTTTTCTTTCAGCCATTTTGAGGGGTAACGTTAAGCTAAAATTATGAATTATATACTATGTAAATGGAGTTAGCCCCGTTTGTTTCTCTGGTAATTGTTACACTGTCTATACAGAGCAGATTCAAGTTTGGAGATGCTTTATAAACCTTTCTTTGCTTTGCTTTTGTCTTTTCATAGTTAGTTTTGCTTCTCATATTAATTTCATAAAGTCATTTCACCAGTACCCTTATTGGTCCTGGGATTGCACGTCTTTACTTATTTCCGTGTCCATTTCTATCCTGTGTACTGAGCAGAAAAGATAAAAAAAGTTGAGCGGTTGAATGAAATAAAAAATCAATGACGTGTCCACCTACACAAATATAGTTAGTCACTCATGAGGAAATAATAAGCTACTTCAAACTATCTTTCTTCCTCACATTCTGAATCTTTACTCTACTAGGTAATTGTCTCATGAATGCTGGCCATTTTACCCTTTATTGCGTCTAACATATAATTTCTTTCACACTCTCGTAAAATACTTTCATCATGGATGTGATCGTGATTTGTGATGAGGAAGGAGCAAATCAAATGAATCACCTAAATTCAAAGTAGGTACATGGTATAGTGTGTAGCTGTAGTGCTACACAAATATGTAAGGGATAGATTAATTCTTCATTTATTGCTATATTTTCAGTCATTCAGTCATTGTCACTTTTATATTATTTGCTATTGCTATACCATCTCATCGCCTCGCTATACGGCTTCCAAAATGCCGACAACTAGCACAATTATAATTTTCGAAGAATCGCCAACTTAAAACATATATACAGTAGTCTGTTCAACTAATGTTCCTATTCGAGACCATTCTCCTTTTTCATCCGTCAATTTGCCCTTTTCATGCTGTCCAAAAATTTATCGTTATTGTTATTGCCTTCGTTAAATGTTGGACATGAAATTCCCCATTCGCGTTCGACGTTCGATCAGTCCACGGGCTCACAGTGACCACTACTGACCAAAGTACTTATATGAGGTAGGTAGGTAGGTACTATAGAAAACAATCAAGAAAGCTTCCTGCTACCAATTTTTGACACTTTTTTTTCTACATGGAAATGCACATACAATTACAATTACTATAGAACTAGATTTGCAATTACGAATTACGAGAAGAAGAGTTCAGATTATACTTAGAATTATATGGGAAAAGGAAACTTGGCCGCGTCATAATATGTACCTCTATGTCACTTGATATAATTATATCTTTTTTATTAACAAAAATAATTTTTCAAAATCATATAAGTTCATACAACTGAAAGGAGATACGCGAACTGGCTTTGGCCCTTGATCCACACAGTATGCAAAATGAATTCAAAAACTCTGCGGGTATTTGTTTTTGCACTCAAATATATATATTCTTTTGACTAAATTGAAATCCCATTCAATTTGGATTGGAGTGTTCTGCCTTCCACTACCACTGTAGAGTGATAGTAAAGCTAAAAATACAACCTGCTTATACGGCTGAAATAAAAAAAGAATCTCCTGTCCAAATAGCTCACCCATAAATGTTTTTCAAATCAAACTAACCTCGCACCTTTTTGCAATGGGATGAAAATGAAAATGTACATTTCCCAGAAAAGCGTCTCTCTATTTGTTTTATGTAGCATGTACATATTCCCTGTTAGCTTTACAGTCAAGTCGAAATGGAGTAAAAAAAGTGGGTGCATATAGGGTAGGGTAGTGGAGAAAGTGGGTGCCTTTTACTCGCTTCAGTTTTTAAGCATTGGTTTGAGAGAAAGCAGCGTAGGATGGATGAGGTACATACCTCCACACAGAATATCAATATCAACCTATTCTTTTTACATTGAATTGAAAATGAACAGTTATGGAAGCGTCAGCGTAGATTGTCTTTTAAGAAAATTGAATGGAGCAGAATCTCGAGAACATTCGATGGAGCATTTACATTTCCTATACTGCCCACAGCCACCACATCATCAGACCAACACCACCGCCTCCACTCCACCCCAGTCCGACTACAACACAATCACAAAATAAAACAAGGCAAACCCATAAATTTTCTCGTAACCTTGTAAAAATATTCTCATTGATACTATGCCTATATATACGTACATATATATGTTGACCTGTACAGAACAGACTGCAATTTATAGACAACTGCGATAGGAGACTTGCTAGTAAATGAAATTTCGTGTATAGGATTTTATAAATGCCTATACCGTATTTTATCCACTAGTAGACCCTATATCGTCTGAAGAATCAAAATGACCCATATCCAATTTAAGCTAGAATGAGAATGAGTTATCTGAAAAACATACTAATGATATATTGTCTGTAAGAGCATTTGCTGATAATCGGACGTTAAATAAAGTTTTTTTTTACTAATGATATATGTGTAAGTAAATGTTATATATGAATTTTTTTTGAAGTGCAACATATTCTATTTACATGTTTTTAAATACTGCAAAACGTTCTATATGCATTTTTTTGAACAGTATAACAACAGTGTTCTTTTTACAGATTTTTGAAAAGTGCAAAATATTCAAGTCACATGCTTTTGAAAAATGCGAAATATTCTATTTACATCTTTTTGAAACTTGCAAAATATTCTATTTACACCTTTTTGAAACTTGCAAAACGCTCTATTTACGTATTTTTGAAAAGTACAAAATGTTCTATTTCCAAGCTTTGATGATAATTACATGTTAATTTTGTTATAGTTAATGCATTTGGTTTTGATCTAAAAATTGATTTGGGTCATTTTGATTCTTCACAGACGATATATATGGTTAAAGACCTGCGTATTATTCCAACTCAGACATCCTACCCCCCCCCCCCCTCCCCATATCCTCCTATTTGAAACCCGCTCACCCATATAGAGCCCCGCGTACTATATACGTAAAAATACGGTAGGTAGGTACTTAATTTTAAAAGCATACCATCACCATGTCTAGATGTGAGTTTCCTCTTAAAAAATTGCGAAAAACATTCGCGAAAACGGTTTCACCGCAACTTATAGCCTCGGCATTAACTTGAATTCAGCACTCCTTTATGTACTGCTGCTTCTGTGTACCGCTTTAGTAATGACAAACTAGTTTAAAGATAACTTGAACTGTCTTCTATCCATATTGCTATTAGTTTGTACCTTCTGGCTCCGCAAACACAGATGACGTATTTAGGTACTATATGTACACTGCTAACTATAGGTTTACGCCCAGTATCAAAATCCAAAGGAAGATTAAGCATTGGTACATAGATACCCCAAATCCCAGTGGAATTACAAATTTGCTGTTGACCTGTGTGTAGAGTTTTGAATATTTAGTTTGGTTTTGCGCTTTTTATGAAAATATGCAGCCCCCTTAATTTAATTTTAAATTATTTAAAACACATAGTTTGTATTTTAAATATCAGTAGACTACTAGTGAGCGATGGCAAGAGCTGGACATAATGCAATGCAAACAAAAGAGTACAGACGGTATCTAACTTTGTTTGTTCTTTCCTATCATGGTTGTCTGTAACACAAACTCTTTCTCACGTTCCTAGGCTTACAAACAACAACAAAAGTAGCTCACTAGCACTGGAAAAGGAAGGTCGACAAATGTCTGGACTGGTGTGAATATAAGTTGAATGCAACTTTAACTATACACGCTCGGCCAAAAATTAAATCGAACAAACAATCACATTTTGTATATTATAATAGGTATTTACGGAACGGAGATAAAGATAGGTAGACTCAAAATATTGTTGTAAATTATGTAAATAGGCGTAGAAATAATATTATTTTCAATTATTAATTTTCAAGTATACACTTTTGTGCTTCTATCGTATCATATAACATATACCTACATATATTTATCGAAAACAAAAGACAAGATAATATGCAAGGTAAGGAAAGTGTCCAAATTTTTGGTTTCTTCAAGGAAACCTACTTTTCCTCGTGATTATGATTTTGACTGACAACGAGAGCAAAAATATGGTCATTGTGATGTCATTCATTTTCTTACCTTTTGGTATTTTTTTAATATGCTCTAAAATATTACTCCCAGAATCTATTAATATGAATGCTATGGAATAGTGAAGCTCAGCCTTAAAATATGAAATTATGTTGTAAGTATATGCGGAAAAAATAATTTTAGTTCGTTATATATACTTTTTGCTTTTATCTTGAATCAGCGATTGATCCAAATTTTGATTTCTTTTCTCTCGATACTGTACATAAGTTTTGATTCAACATGTTTTATTCCAATTAAGTTTACATTCTCAACAAATGCTTACCAATATAGACTTTGAATAAAACCATTAGTTGACAGTATAGTTGCATAACAAATCACTGCACTGCCATTTATATTCTTCACATGAAGTCGCGTAGACAGCACAGTTTGTAGTAAAATTACAAATCGTAAACTCGATTCATCTTTAAGTTTGTCACAATTTTAGTTAAAATGATTTCAATTTGAATATCAAATTTGAAATATCTTTTTGACTCGGTGTGAAGCATATAGCTATATGCAGCTATAGTTTCACATTACACTTTTGCCATTTTAATGCCCGAGTTTGCGAAATTGCTGACAGCCTAGAAATATCTTTACATATTAAAATTAATATTAACTCCATAAGCAATATAAGCTACGAAAAACTATGAATACATTATACTAGAAGACTAAAGGGACTTCTTTTTTAGCTCACCTGCACGCGGGTCTAGAGGATATAGTTGAAGGTATAGGTATAGGTATAGGTATAGGTGGGTAGCTGTAGTAGGTAGTTGATAGAGGTACACTTTTGATTTCATATTGAGAGAGCTTTGTCTACACGTTAAACTATTTTATATTCCTGTACCTCTCCATTATCTGGGACGTTTAAGCTATGGATAATTTCCTATATCTATATATTACATGCTAATCTTAAGGGGATTATTCTACAATCTACACAGTATCTGTAATTCTGTACACATTTTTTGCATGATGATTTAAATCAATGTTTAATTACTTTATTTATAATGTACACATTTTACATTACAGATTAAAACGTTATTTTCTTTTCAATCTACGAAATCCCGTAACATTAATTAACATGCCTATAATTGTCTCTTTGATCTACGCTCCTCTACACGTCATTCACTAAAAGTTATGTTTTAATTTAAGTAAATTATATTTATGTATCGTGTGTGTCTTATAAATACGTACCACTACCAATCATATTGTGATTGTCGGTACGTGCTATTTCATACAGTCAAGTAAAAATATGGGATAATCTGAAAAAATGTATCCACCAGGTTATAACCTTTTTTTTGTAAGGAAATTTACGGTATACATTAGTTATTTAGGCTTTTGCAAGTGCAGGGTATACAGATTATAGGCTACTACTAGTACTATAGTATATTATGGTGATGGTGTGATGTGTGCGGAGTGAGTAGTAATATAATAACAACGTAGGTATCTATATACTATGGGCTATATTATTATAAGCAATAGACTTAAAGTATATTTACCTAGTTTATTTACATGAGTTCAAATCCTGTCGAAATCGAAAACTTAAGATTATTTAACCCTTTATAAATAGTATCATACCTCACGCTTAAACAATCTTAAATGTATGCTTTCACGTATAGATTAAAAACTTTATCGATGGGTTTTAATTATATACATTTCCCCTTCAAGAGAAAAAATAAACGAAGTTATGAGGATAATCGGAATCATAGCCATAACAAAGTGTGTCGTATTTTAAAGTAAAGAGAATAATCTATTTAAATTATATCTCTCATGTCACCATCAATTAAACTGTTCGAATTTGTGTAATAAATCTCTTTCCTTTTTAAAAGTCTGCCAGGCGCCAAACCTATATGCATCATTTAGCAGTTTTAGCAGAAATTTTGAGGGCTAAAAGTGAGCGTGAGTACAGTACGTAGCTAGAATAATAAATGTTGACCATAACAAAATTTAAAATTGTCTCAATGAGACATAATTTTAAGCTAAAAAAGACCGTGAAAACAAAATTCCGGTATTAACTCTATACGCAGTAACTTTTCCTTCCCGAAAGGGCTAAAATTAACATTGCAAAATAGTGCACCAATACCGAGTCGGCACATCCCTTATTAACTATTCATCAAATATTTAATTCCTGCAGGAATCCCTATGAAATGTACGAACACACATATTATAAGCGAATTCGACTGTTATATAGCAGGCAAAAATGAGTACAGTTATTAATTTTGTTCGTTTAAAGCGTTCTCTCGAATTGAATATTTTGAAGGCCATCACGTAGTTTTAGTGATTGAAATTTTAAATTCAAACCGCTGCTGTATTACATATTACAAGTGTAAGCTTAGTAGTAGTATGAAGTACTCAGGTTGGTCGAGTATAGTTATATTTATATACTAGAAATACATTGAATTATTTAAAGCTTCAAGTGGTGTGTGTTTATAATTATACATTTTGAAATCTTATGTTTTATCTTTTTATATCGTACGTCATATATTATGCACTATAATATATCAAATTATATGATAGCGATCCACAGTTTTTTTGATTTCAAAATTAGACTGAATAATTTACTTATAGACATTCTTATCCAAGTGGATTTATTTGTAGCTTTTTTTTTACTCTCCAAATTAATTGTTATGATTTTCATTGTTGTGCCTTTTTGTCTCAGAATTTGAATCCCTGTTTTCTCGTTTTTAAAAAATTACAATATTTAAAAGTGCCCACAAAGTATTCAGGTGCGGATCCAAGGGGAGGAGGCCTAACGGGACTTTAGCCCCCACCGAGGCCAGCCATATGAGCCAATAATTAATTTTAATTTTGTAAAAAAAAAGCCAATGATTAACATGAGGTAATTAATTCTAAAGGAGACCGCCCAGTATGTTACATTCTCTGTCTCCGACACTGCGAAATAAATACAATTTTCTTTTTGTTTTTGAGAGGAATAAGATTCCAGAAATTTAGCTCGCTGTGTATTTTTAGTAGTTCAAAAATAACCAGGAAATTATAAACTTAGGTTCTACCTAAATACATTATATATAAACTACCGAGTTTGGTACTGACATTGGAATGGTGGGTTATGGAATTGGTATTGGCCATTCGCACGCAAGTTAAGAGAATTTAATGCTAAAGGTGTAAACTTTTCCCTTTTCTTGTCCGTTCTATATTCCTGCTGTGGACAATCAAATTCCCACAGCGTATGTTCCTCTCGCAGGTATAATGCGAAGGCGACCATGGCACATTTTTTACTTCTTTCCTACTATTACAACTATATGGTGTTTCAGTCAGCCCCCTTCTTTTTTTCACTGTAATTTTCTCGAGATGAGTAGATTGGTTCTTTCTATTATATCCACCCACTGTTTGACATTCAAATTTAAAGAAGTAGTGAGCAAATTTGTTTTTAAATTATAAAGGAAAGTCAATTTCATTTTAAAACTTAACAGGCAAAATAACCGTTGGAAATTTTCAATTTAAAAAAGTAGATTATTATCCCACTGGTGTAAAAGACCATATGGAAAAAATGACTTGACTCATACACCATATTATGCATTTGTAAGAAAGAAGGTATAGGACACAATCATTGCACCATCCTGCTGCAGTTGTATAAAACTTAATATCTGCATCTTGGGCATTTGGAACACTAAAAACAATTTCGTTTTCGTTTAATTTCAATTCCTTTCACAAATTGACATTTGACAAAAAAAAATGAGGGAGTAAAAAAAAAAGCTAGATTCTCAAGGTATATCCTCTATCATAGATGCTCATACACTGGGGATAATAAGGGACTCCCACTCCAAGCCTGTAAACCTATAGGTAATTGTTACTTTAAGTAGCTCATATAGTAAGTAAGTAGTAACTTGCCAAAATTAAGCGAGAAGGCGGTAGACGGTTTTACAAGAAATTTGAACCGTAAATTATGTAATTAGGCATGTCTATAGATAGTTTCATAATAATTATTGCAAAAGCATTGCGACAGAGCGTGTTTCAGAGAAATGTACCTTATGGTACCTTCCACAATTTTAAGCACTACATATTATTACGATTACGAATTATTACTTCATCCGAATTAGGAGATAATATTTAGTTTTGTATTTCAGCGTATAGGTATAGCCGAGTGGAGGCAGTGGGCAGTGGAGGACTACACGATGCGAAGACACGAATAATTAAGTTTATGAATGGATTGACATATGTGTGATAAGTGGTGTTGGGTCGTGATCGAGTCGTCCTGTGACTGCGTCGAAAATTTGGGAATGATTAAACTTTTACTCTTGATTTGATTTTCTTCCTTGCCGTTTCTTTGTAATTTGTGTCCAGCGTCCATAATTATTCTTGATTTGTCTCTTTTGTATTGTCCAGTTATATTTTTTAATAAGAGCAGCATATGTGACACAACAGAAATCATGAGCCGTTCAGCACTACTAAAAATTAAGGAGCAGCAGCAGCAGAAATGAATATTGTCAAATTAAATTCAATTTAAAATCCATTTTCCTCCCTCATCCTTCTTTCTTGTCATGGTATCACAATGAGACGTAAGTGTGTTGAGTTGGAGTGACACAGGTACACGCGGTAGAACGGAAGACGTGTAGGTACCTATACTGGTACTTGTAGATTTATTTTATAGAGTTGGTTGGTTTTGGTTGTCTTGATAATTGACGTCTTCATCTTCATTACTCTTTTGGACGAACACGTGTAGTATGTGTGTACCATGTATGTGTTTCCATATTCCTTATATTCATGCTCTGTATTAGAGGCTCTTCTAACTTTCCATTGCACTCCCAGTACTTAAATTTAAACGGGGAAAAGATAATCATATTATATTATACTGTCACTCCCTCCTTCCTATACTTTTAATCTATTGTAAATTCTTGTCGTCTACTTTTGTATCCATAAAATCCACACGAACATCACTACGATTATCCATCCATCCGCATCCACAGCTCATAATAACGTGCTGTGCTGTTGTTTTTTTTAAGTGTTTGGCCCTTCGCCGCATTGTGCCACTATTCTATATAGATATCTTCTATCGGATACGCAGTCTCAATGAATTTTTGGTAGAAACGTTGAAATGCTCGCCTGTAAAAATTAGGGGAAAAAAACATTGATATAATTAAACAAAAGTGTTAAGAGAGGAAGATACTTTAGAAATAAAATGTGTAGAGATTAAGAAAGTATAATAATGATTTAGATAAAGTCAAATTTTTTTGAACATACCCCACGGATTCTGCAACTGGTCGAGTGGAATCGTCCGATATGAACACATGACACGCAAAACGATTTAAAGATGGATGCTTTGTTACAAAACCAAAGTAACGATGGTCATTTGGGTAGAATCCACAAAATGAGACATTTTTCAGGGCATAAAAGTAGTCGTGACAATGGGTTTGATTCGGCTATGTCATAAAAATGTTAAAGAAAAAATAAAGCTATAAAGGTTTTGATGAGAACGACTGTGGCTCGGCTGTATATATAGCCTATATGATTGGGTTTGTAATTGGTAGCGGCCTAATGAGAGTTATAAGTTGGGAAGAAAACAAATAAAAACTTACGCCTAATTTCCCTTTATCGAGCATACGAATTCCTTGATCCGAGATTTCAAGGATACAGGGACGTGTGTGAGAGGCGACGTAGCCCTCATGACCCGAAATCTTTTTCACTGCTTGGCACAAAACTTCATTTCCTTTATGGTAGAGAGTCTCAATGGACCCAATATAATTAATAAGGTACCTTTCTTTTTTCACTTTATTTGCCGATGGATCAAAGTCATTGTACTCCACGTCCACAACATAAGCTGAGGGAAATATCCCTTGCATCCCAGTCCGCAAATTCACACCTATCGTCAACATCCAGAGAGCCACACATTATTACGAACCACACATGTTTATAGTTACATATAGCAGGTATGTAGATACATGTACATAGGTACCTGAGTCCTGCACTGACTAAGAGTTTCACAGTTTCCCAATTTTTAAAAACATCCCCCCTTCCCCCTGCACTTCCCTTACTCTTTTTTTTTATTTTAGGACACAGGGGAAACTATTGAAAATATCCATTTCCCTCGCAATCCCAAGAAGGAATAAAGGTAGGGAATCATTATTCTATGCACAAGAATTCCATTAGCCAGTATGTTACCCTTCCGTTACATTTCCAGTTTCATAAAATATACGGCTGGATATTCAAATATTCAGATCATATCCTGGACCATTAATTCAATGCGTCTATAACGGGGACGGCGACTATTGAAACCTCATATGGCACTTACACGCGATATCATATGCAAGGGATGCGGATATAGAGAGGTAGGTAGGTACTATAGTACGTAGTTTAAAAAAAAACGAGGACGGGAAAGATGCAAGATTTCCAATCTACACTTTCCCACAGAAACCAAAACGTTTCATTCCTTCTCCATTCTCACAAGTCACTCTATGTGAAGGTGAAAACTCTGTCCACAGAGAAAGTTTTTAAAAATGTAGGAAAAAACACGTAGGTAGATCCCCTCTCAACTGTACTCCAGGTATCCATATCCCGCCCCTCCCCCCCCCCTCCTCACTCCTTTACTTGAAACGAGACTCGAAAATTGTAATATATTTTTCCATTACCTTCACACCAAAGATCATCTGCTTCTTTTTGCATATAGATGGGATCTCCAATGTCAACCTCAATTTCGTCGTGATGTCGTGGAACAAATTTATGCAGACCACGATGGGTCGCCTCTAGAATTTCCAGATGTGTAAACGGCACTCCAGACAGTGAGGGTGAAGTGGGCGAGAAGGATTCTATAGAGCAAGGCCAGAAAATTATTCTAAAATCATACTTGTCCATATTGGATACTTATACATTATGCACTTATATAACCAACAATCTACACACACAAGTCGTCGTAATCCTACTAAAACCGCAGCCGTAACGTCCTACTAGGAACGTCAACTCACTCCTATTATGTCTCACAAGAAATGGCAAGGCACACATTTCCACCTCCTCTTCGTCTTCTTCTCTCTTCTCCTTCGTCCACAATCTCAAAGACTCGAAAAAGGGAAACCTTGCCTATAGTTGTGTACTTCTCCCATCCGCCGCTCTCAAATTTTGAAGACAAATCAACAAAACCTATGAATCTTTCCAGCTACTCAGCTCCTAAGCTGGGAGGAGAAGGAGACAGACACTTTCTCTACACATGCAAGGATGAAATGATACTTGAATTGGTAATTTGTCAGCTCTGGGAAGCACACTCATCCATTCTGATTTTAGTCCTGTGACGATCGAGTCCATCCGATTAAAGGTGGATATGAAAAAAATGGGAATATATGACGGCGTATCTATGGGACCTTTTTTCATTTTTGTTTTTATTCCCTATTACCCTTGACTTCTTCTATCTTCTATCTATAGCACTGTCGAATATCAGTAGTTCAAACAAATAGGTATTAAATGGAATTCTATTCCAAATTCCGAATCTCTATCTTTAATCCCCAGGCACACTGTCAAACCTAAACATAATGGCATTTCTCATCAAATGAGACATTTTATTATGTTCTGCCATCTGCGTCTGTCCTATACGTCCTGCGTCCGTACATATCACTACATAATATACTCCTACTACTTACGACTTTATATCTACCCAGATGACGATGACATATGGAGGACTGAACAAGGGCTTAAAATGTAAACTTTCTAGCCCATCAAATCCATCTTCCTAAGCTGTAGTACTACGTACCTGTCTAAATGTATTTCTATTTTCCATCTCACTGACTCTGACACAAAGAACATATTTTGATTGACAATTTCACAATTTACAGTGCTTCTCTATGGCCCTGTCTTGTCAAGAAGACTCGACTCCGACAGTCAATAAATTCGCCGCACATATTATGGGCAAGTGTAGTCATAGTACATAGTAATAGTAGCAATAATACACCACCGTTGCAGTCTATGAACTTTCTTATGTGGCTTCCAAGTTTTTAATATCTGATCCTGAGTAAGAACTTCTGATAGGGGACTCGTAGTTTATTTGAAAATATTATAAGAAAAAAAGAAGGAAAAAATGTTGAGTAGTATGGAGAGTAAGTAGAATTTATTGAATTCGGCTTTGACTTTTTCTCTTTCCCTTTACTTTATGACCACGTCTTACGTATATAGGCATGAATGACATTTTTATCCCCTACATATCACATGCAAGTAAGTCATGGATAAAAAATTTCACGTTTAAATTTAAAATCAATTTCCTCGGGAAAGGACTACAGGGGGCCGTGAGGGGTTGACGTCCACGGTACTTATGGACTTCTTTTGAAAAAAAGATTACCACACTAAAAAAATGTAAAAGTATTACATATAGGAAAGTACAAAGTGCATACTGCATTGAGCGAGAGGGCAAGATATAGGTAGGTAGGTAGGTAGGTACCTACTTTGGTTTTGGTGTTGGTGACATTTGAGAAATTGTGGAATACGGAGATAGATATAGTCAAATATGTTCTGCTATATACTGCAGAGCCAGTCAGAATCAACGAATCCAACCAAACAACGGGACTACTCGATCCCATAAGTATACATACTATATACATACATTCGAAAATAAAACGAGGGAAATAAACTTGTTTCTTTTTTAGATTGCACATATCAGTTGTTCTCATAGAAGTAACATAGCTCGTTACACTCGATCTTGGTCAATTCCAAATTGGACTATGAGTATTGAGACCACGTTTATGTTATTTCCCTATTTCCCTCCTGTCGCATTAAGAGTAAAGGAGAAAGTGAAATGTGACGGCACACGCACAATCCCTCTTCTTATCCCAATTTTTTTTGCGAGTCAAGATGAGACTATATACGGACGGAGTTTTACGGATGGAAGCAGGAGCAGGAGACGTGAAGGGATACGCGCGGGCAATTCACAGAATGACTGATCATATATAGAAGACTTGGAATGTGAATTTTTTATTACTCGAGTCCATTGGCTCAGTACTAAATGCTGAATTGTTTATTAATGATGTTGTGTGCACTGCTCTAGCACATGCAATAGTAATGACTCCAACATTTTTAGATTTAATCATCCCGTAGGAAAAAGACAGAGGAGTATAGCGGAAGAGCGGGAAAGTTGTAGAGATTATAAATAATGCCACTAATGCTATACTTAATAACATGATACAAATAAAGAGTTCTTTTTTTTTGGCAAAGCGGGATATCGCATCGTAAGGAATTTTACAGGAACAACGAATATAATGAATAAAAGATGACAGGTTTAATGTTTTTGAACTCAATTATTTTTTGCAGGTGCTGTAACTGACGAAGCGTTATTACAAGTAGTCTTTAATTATACATCTAGACTGACTCCTGAATTTTTTAGAAAACTTTCAAAAATTTTAATTTGTGGACTTATTCTGTTATGCCAAAAAAAATCAATAACTTAACATGGAGTCAAAAGTCGGTAGGATGAAATTTTAATCGTTTTGAGTGAAACCAAAATTTTTCCAAAAATCATTTAATGAACTTATCTCACTTTACAAAAAAAAAATTTCGGCTATTTTTAAAAATTGATTTGGTTGAACTTTGGACTTTACCATTCAAAACAGTAAGGTATCTAGTTGAATAGTATACGAAACCCAAATAATGTACTTTCTTTTTAGCCCTTCTAACAACCTTTTGTCGAGTATAATACATATAGATACGAGGTAGGTACTGCATTATTAACCCACTGAAAGAGTCCTATCACACGCTGGAAATCCTAATTGATTCTGTTTAGGGTACAACACCTGGATTAAAACACGCAAAGTGAGGATAATAACTCGGAAATAATTGTTTTCTATAATCTAATTGTAAGAATTATTTTTTATCTGCGATCCCCGGGCTCTCAACGCGTACAGCTGGATAAATGGAGCATTTATAGATCACGGTCTACTTATCTAGATGTCTATAGAAGTTCACAGAAATGCGTATGTAGTATGCGTAAAGTAAGCAGAATATTTTTTCATTCCATAAAAAATGTGCATTACCATTGATGGACGGTATTTGAGGTGAATAAGGTTTACTTCCATCTTCTGAATGTATTGTTGAATGACCCGAATCTAAACTTGGATATTTTTCGGAATCTGGTGAACTTTCGTCATCTAAACAATGGAAATTCATAATTTAATTAATTAATTAAAATGTCTCTCTAATTTTGAAGATAATTGTGTGATTGTGTGTAAGTAACGCTTAAAAGCACAAACCAAAAGCATAGTCATATAATTTGTATAAAATGTTAAAATTATAATTTGACATTGAGTCCCCTTACCTCTCGCACCAGTGCTAAATTTCAAAACAAAAATAGGTCTGTGGGAATTTTCGCTTACAGGTAAATTACTTTGATGTGTGCCACTTAAATTAGTATGAGAATTATTATTACTACAAGGATACGTGTACTGATCCGCATCGGATATTTCTTGGGCTAAAGACACTTGACGTGTTTCTTCATTCCCTGTTAAAAATACAAGCATCAAATTCATATTAGAATAACTATTTCAAATTAATGACTTTTATAGTTTGTAAAAATTTGCATATATTATGTAATACATGGATAGTGGTAATACTAATATTTATAATAAAAGTAGTATGAATTACAGCGTCTGGAAGGATTTTTAGGAATTTCCGGTAACTTTCTCCGCTTTCTAGTCACTTGAGGACTGTCTCTCTCTTCTCTATCTCTATCTGGGAGAACAAGCTGGAGATCACCAGAGAAAGGCTCATGAATATCTTCCCCACTACTACCCCGGTCATCTGAGTCTGCCGAGGTTCGGAATGGATTTCGATCAATCCGATCTCCATGGCAATTATTATTCTGACTACTACTGATATTATTCGTGATATTACTTCCGTGAGGAATTGCCTCCTGAAGCTCCCTGCTCCCAATCACATTATTTGAGTTTGAGTTTGAATTCCCTCCTTCGTCATCCACATCAATATCATGGACCAACCTATATGGAAATACATACAGAGTATACGTAATATAGGCACATAAAATAAATGAAATCACTCTCTCAACATCTCACAACGCAACAACGATCTCACTTCTCTTCTCACAGCTTAGACATGGATATAATCATGAAACACTTGATATTCATTGGGGAAAGGGAAGTTTGATAGAGAAATAACAACGTCTTACTTACTTATCGCAAGTCATACTTTATTCATGATAATATAGTTAAAGCAATAAACCAACTTGAGTCTCCCTTCAAAAACCTATGAATATTTCCTCCTTTAAAACAATCAAGAAATGTAAAGTAACTACCACATCTGTACGCACTTTTAAGCTCAACATAAAATATTAAGATCGTTTTGTGTGTGTGTGTGGTTGAAAGTTTGATAAATATTGAACGTATTTGAAGGAGGCGGAAGTCGTTCGTAAGTCTGCATTGGGAGAGAATTGTTCAACTACTAATTCCCTATCCCTAGTCAGTCCGCGGGTACTGCAATATGTGCACACAGTATACAGAGTACAAACCCCAACCACCACTGCATTTGCCTTATAATTCCCTACACGAACTTATACTGAAAGAAACCTAGAACTCAAGGCAAGACACACACAAAAAATAGGAAGGAGTGTATAACTTTTGGCTTGAACTACACTTGAATCCTCAGCAAACCAATTCTTCAAATGGAAACTCAGGTCAGGAGAGTGAGTCTAAAAAAGTGAAATTTTAAGCTTTGTCTGACTCAACAAAGAGGATTTTTAAGGTTCTTAATGAGAAAGTGAAGTTGTACTTACATGTAACAATGTGCTGGTGCCTTGATGTATTGTGGAAGTTGATCAAAATATTGTCGAAATTCTTCAAATTCACTATCTGCCATTTTTAGGAGAGAAAAGAAAGAGACAGAGACAGAGAGAGAGAGAGAAGAGAAAGTGTGCGCACTCTTACTATTATATTTGTCTGTGTCTATTTATTCTGATCCAGCAGCATTTTCATTCTCTATACTTCTTTGGCCCGATTCCGTTTCTACTCGACCGTCATGTTCATGTGCCTCACTTCCCCACACACAGCACTTCACCACACTAAAGGAGACCAAAAGAGAGCGAGGTTTGGAAAGAAGCAAAGGAGGCAGTCAGTCAGTCGTCCGTCGTCCTAGTCACTCACCACCACACAACCCACTACCAAACTTACATATTATACTCCACACGGTCACACCATACTTGACTACACTACACGGGCAGAGGCTTTCTCAGGTCTTATTGATTTTCTTTTCCTATAGTTTACTTGGCGATTAGACTTTTTCCTCATGTGCACTTTCTCTCTCTCTCTCTCCACCCGTCGTCCTTTCTCTGTAAGGAAAGGATTTCCACAGCTCCGCTTTCAGTCCTTTCACTTCCAAGTTATCCATCCATACTACCTAAAACTATAAGTATGAGCTGCTTGAGTGTGTGCCCACATTTGATTTCTTGTCCTCTCTCAGATGTACAAGTATTATTATGTATGTATCTACACAACCATGCCGTAGCGCATCGTATTTTCCACTTCCCAGCTCTCTTCAATGCTCTGGCAGTTCCCGTGAACGCAAAACCATAATAACGGTAACATCCACAATCCAGATGCATAATGAATACTATCCTTGTTCAATGTTCCTGTAATTTTTTTCCTCTCTCTCAGCAGCCAAACACAACCAGCCTATTTCTTTATCGCTTCACTTTCTCTCTATCGTCTTTTCCATTCTATTTTTCTTAAAACCTCCTGTCACACCTAATCACCTCGGTGTACATACCGGCATTCACACTCAACTTCCCAACTTTCTTTTTATGTTTAAGTCTTGAGGTCTGTTGCCAGGAGCCATGTCATTTGTGTGTATTTATTAGTATTAGTATTATTATTGCACTGCCTTTTTTCCTCCCATCTATTTTTTTTTTGTCTACTTAGTGTTCCTCCCAGCAGTCGCCTACCACAATCTTAAACTATGAAAGTAAAGCCCAACATTTTTTTTGTCTGCCTAAATATATGTGGAGCAGTAGTTGTAGCTACAGCAGGAAGAAACAGGCAAAGTAATTACATTACTGCATGTTTATGCCATGTTGTGTTGTAATTTAATACAATTTTCAACGCTTGGGCTTTGGACTTTATACTATACTGCATGCTAACCTAGAACTTGAAATTTGTTTCCAGCTCACAGCTGAATTAGACTGCATGTTAGTCTCTGTATGTATAGGCTCTAGATGCTAGATAGTAGGTAGCTACTTTGTATGCCCTCAGTATTACAAAATACTTAATTACCGACGACACAATATGCAACGGGACCTCATGTGGTGCATTTTATGAAGGTTCTCAAGTACACGGAAACATAAAAACCTTAGGATTAATTATAAGCCTCCGTCTCCTTTAGACTTAATCCTCTGATCCAGAACAATGAAGGTGAATGTTGACTGAAGTAACAGTAGGATCCACGTGCACAAGTGTACCAAATTAGCATCCTATAAAATAAGTAAAGTTACCTACTAATGAACATACGAGCGTTTAGGAATAGGCGAAAGTACAAGTCTGAGTTGGTTTTTTTTGTTGATAATTCCAAACATTGAAACCTTAATGAAAGGTATTTTTATTATAATTAATAAAATACAAAGTATCTATACAATTAAAACTATTTATTTTACAACTCAGATTTGAGTAGTAATACAAAAACTTAACACACATAGGTACTCAAGCATTCACAACAAAAAGATATGAACAGCTCGGAGGAGGAGGAGAAAACTAAGCGCCACCTTTCACCTCCATTTATTAATATTCAAAAAATAAAATGTGCACTGAACTGTACCACTTAGAGTGGGGACAAGGATACACTTTAGGTACTTACATTAACTAAATACAGTGCACACGTAAAATCAAAGCTGTCCAAAAAACAGCCAACATTTTTGTTTCTACTAGACTGGTTCAAGTTCAGTACTCATTGTGAAAACCAAATGAAAACAATTGAAAAATTTCAGATAAATTCTCACAAACACTATTAATTAAGACTAAAACTAATGATGAGGATGAGGACGTTACCCTGAAAATGAGATATCAAACTTAGTGATAATACACAGCGTACCACTCAATATTTACAGGATAATAATAAAGAGAAAAATATCAACGATCCCAACAACAATAATTATATCTAACGCTTGTGTCTTCCACTAAATTTTCTAAGATGGCGAAGCGCACACTTAGCGGCAGTGCATTTGGCAATTCGATAATTTCTTCCAATTCCTCGGAAAGTACCAACTTCAATTATTTCCACACTAACTCTAACACGCCGTCCGTCCCACAGTTTTTCTGGTTTTCCAAATTTGGCAGTTTCAGGCTCTAACTCTAATAGCTCACGAATCGGTGATTTGGGCACGTTTTGACTGAATTGCTCTGAAATTATTTAAAGTTTAAAACGATTTTATAATATTCCATTAAGGTTGTTCCGCATGTACGAATTTTAAAAGAGGAACCTAATAATTATAACAATGTTCATACCTATTTCATTCTTCATTATACGAAAATACACGTCCCAAACAGCATCTAAAGACATTCCAGAATCAAGGAATACTGCACCAGCAACAGACTCAAATACATCCCCTAATGCTTTTGGCACTTCAATGTCTTCCGCTTCTTCACATTCTTCCTCGTCCATTAGATAATACTGAAAATACAGACAACAAAAAAGTTTGATTTAAATTCACTCACAGATACTGAAACAAAACAAAATAATTTAAAACCTCAATAGTACCCACTCACATCTTGAGTTAGCGTATGTCCGTGTTGTTCTTGGAATGACACAAATTTTTGTAAAACTTCTGACAATCCGGGGGAAGAATGGCGGAAAAATTTATGGAAATCATTTTTGACTGCAAGTGAAGCAAAAATGGTATTGTTGACCAGAGCAGACCTTAAGTCAGTTAAAGAGCCCGGGGAGTGCTGGCGTGGATCCTCGTACAAATGCCTAGTTATAAGGTAATCTAAAACAAAAAAAAGTTGTTTGGAACTCAATGGAACGCTTATTCAAAAAATTTAAAGATTATACAGTATTCAAACAAAACATTCAACGAACCCAATATGGCATCCCCAAGAAACTCTAATCTTTGGTAACAATCCGTTAGCGTATTAGATGAATACGATGCATGTGTAAATGCTTGGAGAAGGTAACTCTTATCTCTAAAAGTATAGCCGATAGCCTCCTCAAACTTCTCATAACCCTGTAAAAGTAATTATTATGAAATAAGATAATTTTAGATTACCACGATAAGAACTACACTAAAGCTTCCTAGCTTTAAACGATCCTTCAAAAAACTGAAAATAATATGTTATGGTTTTTTCTTGGCACCTTTAATAAAATCGCCAGCTTTTGCTCACAATCCCTGCTGTAACGTAACAAAGGTGACCTCGGTGGCTTTATTTCATCAAAGAGAATAACATTGTCCATTCCAGGTAAATCCATGTAAAAGATAGGGCTTCCTATACCACGTTCTTTAATTTTCTCCTCTAAACAACTTCTCATAACTTTCTGCGAAGGCAAAACTCTCATTCCCAGCCAAGACATAAATAGCAGAGCTCCATAAGGTCCAGTAGATGTAAGGTAAGCCCCAATTAGTGCTTCAACACAATCAGCAATGGACTTATCTGGAATAGATTGCTGTGTAACCAAGTTGTACGGAATAAATTCCGAGTCGATTTTCAATGAGTTTGTTTTCAGAGCTGTTTCAATTTCTTGTGGGGATAAATCTTTTAATGCTTTAACCTGTAAAATATTATCAATAAATTTGTGCATAAAATTCAGCGTAATAAAAAACTGTTGCCAGTAATAATATATGAGCCCAACTTATTATGCGAACTATTTTTTTCTGCGCGAACAAAGTAACTTCTAAATTTACTATTTTTATGACCTGAAGGATCAAACTGGGCAAATAAGAAAACCTTTGTTAGGGAAGGGAACAGCACATAATTCAAATTTTAAATATTTATCAGCATACAATAGGGGCATTTCAAACCAACTTAATTCAGAGCTGGAACTTAAAGTTTAAAAATTACCTGTGCCATTGAAAACTGATTGTGAGGAAGCTTGGAATGAATCAAGGCCTTGTCCAGTCCTTTAGGTATATGATAACACGGTGGAAGCCAATTGTCATGAGGCTCAAACTTTGCTGAAACCATCACACCACCCAGACCACGCTTTCTTCCAAGGCGGTACAGATGTACATTGCTCACCTAAAATAAAATTCACGCTTAAGTTTATTGAGAACAAACTACTTTAGATACTTTTTTTCCATTAAGGATAGCCTAACAGACTCAATATAGGGATCAAAACTTTGTATAATAACTACTAATTTTTATAACACTTGCTGTTACCAGCAATTTAAATTATATATATATGTATATATATAATTTAATTTATATTATATTATATATATATATAATTTAATTTATATTATATATGTATAATTTAATTTATATTATACAGGACATATAGTGTAAAGTGTGAAGCACATCAATCTTGGTATCTGGGTAAATAAATTACAAAATTACACAAATAATAATCTTTTCATTCAAAAAAATAGCAAACAGTTTATATCTAATTGAAAAACAAACCCACCTACACATATATCTGTGTTGAAAATTTAAATTTCGTAATAATTTAGCAGCGCAGCATGTTTATATTTTAGAATGTACTAAGACAACATTTTAGAAAGATAAAAAAGAAGTAGTTTCATACCTGCTTGGATCTCAAATGGCTCAACTTCCCTTCGTGAATATTTTCAAAGTTACAAAATAAATATGATGTGATCGCATATTTTAAAAAGGAATCTCCAATGGTTTCCAAGCGCTCTAAGTTAAGCCCATCATTGGCATTAGACATAGTGAGGGCTTGAAGAATTTGGCAAGGACTTGGGCCAACGTGATTTTCTAATTTAGGTTGATAATCGAAACTGAATTTGGCCTCCATCTTATTCATTTCTGCGTTTAGATAATTTTTGAAGGCTTCAGAAGGAGGATAAATTTGAGGTGGGCTCAAGGGTGTTAGAACTTTAAACAACGTTTCATAATGTGGATTAGCTGCTTGAAGTGGCTCTGAGCTTGACGATTGCTTACTATGATTTCTACCTGGAATCTACGAAAGATTAAGAATAATTAGAACGGGTTTAAGTCAATCTTACAGATTTATATTACGAGTTTACGAATAGAGTACCGCCAACACACTATTAAATAAAATTTACCTCATTGATTTTTCCACAGACCATATTGTTGATGTCGTTCACTTTTTCTTCGACTCGTCTTTCAAAAATATGTTTCAGTTTTGCTTCCCTATCAAATCTATTCAATCCATCATCCTCTTTGACACTTTCTGTTACTAATTTATTACTCCCATCATTACCATCTGCCAGATCATCCGAGCTTTGCCACCACATATCTTCTGACAGAATCCAATCATCCTCTTGCCGGTGATCAAATGATACGTCAAATTTTCTCTTATCTAGGGTCTCGGCTGTATGTGCATTTATGAACTGAACTTTTAAATTGTTATCTTCATCTAAAAACGACTCCGTGGAACCGCTTAAGTCCGACATAACAGACTCATTATCGTTGTCATGGTCATGATCCATGTTAGCTTCATCCATATCTTCAGCAGGGACAAACGCATCCTGATCCCATACTTCACCCCAATGAGTTGGGCTACCATACAACGCTCGGTGAACACGATGGTTGAACCTTTAATGGGATTAGAAAGATAAAGTAAATACCTATGCATTTAGAACTGGGGCTACATTAACGCATGCTCATTAAGAACAAAACAACTCATTAAAAACTTTACAGCCTTAGCATGAAATAATACTTCCAGTTCATTTTTTTAAACAAGCTATTACATTAATTTATGCTATGATAGTGATTGTGAATTATTTGTAAAGGCTTTCGGATCGCAAAAATCAGCATTCATTATCCTATAACCTTCATTCAATACATCGACACTGACAATTAATATGTCCTACTGCATCTTTCGGAAAATGCTAAAATAAATCAAAAGTGAAATAAAATTTATAAATATGTATAAATATTTTAGCCACAGTTATTTTCCAAAACTTAAGTGAATTATGAATTAACTTACAGTCTTGACTTTCCTCCCCAAGTCCAATTTTTATTTATCATGGTTAAATTTGATGGTAATGCAACAGTTGGATCAAACAACTCGTCTTCGTCTTCATTAAATTCATTATCTGACGATCCAACATCGTCTGGAACCGCAGCCATTTCATTTGTCCAAGTACCGATAATTAATTCTGGCTGCCGACACTTTTTCATTTCTTCACATAAAAGTTCATTGACAGATTTCCTAAAAAAAATTAAAACACTCACTAAATAAGAATCAAGTTTTTAAGGGGTTAATGGTTGAAGAGTTACAACGAAACTCAAGCAAATGTACTCCCCCTAGTCCATGTTACTTTGACAGAAAATTATTTATAACTTTGTAGATGTACGAAACAACTTACCCTCCTTTATTTTCATTGAGTAATAAAGACTCCCCAAGAGTCACACCAGCACTTAGGGCTTCCTTCGCAGCTTTCGCAAACCCACTTAGCTCCTTCTCTTCCACATTTTCCTTGGCTTTTTCCTTCTCTTCCTCCTCTGCATTTTCTAGCGTTGGGGGAGGATCTGTACCATTACTATGATTGCCTTGCTCAGATTCAGATGGTGGTGATACTTTTGTGTGATCTTGTTTTTCGTCTGTGTTCAAATCCTGAGCATATTCAATAATAGCTTCTTGTCCTTGAGCTTCAAGCTCATTATTGCTGGGACTAAACCCGACTACATCACTCAAAGTCCAACCAAAGCTGAGTGGCTCCCATGAATAGGACGAACGAAGGCTTAAAGTTCCAAGTCCTCTAATCTGTGCAGCTACAATAAGTCTTATATTATTTGCAAGAAGGAGAGAATTGACTCTGTACAGAATGCAAGGAAGAGACACAGCCTGTCGCCAGAGCGAAGCGCTGAATGGGTGTATTGAACAGAGTTCAGGAACTAGAATTTGTTTCTGTTCCAAATTTTCTCTTTTAGCCTTTTTCGTCGTTTCACTACTTGTAGGTAGGGCCATGCCCTTCCTATTAACATATCTTGGGGTCAAAAAATTAAGCCGGGCTGAAGTATGATCCACATCTAGCAGAGGCTGTGTAGGATCTTGAATGCCGATACCGTATTTCCTTTGATAATATTCTTCAAATGTTTTAAACTCACACCCTAAAATGTTCACAGAATTACACAATGTAAGCAATAGGTAATATACAGCAGGACTAGGTATACTTCGAAATAATACTGACGACGAGTAAGATAAGTACCTGGAAATTGAGATCTTGGAGTCAAATTTTCACAAATTTCAGCTACGTAGAAATATTGAGGCTGATCATTACTTCTGTACCAAGGCATTACAACGGCATCTACGTACATGTCTCTTTCAAACTTGAAGTTTTTCCTTTCTTCATCCTTTAATGTCCCTTGCCTCTTGGTATCCTTTTCACTCCAAATAGTATTTATAAAACTCCAATCAATTAGAACGCTACTCATCGGCCTTAGCTCCACTAAGTCTTCTACACTCTTCAATGGTTTCAATGGAATTACATAATACGCATTCTCAGCTTGGCCAGGGTCAAACAAAGTCAAATATTTGTTGAGCCGCAGTACAGACGTAAACGTATAATGATGAAATGCAGATATTTTGTCCACCTCCTCTTTCGTTAGCACAAAATCGTTTTCGAAATTTACACGAATCTAAAATTTAAAAAAAAATATTATATAATCTTGAGTTTGATTACGACTATTTGCAAAGATTTGTTCAAAATACTGAGTTTCATATAATACTCACCAGTTCAATTTGTACTTCACCACATCTTGTATAAATAGGGAAGGGTGGCATGACTGGGATATCATTCGCCAGGATGATTCCAAAGCATTGTAAAGCCATTTCCGGCGGATGTAGCTTTCTGCCTCGAGTATTTTGCTCATCAGGTAAAGGGCAGGTCAGAGTCATTTTAATCCAGTATAAGTATGAAGGTACTCCAGCTTGAGGAAGACAGTGTGTTAGTTCTGGTGCTAGCTGCTTATCATAATACTGTCGTCTCTTTGTACTGCCAGGTCGGAATTCTCCAAATTCTTCCTCCACTTGCTCAGTACCGGTGCACAAATCTGGCTCTTGACTAACCCCTTCTTTACCAATAGGCATTAAAGAATCGTCGATTTCTCCGTTGTTGTGAAGCACCACAACTGTTTGTAATGCTACAGCCCTCTTTGCCAGTACTTCGGAAGGCATTGGAACTCCCTTAGGAAAAAATTATATTTTTTACCATTTAATTATTTTTTGTCTGCACTTATAGATATTCAAGCTTTGAAAAAATAAATACTAATGTAATTCCCATATTAATTGCTCCCTGTTGATGCTTTATAAAAATTGAGCTATCCAATAAAAACGAAGTAAGTAGGATACTAATAATTTTTCGTAATTAAATAATTTAAAAAAAAGTAGTCTTACTGGAATCGACCATTTAACAGGAGAATTTATAGGTAGGCGGAGAGTGAAAGAATATCTCTTTTCTGTTTCGGCAGCGTTTTTCTCGTCGTCTTGATCATCCGCCGCATTTGTGATTCCCAACCACCAAACGGGTGTGAGACGTGTGAAAGTATCGCTTGGAAGACGAGCACAGTAGCGATTGACAATAGAAATAGAGTTTGACAAAGTGGCAGACTTAAATCTTGGAAACAATGTCAACCAAGCTTGCTCAGTATCATTTGGAAAGCGAGTTGTAATCGGCTTAGATATTATACTATGTGACAGTAGCATTTCTTCGACTAGCTTGAATGTTGCTAATTGATTGAGACAATGTTTTAGGTCAGCCTCCATTGTGAATACGTAATATTCTCCGTCAAAGGCTTGAGCCCTTCCCTAAAAATTTCAATTTATAAAATATTTGTTGTTCCATAATCATAAGTTAATGCAGCGGGTCAGAGTTTTTATTAAAACTAAAACAAATCTAACCTTCGAGAACAAGTAAGAACGAAACGACTTTGGTTCATCAAACCGAATAACCAAGTTTGCTTTAGGAAGTTCGATTCCTTCCTCAAGGAGCGTAGTTCCGATTAATAAATTAGCTTCCCGATATCGAAATCGACGTAGCGAGTCCTCCCGCCTCTTGTATTCTCTCTCAGCTTCATCCGAATCTTCGCCATAACTATTACTTGAGGGTAGAGCGATTACTGGTTGCAATCCTATTAATTTTGGGTCACTCGCAGCAACTTCTTGAATAAAATGATACCTGAAACGTGGTGTGGTAAAATAAGAACGATCTTATAAATTTAAACTTTATTTTTACTGTTAATTAATATAGTGGTGTAAGTGGTGACTTACAGAAGCTTTGCATTAAATCGGTCTTCAAGCAGAATTATGCCACAAAGCGAATTTTCATCAATTTTATTCGTGTATCTCGTTCTTCGCGAAAATCTTCCTTTATAATGTTTCTTCACACCACCAGTGTTAGGGTTGACCGCAGGTTTAACATCCTCTTTATTTTCATGAACGAGATTACATGAGGACAGATCAGCTGAAGTAACTTCTACAGGAGAGTGGATCCCGTTGTGCACTTTCTGTTCTTCATTTATTTCTACATTTAGAGCAGCATGAGGAATTTCCTCTGATGTAGAACATACTCCGACCTCAGGAGTTTTTGTTTCTGAATCAATCACAACACTTGTTACTGTATCCAATTCTTGGTGGATTTTCTTTATTTCATGATTCTGCTCCGTTTCATTTCTTTTATTTTCAACATTTCCAGAATCATCATTTATGTTATTGTTTGTTGATGCATCTGGAAAGTCGTCTTCTTTTTCTGTCGAGAACCTTATTTTTTGCTTCATGTTCTTTTTAGACTTAATCTTATCAGCATCTTTGACGGGTCGTCTCCTTTTAGGGTGCAGGTGAGGCTTTCCACTGGGCTTTCCACTACTTATTGACAAATTTTCCCCGTAGCTATCATCGTTTTCATCTCGACTACTGCCAACGATATCAGCCAATCTTTTCCTTGGCTCATACGGTTGTGTTAAATCAAAGCGACGAAAGATTTGTAAGACGCAAGACAATTTTGGCGTACAGAACATTTCTACAATTTGTAATGGTTCAAACTTGGAAAACTTTTGTTGGCAAATTATATGAATTGTGTTAAAAGTTGTAAACAACAATCCGAAAAGAAGATAATGTCTTTCATATGGAGTTTGCACCTTTATAAATTGAATACATTCAACACGATTAACTTTTCAAGTTTTTAAAATCAAATGCATAACGGTCAAGAAGTCAAACAGGCTTACCCTTAATTCTTCCACCTTTGCACAAAAAAGCATTAAAGCTCTGTCCATACACCAAGGTCCAAACTCTTCTAAAATATTTAGAAGGATCCCTAACATTCTCAATGGCTCTGCCCTTGGATCTGGTATATTTTTCAGTTCTTCTGCTAATGAATCTACTTCCTCTCCTTCATTTTCGGCATCTGGATCACGTTCTGGCTTTTCGTATGTGTGCGCGTGGTCATAACCAAATTCAGCAAGGGGGTCATAGCTGTGGCTTTTGATGAATGAAATACAATTTTCAAGAATTATCTTGATATTGTTCTTTAAGGTCAACCCGTCGGATTGCACTACTGTTTTTTGGTAGGGAATAACTCTTTCTGTAGGAACGACTGAATACCTAAATAAAGCAAGTAAACAGAAAGTAAATTCCTGCTTTGAACTCTGCAAACCAATACTTGTACTATATCCTCGTTGATATGTCTAATATAAAATGCGAATTACCTCAATAATGCTGTAATGTTACTGGATGTATCAACTCGAGCACTGCACAGAATTTCCAAGTTTTTGAAAGTTTCTTCCATACGCCAAAATCCATGGGATTCATTTCTATAGTACTGAAGGAGCGATGTGGTCAAACAGACAACACGGGTTCTAGGACGCGCTCCCTTACCATGTTTCGAATGATTACACTGCCTATTTCAATTAATAAAATTAAATTGGACGTTGTAAAGTTTAATGCCCTAGCCCTAACAGTCCTAAATTAAAAAATAATTGCAAGTACAGTATAAATTTATGATCATATTTTAATTACATACCTAATCAATCCCAAAATTTCTTTAAGATCCTTGTTCGAGTCATTGCATTTCAGGGCTTGATGAACATTATCGATTACAACCAGTGACAGATTCTCTAGTAAACTAGGATGTGCAGTAGAGACTGGCTCAGAATTTAATAATCTTAGAAATGACTTTTTTGAACAAATAATCACAGAGGAGTCTAATATTTGTTTATGAATTTCTTCGGGAACGAAGCATGCGGATTTAATTTTAAGAACGGGGATGCTCGACAAGTTTTGGAATGGTATGTTAGTTTGGTGGTACTTTATTTCGCTAGTTTTAGGAGGAGACTCATGAGACTCATCGTCTACACCATTGAGTAGATTGGATAACGTTACGACCGACTCATTATTTGGAAGTATCTCCTCATTTTTATTATCGTGTATTTCCGATCCATGCACATCCTCTTGTATGAAAACAGAGACTCCATTAGATCTAAATTAAGAAAAAAAAAGCACATTTGCAAGAAGTTTTGAATAAATATAATGTGACCGCGTTTCATTTACTCTAACACTGACGGACACTGGAAGACCAATAAGGCTTGGCAATAAGATTCTTGTTAGCAGTAGAGTGCGTAAATGTGATCGGGTTCATTTTTTTTCAACTTTGAAAATCTGTAACTTTTTACCCAGCCGACGCACAATGAAGAAAAAGTTATCATTATACTTCTCTTTTAATCCTTTATGTACACAAAAATACTCAGTGTCGAAAATTAAAAGTTGCAAGAGATACAGGTCATTGTACAAAAAAACTGCGGAAAGTCTTACAACGGCCCAAGTGCCCTTAATGTGATCAATACATTTAAAGTTAATGTTAAAGTAGGGTCTTAAATGTGACAAATTCAAAAAAGTACTCAAAACTTTCGTGATTTTACATAGCCAGAGTTTTTAAGGAAAGAAGCTGAAATCAGTAGTAAAGATAGTTGAGACTATAGGCTGTATGAATATTAGTCGCACAGATTTTTAAAGGCGGTAATATTTGAACGGCGGCCACTGATCACATTTAAGGGGTGATCACATTTACGCACCTTAGTGCTAGTATAACAAGAATCTTATTTTAAATAGCTGGGTAGCAGTAGCGGCTGCTTTTACAACAACCCAGTACAGATTTTACAAACAACTTTTTTTTTAAATTGAAGAAAAAGATGGCAAGATTTGATAACTTTTTAACTGCCGAAAATCGATTAATTTTAAGATGCTACAGCGATATTACACTGATTGTAAGTCACTCTGGATAAACTATTGCAACTCTCTGTTTCAAAAAACTGAATTCACGCAGATGGCAAATGCAGTCTGTCGAATCTCTCGGTTTTCTTGTCATGCAAATTAATTGTATATTTATTGTTACTTTCCCGTATGAACCCATCCACAACGTTTAATTATATCGTTAAAATATATTTATTATAGAATTTAAATAATGCAGTTTTCGTAAAGAGATTGCCACTAAAAAAATCTATAGTATGACATTAAAACTGGGAGCCGCAACCGACTTGACCAAAATAAAAACAAGCCGGCCACCCTGCATGTATTATATAATATGCACACATAGTACTAAATATTGATGGTTAAATGATATTACCTGTAATAGAACTCTTTAAACAGCATAAAAGCAACAAACTGTTTCGAAGAAGACGGTAGACAACAACAAATGACATCTCCATTTTTGGCTGCTTCCAAAATTTCCACTGGATACTCTTGAGGAGTAAAAATCTCTGAGTGGACGTCAATATTAAAAAATGACATGGTACGGTATTAGTAGGGAATTACCACAACTCCCGTACAGAACGATACTATATTTATTGTAATGTCAATAGTCAATGTATTATGTTGTACGTAGAAATAATATAACTGTGGGGCACAGCATGCATTTTATGGATTCTTCAGTTACGCAGCTTCCTTTCATATGATTTTTGATTTTACTTTGCTACTGATGATTGAAGAAAAAACCTTTTACATTTCTTAGATGTTAGAGGAATTGAATTTTTGGTTTCGGTAATCAATGGCACTAAAGTTGAAAGTGCTAACACTTTTTATTATTTTCGACATGATTCGAATCAAGTGTTAAAGAATAAACAGGGTAACCTTTTCACTGTCACTGTTATGAAGGGTAAAAGGCTACGCTTTGATTTGAGCCGATCCGTCACCTGTGGTAATGTTGTATGTGAAACCTAAGCGTTCCCAGTTAAAATATTTTGTGTGATGACCTTTTGGCTGACACAAAGTGCACCAACAACTTGGACAATTTAAATACCAGAACTTGCGCGTTACAAAAACTTAAATCATAATTAGAAATAGAGATGTTAGTTGTAGCGGTAAAAATGCTAAATGCTGAAAAAAACTGAAAAAACTTTTGGTAATATCAGAAGTACACATTCAGCATTGCAGTGGGAAAAAATTTATTTGTGCGTAACCTTAATTTGTAAATAATACGATTTATTTCACACAACCCAAATCACGATTGTAACAGTGAACAATAGCGTTTGTAAATATGGTTTTGTAAATCACTTTCACAGACAACAGAAGCCAGCCAGAACAAAGAGTGTAATCTCCTGCAACTTTATTAAGTAAACGGCTTGACAACTTAAATTTAAATATTTGGACTAGTACATGTAAACTATGTATTCTGTAGGAATTAATCGAATATCACAGTCGAAATTACATGGAGCTCCAATTTTGCTGATTCTTCTTTTGCTAAAGTAATTATCTCGGGTCCAGTATGTAACGCCCCGGTCCGGTGAGTAGTGCCCGGCGTAAAATGCTTTAAATATTTGAATTTTAAGCTCTACTTGTATATTATGATTAAATAACTAAACTAGTTAACATGTACATGTACAGCTAAAATGCGAAGTAAGAAAATGTGGAATAAAAAAGTGAATTTAATTTATCCCGCATTTCAATAATCCACATTTACAGAAGCGTTTACAAGTCGGCGTAAATAATGTGGTATAAAGTAGAGCAAGGAATATTCAAGGATTACAACAAAAGCATGAAGCCGCGCGCGTTGTTTTGAAATATAGGAAGCATTCACAAATGATGTAGATGTATATTCACATTTTTGGTCGATTTTCTGACCTGCCCACTCCGCGTAACGCATGTTAAGCATCCGGAAAATCGTCAGTTTCAGGCCCACTTAATTACACTAAGAATGACACCATTTGCGAACGCTGGCAACCAGAAAGTGTTTTAGTCAATGACCGGACTGATCAGTTTTTAAGTAAATGACGAGACGACAATAACGATGACGACCAGACGACCAATGACCATAAGAAAATATTTCAATGAATAGCGGCCGTTGAGTATGTTGGGATTGGGACAAAATATTGAAAGTGTACTATTTAAAATAGGTAGAAATTACTAACAATGCATCATATTGATACGTACTGTGCTGTGTCTAAGCAGATGCGCTTCTGTACAAAATTAGGGAACAATCAAATACACCGTTTGAACGCTCAACACTTTTATGTTCGAATATTTAGCAAGGCTTAAAAGTCGAAACATGTATTTTTCATTCTGAAAAGAGGACAATAGTAGTAATTTGACTTTTAATATACTTAGAATTAACGAAGTACGAACGAAGGCCAAAGCTGTCGCGCGCCGCGCCTAATTTCAAAATTCTGTATTTTTAAATCTTTGCCGCCCTGTAGCTCATACAATATTCGTCCAATTTTTAAAACATTTGAAGTTTTGCGATCTCTAGAAAAAAGTCTAAAAAGCCTTTCCTGAGTTTTTCCGAAATTCAAACGATTTAACTTTTTCAGCCATAATTGAAAGGATTCAAAGAAATATATCATACTTTTTAAAAAATGAAATTTTTTGAATTTCAAAATCCCAAAACAGAATTTTGGGTTATTGTTTCACTTTTAATATGGTATTACAATTGTCATACATTGGATTCGAGCGTAAAGTATTTCAAAAGTACACTAGGTTAGGGTCGTCTAATTGTGATCGCTTTTTGAAAAACTTTTGGTTGTGCTATCAGTAAAACTTAGTAGAAACAATTTGAAAAGCAACGACCTTTGAAGTTTAACAAACATACAATTTTGAATATTTCCTCCAAATTTCATAAAATTCTGATGGTTAATGTTTCATCTACAAGAGTTTAAAGAATTCACTCTTGGCCGAGTTGGAAATTTGTTAAGTCCGGTAATTGTGATACGTCTGCGTCTGCGTCTAATTGTGATCGACTAATTTAATGTCGAAAGTAATATTTTTTAAACTCTAAAAACGTAGTAAATAAACTTTATCTGTTGTATTTATGTAATTGTGAATGACTGGTCATTCCAATCGTCGTTTTTATTTTGCTGTACGCCCACCAAAGTTTATTGCGTTGATAGTATCAAACTGAATGTGTTAATAAGCTTAATAACTCTAAAACTCATATAACACGCTAAATTACGTGTATGAAAAATTAGCGTTCAAAGTGTGACATTATAATACTTTTAACCTGCTTTTGCAGTTAAATATCCATTATTTACACACAAATCAGCACAGTTCAGGTCAAAGTCAGTGTATTTTCCAATACTGCAGTTGCACGCTTAATAGCATTAGTATCACATTTACACGTCACACCGAAGCGACTTACGTTTTCGAAAATAATGTACCAAAAGAAAGACCAAATTATAATTCAATCTGAATTGAGCTTATCTTGTGCCTATTAACCATGGTTATCTCTCGCATAACTAGTATTATCGAGAATATTTTCGGAACAGTAATTTAGAGAGGTTTGAATTTAATGAAAACAAACTCTTCTCACTAATTAAATGGCAATCATAGATGTTTTGATTTTTTTCTTCAACAAGATATCTGAATTTCACGGCGAAGATCAACTATTACACACTCATTGAGTCGTTGATTAAAGTAACACAAAATTCGAGCATTGGCTGTCGTTCGTTAGGAGACGGTTTCATAGTATCACAATTACCTGATTATCACAATTAGACGACCTTACCCTATTATTATTATTTGGGGTTTTATTTCTTTGATTCATATTTTAACTTGTAAAGAGACACATAAAAATGTTTAATCAATCTTGAAAACAGTACTAGTAAAGATAGATAAAATTTGCTTAACATTAACTTATATACCTAAATACACCAAGTATGAGTGAACAATTTTGTTGAGGAAAAATGAAGAAGCCCTCGCGACATATATCAAGCGCCGAGGAAAAACTAAATTATGTTCTTGCCATAATTATGAATTTTGTAGCAGACCCAATGTGTGAGCATAATTTGATAGATGCTTTTTATTAATACGTAATTATCTATTCACCATATTTATAAATTCAAGACTCCTGGTTCGACTAAGTAATACATTGTGGTTTAACCAAATTTTTCGATAGTGTAACGATTATTATTAATTACTGGTGGGGCTAAGAGATGTTAGAAGAGTGGGTTATTTTGGGCCTTCAAGGGAACATGAGGGAGGTTATTTTGGGCCTTCAAGGGAACATGAGGGAGGTTATTTTGGGCCTTCAAGGGAACATGAGGGAGGTTATTTTGGGCCTTCAAGGGAACATGAGGGAGGTTATTTTGGGCCTTCAAGGGAACATGAGGGAGGTTATTTTGGGCCTTCAAGGGAACATGAGGGAGGTTATTTTGGGCCTTCAAGGGAACATGAGGGAGGTTATTTTGAGCCTTCAAGGGAACATGAGGGAGGTTATTTTGGGCCTTCAAGGGAACATGAGGGAGGTTATTTTGGGCCTTCAAGGGAACATAAAGGAGGTTATTTTCTTCATGGGTACAAGTTGTAAATAAGGAGTCTCCAGTTTCCCCAAGGGGTTTCCCCTTGTCTAGTTATTTTTGGGCTTTCCAGTTTATGCAGTGTAGGTATTGGATCCATCACAAATGCATTTAGATATGTTGATTTGACAACAACCCGTGGGTACAAGTTCATTTAAAAAATCAGTGCTTGGATTTTAGGAAATAACAAAAACAATTGCGAAGCCTATTTGCCTTTAGTAGACACTACACGAATCCTAATTACTAACTCACTGCGTCGTATAACTGTCGTTGTTTTATTTGCTCTAAGAATTAAGAGATCCCTTTTAGAAAACCCTTTTAGTACCCCGCATAAGCACGATATAATAATAGTAACACAAAGGCTGTATTTTATTGCTTAAGCGTATCTCTAGATTACACTCCTTGAATTCAAAGCTTTCGCCCAAACTATAGCAAGTATATACTCATGATGCAATATTCATGCCTAAATCAAGACCTCAATATACATAAAACGTTTAATGGAAAATATGATAGGTAGGTAAGACAGGTGAGGAATAATTCAGTAAGTAAGTAAGAGTAGGAGCTCACCAATATTATCAGTCAGGAGTTAAGCTGTACTTTAACTCCTCGGAGCAGTTAATCTACCTCTTAGTGGAGGATGTTAATTTACTGCTCTGAGCAGTTTATTTACCGCTCCGAGCTATAGATTTACTGCTTAAGTCGAATATTTGTGTTTCTTTGATCAGTGATGGTCAGATCGGGAACTGATGACCAACTTGGCATTAGTAAAAGTAATGATTAACTTATCTTTAGTACCTGATGGCCCAAAATCGGTTAGAAATGCGCATGGGAAGTTGGAAAACAGTGCAATATACTGATATATAGTTTTAACCGAGAAACCTAATCGTTGATTGTATTTTAAATTTTCAATCGAATCAACATTCAACTACAATCCTAAAGTTGGGTGAGAATAGTTAGGTAATATTTTTCCAAGCCGACGACGGGAGGAAAAGTATATTTTCCTGACTTACTAGGGATGTGGTACCGACGCCCCCAAAATCCTCCGCCCTCCCAATGACAAAATTTATAGACTTAAAACCACTAGAGGTACTCTAGAGTAGTCAGAATTATTTGCCAAAACAATTATCTGGAAATTAAGTTTTTCCAACCAAACGCGGAAGTACAGTCAAAGCGATTTTTAATTTATTTTTAGTCAATATTAACACAATTTGAGCAAATACTCTCAAAACAATTTGTGATCCAGAATTTGTTAACTCGCGTCGGCTCAAGATCTTTATAACTATTAAGCTTTCCATACATATATTGATTGGGGTTCTTCAATAGCTCATGCCTAACTTCAATAAACCGTGCCTCTTTTCGATAATTCGTGTCCCATTCAGTAAAATACACCAAGCTCATGCCAATTAAAAAAATTTGAATTTCTTGGAAGCATATTTATATTTGTCATATATATTGAGTTCAAACTGAATTAAATTTATTATTATCAATTGTAAACAGCACAAATTATACTGAAAACAAAGTAAGAACATTTAAATTGTTTCAACTTGAATCGATTTTGACACTTCGAGCTTCGATTCTATTTTCAAAAATTTAACTCGATAAAAACGCAGCTTTGATTCGAGTTTATATTTCTGTTTCACAAAAAATAACTGCTGACGAACACAAGTGACTATAATAACTTCAAAATAAATTATAACTGATTTATGGGGTCTGAGCTGTCGAAGCTGAGTATGAGTTGGCATGTTGGGGTATAAGTTTTGGGAGAACTCCCCAACCTTAAACTTAAAATTCGATTTTACGCCGCTCGTCGCCAGAACAATAGTTCAGAAATTGCAATTTTTTTTAACGACCCCGGCGTCTTGCCTGTTCACAGTTGATTTTTCGGGATTGCTACTGTGGATTCAAGTATTCTGGCTGGCCATCACTTACTATTAAAGATGAGTTGGCCATCACTTACCAAATCCAAGTTGGCGATCATTTACTACAGTAACTAACACTGGCTATCACTTGTTGAAGAACAGTTATAGCCATATACCATTATGGCAGCCTTACTGTATAAAATTTATTTATTTTAATTCTCTGTAACTCCTGAATTCAAGTTTCAAACCCTTAGTTATTGTGTCAATTTGGAAAACCGAATCTACTCTTTCAGAAAATCATCACTTTAGGGCCGTCGGTCTGTGACTGCGCCAGTCACATGACATAGTCGTGCGCGCCATGTCAAATTAGGATGTAAATCTACAGCTCGGCGCCTTTGGTATTAGCCAAAGCAGTTAATCTACACCCCGGAGACGTAAATGAACTGCTCGGAGCAGTAGATTTACACCTTAGGGCTAGGATGTAGATTAACTGCTCGGAGCAGTTAATATACAGCTTAACTCCTGACTGATTATAGGTACTTTTGAATAGTGACTTTCTTGAAAAACGAACTGCTTTTGGAAATATTGTGTGAAACGTTTCGATATACTACTTGATCTTCTTCTTGGCACTTTTAAAATGGATGTGAGTAATTCTCGCTATTCAGTTGATCCGTGTATAAGTTGAGAAGAACGAGTTATGATAGGTTTGACGTCACGACGAGATCAAGCAGATCGAAACGTTGTACATAATATTTCAAAAAGCAGCTCGTTTTTCAAAGAAAGTCAGTATTCAAAAGTACCTATAAAATTGATGAGTTCCTACTCTTACTTACTTACTTACCTATAAAATGGAAAATACAAATTCGTTCTATTCTAGATATTGTACGTATAAATGACTGGAAAATAGCAGTTAAGTAATACTCGCATTTACTTATTATTAACTAATGTTTCCTACAACTAGGGAAGTGTAATTTTCCAAAAAAAGGTTGATAAAAGTTAAAATGTTGGAATTTATTCAGGAATCACATTACTTGCACTGCACAGTTGCACGAAATGAAGCTGTGACAAACACAAAAGACATATTAATACGAAAAACGGTTTGAAGTTTGAACATAATACGTACGTTGACTTTACGGCACCCACTTTCGCGCCTTTTATTGAAGCAAGTGGCGCGTATTTTAGCGAGTGCTAAATAGCAATGCAAGTTGAGTTGTGGAGTATGTACATAGTACATACAACCAACGTTCAAATCCTCTTTTTGTGTTTTCGCTGAGGACAGGCCGACGCGAGCTCAGCTCGTAGCGAGTGAGGCAAACTATAAGCATTTAAGCTTCAGTACACGGGTGAGACAGTGAGACGGGTGCAGTACATAATATAGTAGTATAGTAGTATCAAGCACATCATTATGTCTATACGGAGTCCATACTAATATAGTAGTTGTGTGGTAGTCGTACGGTCATGTACACACAGGGCCTTCCATAAATAATTTCAGCGGTACAGTCATTGGGTGTAGTATGATTTTGGTGATGGGATGTGTGAAATTGTTACGTTACTAAAGTGATGATACTGAGGTGGGTGAGTTCTAAAGTTCTGTAAAATGCTGAAATTTTTGCCAACATCATGAATGGACCAACTGGTAAATAGCAGTGTAGCTGGCCTACCAAAAATAACCAACCAAAAGCGAAACCAACAGAGACGAGTCGTCTCCGAATATATTGAATAATGTAAGATAAGTTTCTCTTCGGCTTAATGCTACCGGTTTCAGGATTTATTTATTAATAGTAGTACGGCCCGTCCTGCGGACGGAATTTATCAGGGTTAAGAAATGCACGTGTAAAGCATTCGCACAGGCACCTTTTTTCCAAGCACATGGTTTCGAAGCATAATTGTACCCTCGCTAGTCAAACCCAGACCACTCGTACCGACAAACCTCTTACCACCTGCCATATTTGAATTTTATTATTATGTAGATAGACATGATTAATTCATTAATTCATTAAAATAAATTATTTATTTTGTTTTGTTTCTTTAAACATACAGTCAATATTAAACACCAATGGCACAAACTTTAAATGCACCTTATGCAGAATTTAATTCGCTATCGAACGGTATATTGCAAGTCTGTGTAACTATAATATTTTGTAAGGGAATGACAATTACATCTGGCAAGGTATTTAAATTGCTATTAGCTGATTTGAAGTTATTTCCTTGTTTAGAATTCCATCACCTAGCTAATTTAAAGTTATTTAGCGGTGCTTGGACGATATTGTGTGCCTGGACAATAGTAGGAGACAGCGGACAGAAAGGGCGGACAGAAACGGACAGAAACGGACAGCGTTATTTGAATTTTATTATTATGTAGATTTTCATCAAGCTTGAAACACATCAATTTCCCAATTTAGTAATTAAAGAGGATAAAATTATTAACATATATTTTAAAATGGCGGTACTGATTACAAATTAATTTTCTTATGTAGTTTTATCATAGCGAGAGGTTTGGCACGGAATTTTTTACAATACATTCAATGTAGATACCATTAAAATTGTTTTGTGAAATAACATCGATTGTAAACAAAATAAATTCATACAAACATGTAATAGCATAGCCGCATGGGTGGATGAAATGGAATAGAATTTGCTATATGTAAGTAGTATGTTACTGCTGCGCTGGAAATGATTACAGTTTATATTCTGCTTGTTATATACGTTCTATCCCGTAGCGTGAAGTAAAAGTACGGGTGACAATGTTTAAGGTTTTAAAGTTTCTGTGTTTGGAAAAGTATGGGGAGGCGGCAGTACAGGGTAGTTGTCTTGAAGGCAGCAACAAATAAATATTTATATACAATAAAGACTGTTGGGTGCTCGGACTGGTAAAATGTTTCCAAACATAATTTAAACAAATTAATTTGTCAGATGTCGGCTTGTTTGTAGATTTTGTCGGCTAACTTGTATATTTGGCGACACTTGTTTGCTGACTTGGGTCGCCAATCGAACTAGTCGGCTGCCGCCTGAATCAGATGTCGGCTAACTTGTATATTTATCCGACAATTGTCGGCCAAATTGTAGCTCCCTGATGAAAATCCTACTTGGTTTAAATGGTACAGTAGAATCGCGATATAACGTACTTCCGGGGACAACATTAAAAGAACGCCATAATGAGAATACCGCTAACCGAGATCACTACACTAAATGCATAACAAAGTATTAAAGTTACTAAACGAATTAAAATGTAGCCTAAAGAAACTAACCAACGCAAATTTATTAAAATCGTAAGCATAACTTTCATTCACAACTTATTTGCGGTATATAATTACACTTATATTGATTGTTTTATGCCTTACGGTTAAAATAAAGTTAAATACGATACTATATAGTGTATTGAAAATAGTTGGTGCATCTCTCCTTTGTGTGTACATGTGTCCCACTAGTTAAAAGTAAAAGTAATAAGCTCTGAAGAAAGCTAGTACATGCCTACAATTGAAGCTGATCGTGAGAGGACAAAAGACACCTACCGTAATTATTACATTTACCACAGTTGCATTCTAAAACAAAGTAAATTTTAAATTCAAACTTAAATTCTATGGCAGATAAAATATTAGTTGACTGCAATTTCAAACAAAATTTTGTGTCTCACAAGGCGTGAAACCAAACACCGCGAGGCATTAGGAAAGCTAAAGTGGAGGGGTGGAAAAGAGGTACGTTTTGTCAAAGTACAGTTTATCGAGAGTCCATTCCATGTTAACATATAATGGACCATGTATGTGCCAACCAAAATGTACGGTATAAAGAAATTTCGGTTATGCAGCGATTGCGGTGTATTACAATTCAATCCATAGCTCACTAGTCACTAGTCAGAAAAACGCACACTTCGCTTTGTATCCCGTTTTGACTTTTTTAGTCATGCCATGCCCTGCCATTTGTATTCCGCAATTCGTACAATTGTACAAGGATAGTCTATCAGTTGAATAATTTTGTCTGAATTGTTGCTTTCACAGTTGATTTAGATTTAATTTAATTAAACATTAAAGGATTGGGTTTAGGTAACGAATACTATCTGACTGCCCTTTAAAATTTAACAAAATGCAACCAACCTTTCCAAGACGTGTTTACAATTTGAGAGGCGGTTGAATCTACACTTTAAATGTTGAATGTGCCAAGTAAATTAAAAACATGCGCGTTAAAAGATTTACTTTAAAATTGCAAGCTTACAACTAAAACAATTACTTTTAGTTAGGGCGAGTTTGGGTGATGGTGGCTGGTGTCCTAATGGATGTTGAAATGAGTCGATGGCGTCGATGCATTAACAAGAATGTACCTATTCTTGTTTGTAAAGTTCACTATAAATCTACTGACTAGTGAGTCTGCAAGTTTGGGAAGAAGATTTCAACTATTACAAATTTTTTAATTAGCCGCCCACAATTAGGAAACCGGCCACCATGATCCTGTTTAATCGTTCTGTGTGTATGCACATCAACACCAATCCCCTTCTTTTTTCTATTTTTTGACGAGGAACATTTACGAATTTTTAGTAATCGAAGGTTTGTTGAAGAGTGGCGGGGGTACCCTACGGGGGGAGGGGTGGGGTACGTCCCAGTCGCGAGGTGACCAGCCTTACTACCAGCTACACTATAATTCTATCTCCCTCCTGACTATTTCATAGTGGTCCATAGTGAAGTACAATAAAGTCTCACTCACATGGCCATGCCATGCCATCAAGCCACCCTGGATTCCATTGTAGTTACAGAAGGTAGCTTTTTATTTCTACCTATATTTATTGTATTGCATATAATAGAATACATAGAACCTAACAATACCATTGTTAATTGTTCAAAATTGCTCAATATTAATAATTAAAACTCACGAAATACAACAACTAATATCCTATATACAGTCCGTAATTAATTATAAATCCTATGAAACTGATAATGACTTCAAGTCATGAATATGGATTTTTGATAAGAATGAAAAGATTATTCGAAGATTACAAACGACATAAAAGGACTCCTTACGAAAGATAAATCATATTATGTTGAAATTAATCCTATGTATATCCACAACAATTTTGCTTCGTTGAAGGAAAGTCTTGCTCGACGACAACAACGTTCCTTCTGCTTGTACTAGTAGGGGATGGTTTCGAAATAGAATCCACGCCCTCCGTTGCAGCTACCATTCGTTCACTTAAATCTAAAAACAGCTCTTCAATATTCACGTTCTCTTTTGCGCTAGTAAAAACGTTTGTTGCACCAACTAATGCTGCATAATGCTCAGCCTCTTCCACGGAAACAGTCCTTTGTCTTTCCAGATCAGTCTTGTTCCCAGCAATCGAAAGGCAAATATCGTTTCCAAGCATTTTCTTTAGCTCTTTCACCCAATGTTTAACCTAATAATTCAAGTGCCAATTATACAAGTTACAAAAGCCTTTCATTTGACCGTTCTGTCGTTCTTTTTGTGTCAGCGGTAAAATTTCTGTAGGAACGAACCTTACTGAAAGAATCTTGGTCAGTTATGTCATAAACTAAAATTGCTCCATTTGCGTCTCTGTAGTATATTGGACCTAATGCATGGAATCTTTCTTGTCCAGCTTTTAATAAATAATAATAGTAATAACATTTTATTTATATTTTGGAATTATGTATTTTAAAAAAGGTGATAGCCTTCGCATTCTTCTCCCTCGACTTTTGGCTAGTTTCATCTCTATATATATAGGGCGTTCGGCTCCAAAACATTTGTATTAATGGATGCGTTGGATGTTGTTGTTAAGCCATTTCACGCAGTTTTTAAAGGTAGAAAAAGTGATTGAATATGAAACTAGCCAAGAGACGAACTTGGCCACGAAACCGTATGGTATCCTTAAAAGTTTAAAAGCAGATACTTATTCAATCGCAGATTATATAGAGTAGTTACTATCTATCTATATATTCTGGTCAATGGTATCTATAGGTACGTTAGCTTGTTTTTAGTGGGATAACTGATTTACACAAACCTGTATCCCAAATTGCGAGTTGAATTCTCCGGTTGCGTACGTTTATTTTCTTTTGTAAAAAGGATGCCTGTTATAAGATTAAAAAATATTTGAACAACAAGCAGATAAACTATGGACAGTAAAAATGTTTTCTATTAAACACAAGTAAAGCGGCCTGTCCTGCGGAAGAAGTCTAACAGATTTGAATTAACTAAATCAGATTTCACTGCACGCTCATAGAATACTTATACTATTAATTAAAATTGCTATAACCCAATCCCAGGGCATGCAGATTTTTGGGATTAATTTTAGCATTTGTGTGCCTTATGTACAAGAATAATTTCAGTTTATGAGACATTTATTTTATTAAATGTACTAAACTAAATCCTAAGTTCAAATAACAATTCACAAGGAAGAATATTTTTTATCAAAAATAAGAAAACGCATTGCATGTGGGTTAATAAAAATTAATTAAATTAAAAGTTAAATAGTAAATAAGACTACCGATAAGTAATTATAAATTAAAGATTTACCTACTTGGAGTTTGTAAATTTACAAAGAAATAGTTTCACATATTACTCGTCAATTTCAAAAAGACACATTTACAAAGATTAGGCTAGTTTTAAATAGTGGAGATCCAAAATAATTCGACTGCATTTTGTGTTGTTTGGTCACAATGGCCCGCCAAAGTCTAAAAAATTAAATTTTGGAAATTTACCTCTCTGTAATTTCAACAGTTCTCATCCGGTTTTTACGGAATTTGTTTTATTCTAATCATTATAGCAGTAGAGTGCGTAAATGTGATCGGGTTAATTTTTTTTCAACTTTGAAAATCTGTAACTTTTTACCCAGCCGACGCACAATGAAGAAAAAGTTATCATTATACTTCTCTCTTAATCCTTTATGTACACAAAAATACTCAGTGTCGAAAATTAAAAGTTGCAAGAGATACAGGTCATTGTACAAAAAAACTGCGGAAAGTCTTACAACGGCCCAAGTGCCCTTAATGTGATCAATACATTTAAAGTTAATGTTAAAGTAGGGTCTTAAATGTGACAAATTCAAAAAAGTACTCAAAACTTTCGTGATTTTACATAGCCAGAGTTTTTAAGGAAAGAAGCTGAAATCAGTAGTAAAGATAGTTGAGACTATAGGCTGTATGAATATTAGTCGCACAGATTTTTAAAGGCGGTAATATTTGAACGGCGGCCACTGATCACATTTAAGGGGTGATCACATTTACGCACCTTAGTGCTAGGCTCTTTTCTAAACCCTAGTCTCAGGATTTTTCAAAATTGCGTCCAATAAGTTTCGATCCATGAAATTATTTTTCGGAAAAACTAAAAAAGGCCTCAAACTGTATGTGTAGTGGTTTTTTAACTACATTTTAAAACTTCTTTTAAAATTTTTAAACAAGATTTTTGAAATTTTTGATTAAAACCCCATTTTAAACTGTTAGAAACACAAAAAAGATACAATTATAATAACTGCAATAATTAAAGTTTAAAACAAAAAAGGTAAACGGTAAATAAAAAAAAATGAAATTTTGAAGTCATTCCAAAGGAAATTGGATTTTTTAAGGAAGAAATTCACGGTTAAAACTTAATTACGCGAATTAGATACTAATGGCTTAAGGTTGGTGTTGGTGTAAATATAAAGTTGCAACTGAATTTGACGTTATTTTCGATTTATTCCAGGGTAGTTATTTCGACAATAAGAAATACGAGTCCAGGTATTGCAGTGCCACATTTTTACCTAGTAAGTACTAACCTAGGTATTACTATTACCTATTGATTTACGGAATCGAATAATCTGCAATTTTTTGTCTTTGGCAAAAATGCAAACTCTAAAATCTGCGTGCACTGGAGACACTAAAGTATTGAATTATCATGTAGTGCGTTGTAGAAACATTTAGAAAAGTCAGGTTATGTAATAATTCTAACGTCAAGTTACATTCCGTCTTTAGGACGGGCCGCTTAACTTGTATACACCCGGAATGAAATAAGAACACTTATGTTTTCATTTCTAACTCCCCCCCCCCACCCGAGGTAATTCCACGAGATAATTATGACCCATGGGGTGCAATAAAAGTTTAAAAGTATATACATACTACGCCAATGCTATCCAAAAATAATTACCTCGCCCGAATTGCCAAGGTTGGGGTGAGTTAGACCTGAAAGCAAGGGTGGCCCTATTTCGTTGAGACATAGAGTAGTATTCATTAGATAATAAAATAACTCACTTGGAGGGTTGTGACATGTCTTTCGTTGAATTTATCTAGAATATATGCATCAATTGTAATGTTATTTGATATTATTAATTACCGTATAATCGTCAATTCAATATTATAATCATACTTCATACTTGCACCTTACCCTCAACAAATCGGAGAACAAGACTTGTTTTCCCAGTACCTCCCTCACCGAGTAGCACAACCTGAAACCAAGAGTACTGCAATAAATTGAAAATGTAAATGGACAAAAATCTAATCCTGCTGATGTCAAATACTTTATTTTGGTCATTGAACATGCTTAAAAAGTAACTGTTTCAAAGCAAATGTCCAACTCATAATAATTAGTACGCGAAATCAATTTAAATACTTATACAGCTATACTTTCTCTGGGGTACAAAAATAATAGCTAATTAGGTGCAGAAAAGAAATAAAAATACACTAGTTAACTATTGGTCATGTGGCGTTTTGAAAAGGCTGTGAGCTACAAATTGAACACATAATCAAGTTGACTAATCCTAATTCTGAGAGTTGAAATGCTATATTGAAATCACCAATAAAATTCCCAATTAATTTAATTGTTTTTAAGTAATACTTAACATGAGGACTTCTAACCAACAATGAAGGCACTAATTTTGCGTCGACAATTATTTATGACCTGTCTATGCTTAGGTAGTAAAGGTCACAAACCTGAACATCCATAGAATTCGTTTTAACCTGAACTATATATCGCCGGTGAATAAGCATTTTTGCCTAAGTCCAGTCCAGGACTAAAAGCATTACTGCCCAAGTCCATTCGTTTCTTAAAAGCACATTTGCCCAAGTCCATGCAAATCCTGTTCAAACCTGCACAGTTCGGTGGACTTGGGCAAATGTGCATTTAAGAAACGCATGGACTTGGGCAGTAATGCTTTTAGTCCTGGACTGGACTTAGGCAAAAATGCTTATTCACCGGCGATATAGATTTGCAATGTGATACGTGGCTATACGTAATTTCGTGAATACTATACGTGGCTATACGTAATTTCGTGAATACTGGATGTAAAGGATTTTAATTTTACGATTCAAGTGACCTATTGTTGTTACCACTAGATCTTTTTAATTTTTCGAGTGACATTTTTTTGATACTGCAAATTAATCGCGTATAGAAACCTCATCCGCAATGAGGCGACCACATTTCCTTAGAATTTTATAAAATCAACAACCATATTTTTACCCTTTTCTATTTAATATTTTAAGCTACTTCTTGTGCATATCAATGCGAATATGTATATTTTGAACAACATACTGTTGAAAGTGCTGAAAAAATTAATATTATTTCAACAGACGTCACTCGAAATTCCCTGCTCTATTATTCCAAATGTTAATCAAATTCTACTGTTATAAATTGTATATGCTTTGACAACACATGAACTAACAATAAATTAACGCAATTATTATAAAACATTCAACATTCTTACCTTGAAATTGAAACAGTGGGACGAAGTAGATGCTACATTTGTGCCCATAATTATTACAAAACTAATACTTTCTCCACAAAACTGAGCAGAAATTTAATATTATTCCAACTGATCAATCGCCAGGAAGAAAATTATTGAATTAAATATCAATATAAAAATGTCGGAAACTCTCAAGTTTTTATTACAAATTACTTTAAATGATTCAACTTTGAATTATAGTTGTCAAGTTGCTTTATATATATAAATTATATAGTATGCAACGTAACGTAACGTAACGGACGTTGCTCGCAGAACTGTTGCTGAATTATTACGACCACGATCACCCAGTTTGACTTTTAATTTATCAACTGCAACTCGTCCCCTTTACTCATTACTCATTACTAGTGCTTCCCAGTGTTCCTATCCTACTAGTCATCAAATCCAAAAAAAAAAGCCCACTTAAATAATTAAAATACATAAAATAGTTTGCATATTAAGTGTTTAAAAATCCCATAATTTTGAATCGTGCATCGAGTGGTTTATAGATGAAAGTCGTGAAAAAACTTTTTTCTATGGTGGTCAGTGAAAAGAGAGGTTGCCACCAGTTTTATTAGTCAGTCTCAGTTCTCGACGTTCTCACGATCAGTTTCTCAGTCGTCCAAGAGAAGTTGCTGGAGGAAGGTGGCGACGATTTCAGTTCTTGTGGTTTATTATAGTTGATGATAGTATTATAGTTTGTAAGCGTATTACCAAAACCACTATAAAAGCCGGATCATGTAGTGTTTAATCAAAATGTGTGTAATATAAAATCTACTTCAGCCTAAGAAAGTACACTATTACGAAGTTCGACTTTTACTGTAGAGAAAGCTAGTAAGTTGAATTTCTTGTGTAACTTTCTTTTTCTTTCACGTAAAAATTGAAGAAAGTCTGTCAAGAAAAATCTTTCACCCTCACTTATTAATTAACGAGTACGAACCCTTATATTCACTATCCTGGGAACTGAACGTTAATTAAAGGAACATTAATTTACTTCCAGTTTGAAATGATCGGTCATACAAACTTATTTAAGGGACACAGTATAGTATATGTACACTGAAAAATATGTTTTTCCTCCTCAGTTGTCAGTCAGTCCTCTACTTACATGAATCGACTATCATAAATGCTGAATGTTCGGAATGGGTTGTGGGTTGCTGGCTGAAACGAAGTACGAGCGGAATTTTGTGATTCATCACTTTTGCTAATTTAATTTACTTGTTACATGTGAATATGTGACCCTATACAAAATTACGGGATGGAGAATTGTTTTCCTTGACATTTTGATAGCTGCTAAGTGGCAGGTGGCTGAATTTATTCGATATAATACATGCTTTAAAATTTGAAAGTGTGAAGTATTAAGTAAATGGAATATTTAAAAAGTATTTAAAAGTCAAAAGTAGTAACTTTTTAAATATTTCCATTATGGGTGCTTTGGTAGACTCGGGTGTTTGAGCCATATCGGATCGGCGTTCAATATTTTTGTTGAATTCGGTCGGATAGGAAGGACACATAAGTATTAAAATTTAAAAATCTTATAAAGTTGTATGTAATATTCACGTACTCTTAATGTCTGTTCAATGTAATTGTTCTTTATTATCTTGATTAAGACATTCCTGCTGGATCAAACGTAACAGTTGCCAGTTATGTCAAATTAGGTACTATCAAATAATTGCAATTACTGGTTTCTAGCATTTCTTTTTTTATGTTTCAGGTTGGGTTGTTCAAAACAATGTTCAAAAAATACAACAAGGTCGTGACCGGTGAGCTGAACCCAGGCGTTTTTAAAAACGAGTGCGCATTTAAGCGAGTTTCCGAAATGGAACTTTTTCAAAGTTATGATATAGAAGGCTCAGTCTGTTCCATATCAGTCGACTCGACTGGAACATAGTAAGAAAATTTAGAAATAGTATATCTGATTATAAGATACATGAGCAATGATGACTGGATGAAGGCTTATTAATATTGTCGTCTGACTCGTCTGACTGATAAGAAAATAATACTGGTTTTGTGTAAACATTTAAAGCTTTTTAATGTTTCGTTTATATAGTCTTTTGGGTGGAGAAGATGAAGGCCGTGTCGTTTTGTACGATCTTGCCCGAATCAATAACTCGGTTAACTGTGATGGAGAAATAAGCTTATTCAAAGCATACCCTAGTGAGTGTCAGGGACTATTTAATGCTAATACTTTAATTATTTAAATACGAAGGTGCCTATAAATGTGGTACAAATTAATTATGGTGGGTCGTAGATAAGCCGTGCCCTAGCCCTATGGACGTGAATTGGTTTCCAACGAATGAGGGAATGTTTTCTACCTTATCCTGTGGAGTACTCAAGTTTTACGGTAAATAATTTTTGAATATATTAAATAAACGTAAATTAAGAATCGCAATGTTTTTTTATTAAACCTATTAGTCATTTTTGCTTTCAGCCATTAGCCTTTTTCATGTTAATAGCTCATTAATAAAATAGAAATAATTGTTTTTATTGCTTCTGCGTAGGTATAGCTTAAAGGGAGTTTAGCAGTATGTGGAAAAACCAATGCTATATATATACTATATATTTAGATGCGAATGCAGACACAGATGATCCCGTTGATGCCGTTGACACGGCTACTAATAGCAAGTTCGGATGGCATTTTAGTGTTTACAAGCATCATCCATGGAATTCTGCAGCTGTGATAGGTATGAATTTTAAGCAATCGTAGAAACAATTTCGAAATCCTGTTTGTAGATTAATGTATCTTAGCCCTTTTGCTTGGTAGTAAGTCAACCTGTTAAATAGCTAGGCTGCTATTCACTGTGCAGCGTTTTATTTACATCAACTTTCACGTAATCCGCGAGTTGATGTTCGTAATACATACTAAATAAATTTTTCAGGAATGTCCAGGAATGAGATTAGGATGTATGATCTGAAAGTGGGAGCATTCGTTCAGACTTTAACTTTGCCATCCACTGCAGATCTATTTACACAGTTTTCACTGAGTCGAAAATCTCCAACTACTTTAGCAGCCAGTGCCGTGAGTCGATCCCCTTCGGGTGGCAGCTGCATTTTAGAGTATGACGGAAGGAATTGGAGTCAAGTCCTCAGATCCTATGTGTGTGATCCTCTACCTACGGGAAAGCCTCAAAGTAATTATTTTGGGGTTGCTGTTATAGTTGCAAAGTTTTTATTAAAAATAATTTTAATGTTTTATACGACATGACTTTTGACGCATTAACCCGTTCTGCATTTAATAGAACGGAGAGCAGACGTAAAATATGCTCACGCGAGAAGTATTTCGTACTTGGAGTACAGCGAAAATGGTCAATACTTATATTCTCATAGCATTGACGGAGTTCTCAAAAAATGGTCTACAGATTTTGGAAAATGTCTTCATGAATCTCGAGTACCTGGAAAAGAACTGTACAGCCCGAATCTGACGAGCATGGCTATAACTGAAACTTCACCAACCGTAGCTATTGTTCCTCGTAAAAATGGTATATTTTTAATTGACCTCGATAACAACCTCCTCCTCAGACAATTAAAAGGGCACGTTTCGCAAATCCGAGATGTAAAATATGACCCAGTTTTTAATAGAATATTCAGTGTTGCCAAAGAACACATGTTACTAGTGTGGGAAAGTAAAGGGACTGCAGTACACGATCGTGAGGCACTATCAGCAAATTTTGAAAGTAAGACAATGGGAGTAAGCTGTAAACTATTTGACTCTGATGATGGGGGGATTTCAACTGACGCTAACGACAGCGACGCATAAATATTATAGTCTTGTGGGATTATTTCACCTCCGTAAATGAGATTAAGTTTCGTATTATTGACGTGTTATATGTTACTTTGCAGCTAGTCGGGAATGTGATCTCTCTACATTAATCGGCAGATTATATAGTTCACAAAGCAATAGAACAACAATTGACAATTTACTTTTATCGTTGAAGTAACATAGTGATTTATGTATATCGTCTGTGAAGAACCAAAATGACCCATATCCAATTTAAGCTCGAATCAAAATGAGCTGTAATTAAAAAAATGATAAACATGCGTAAAATTTTCTATTTACATGTTTTTGAAAAGCGTAAAATTTTCTATTTGCGTGTTTTTGAAAAGTGCAAAATATTATATTTAAATGCTTTTAAGCCATGTTTCAATGTTTTGTAGATAGTGGATATTGTTTTTAGCTACAAATGGATATGGGTCATTTTTGTTCTTCACAGACGATAATAATACAATAATGTTTCTATTTTTTCTTGAATCTTTGATACCTGATAATCAATATTTTTAGTCAATTTAGTTGCGAAGTTTAATGGGCTGTATATTATGTAAAAGCAAGCTTACCAGCCGAGTTTGGTAAAAAATTAATATCAGTCTTAACGGCGTGGTTGTTTTAAGCTGTTTTCAGCATACAAAATCATGTTTATTAAAACACTTCATGTCGGTAAATTATTTTGAATTAATTACAATGATGATAACAACAATATTTTTTAGGAATAACTAAATAGCTTTGAGTATTAGTCGGCGCTATTTTTTTTTTTACTAATCTAAAAAAGCTTTAAGTAAAACAACTGACTAAAATAGAAAAAAAAATTGCTTAAAAAATAGTACTTTTTACAACAAAAAAACTGTTTCCTAACAGTTTTATATTAAAAGTGAAGTTGGACAGATTTTACATTGAACATTACAAAATATTATAGTGCTATGCTGACGTCAGGGATTTGCACTTTACTGCAGTAGTTGTGAGTTATAAAGTTGTAACTCTGCACCATGTATCGTTATAACCACAGAAGTTAAGGTTCTGTCATCTCTGTATCGCCATCCTGATCTTTGTCACCATCGTAGAATTCATTAGCCGGCTCTACTCTGCGGTCGTCCTCAGCAAGATTACTTCTTTCGTCAGGGTTAAATTCTTCAATATTTTCCAGACTTAGCGCATCAGGCGGAACATCTTGCATTTGTACACTAGTAAATTCACATATCAATCGCATTATTAATCCAGTAAATTACTCTTTTGCTTAAATTAGTGGCAGAAACTTGTACATAGTTTTAATGTTTCAGAATCTTAATCATTTCCTTCCAATAGCGAAGAAAATTATTTGCTTTTTGCAATTATAGTTTACCTCGGGGCATGCTGTAGCATCTTTAAGTTGTCACATACATGCTTCACAATAAGTTCCAAATACTGTTTTGAATTAGCATTTTCTTGTCGAGTTACAACATCTGGATGTAATGTGAAGTCGGGTGCAAAGTACTCAAAATATTCTGCATAAGCAATTCAAATTATCTTACAACATTCAATTACTTTGTCTTTTAAAAATCGCATAAACTAGAACCAAATAAATGTAACTTCTATGGTTTAGTAAGGTTACCAAAAATTATTATTAAAAGTTGATTAACGAGAGTTTGGACTGGAAAAATTCAAATAAAAAAAACAAGTAAAAATTTATATTTACCTGTGTATGGTAGTTCGTTATTGATTTGTTCATCTACTAATAACGAAGTTTCATAAGTCCAGCATCGAGCGACATTTCTAACTGTATAACCTCCGCCACCCAACACCAATAGTGGAACATTTAATTCCTTCACGAACTTCACGCATTCGCTGATAAATAAAATAGTTCCTCCGTTTAATTATTGCAATGATATATTACGAGAATTAATACTCTCTTGGGAACGTTTTTGCATATACCCGAGGGATTTCAAAAAAGACCTATCTGACAAAATCAGAAATCAGACCACTTGTACATAACGCAGACCTTAGTAACTTAAGTGTATTTTGCGCAGTTTGGTCACTGTGGCCCGCGGAAAGTAACAAAAATTAAAGTTTTCAAATTTCCCTAACCTGTCGCTTTTGCAGTTCTCAACTGATGAAATTTGATTTTTTCTAATCCTTAGACTGTTTACTAAAAAGTAGTTTCATGATTTTTTAAAATTGGAAAATGTTTTTTGTGTGAAAAAATTTGAGAAACTAATGTTTTTGAGGCACAGATTTTTAACTGATTTATCTGAGATATGTGCAGGTGGTCTGATTTTATTAGATGGTTCTTTTTAAAAACACTGAGGTACATGCAAAAACGTTCGCAAGTCAGTAAATGTGTAATCATTTTCCAAGTAACTGACCCATGTCCTCGTGTACTCAAGCTAAAACATCCTAATCGGTCATTTGCTAATGAATCCGCTCCACACTGAAGAACGATTGCAGTTGGACGATAGAATTCCATTACACTCTGAATTAAATTTAAAAAATACAAATCTGCAAAGCTGAAACCTAATAAGTAAAATGCCTCTAAAAGATTGAGTTAAGCTAAACTGTCTTACCTGTATTACAGGTTTAAATATTTGTACGTAGCTTTGGTCATCTATTCCTTCCTTCAAAGGGACATTTAATGAGTAGTAGCGACCACTTTCAGCTCCAATTTCATACATATCGCCTAAACAAAAACAACCATACCAAACTGTTATAGACAAAGTTGTATAAATAAAGCAATGAATGAGGAATTAAGTTTTTTCTAGAATGAGTTAATGTAGCAAGGAAAAATTGTAACCTGTTCCTGGAAAAAAGTAATTGCCATATTTATGGAAAGACACAGTCATGACCCTGTCAGTAAGATAAAACGCTTCTTGAACACCGTCTCCATGATGTATGTCGATGTCAATGTATAAAACTCTTGGATGATACCTGGGAAATTTTACAGTTATACTTAAGTAAGGATATTAATAAGCTTCAAGTTTGCAAAGCTGTTGCTTTAGACGATCTAAAAAAAATATGTTATGCAGCATTTGCAGTCACGCCTTCATGTATAATAATAACTATAACCTCTAACTGAGACAATTTCAGTTAATGCTGAACTTATTTTTATAAGCTGCTCTGGGAATTATTTTCCCACTAAAAATCGATAACTTTCTGTTCACTTACTTTAACATTTCTAGGATCGCAATGACAATATCATTGACATAGCAAAATCCAGATGCTTCTGTTTTCTTGGCATGATGAAGACCACCCGACCAATTGATTGCGATATCGCAGCATTCATTGTTTAACTTAACTGAACCCTCCAATGAAGCCCCAGTATACATGGAACAGAAATCGAACAAACCATCGAAAACAGGGCTGCAATATAAAAATGTACGTTTAAAAACCACCACCGTCGGTTAAATGTTGAGAAATTCATAATAAACTTGACTATAGTGAAGACATACAAAAAAGAAGAGCGCTCAGGGTTCTATGTTGAGTTTAACGAATTTAATGCATAAAAATACACTTACCAATCATCCCCAACATTGAAAACACTAAGGCTTTTTGTAAACCCTTGAATATTTTGAGGTGTTACACGCTGGAGGAATTCAATATAATCTTCAGCGTGAAATCTGCACATATCATGGGCACTTGCCCTGTAAGGTCGATAAAGCTGCATCTTCTTGTACAATCCATAATTAAGAACTAAGCTGTGGGTAACTGCCAATCTGTGAGGTTTCATAGGATGTCCCGGTCCTGCAAACACAAAAATCAATTGATAGTAACAGAATTATTGTTTCAGCCAGTAAATTAATTCTTCATTTTTTAAAATTTACTGAACTTGTTGACAGGCACAACAATGACACAACAGTTGCTGCACTTTGGATTTCAGAACCAACTGTTTTAATACCAACATTTGACATTTATCATCAATTCAGGAGAATATAATAATTATTACCATAATGAAAGTTGCCCACATCAGAGTCATAAAAGTAAGACACCACTTTGTTCGCACTACTCGTCATTTTGTCGAAATTGATTAATACAAGATTTAAACTTTTGTAAATAAAAAATATATTCGTCTATATGCCTATATCTATAAAAACAGTATTCCTGGCTAAAACACAGATTAATTATAACTCAATTTTTGCATAAGTGATTGTGAAGGTACAAGTTCTCAAAAACCGGGCCCGCCGGAAAAGTTGGAGTAATTTCATCTAATGGTAAGATTCTTTAAATTCTTTGAAAAACTATTTGAAAAAAACGAATCCAATTTTAGCTGACAAGATACAAAATTTGTGTCACTCAGTCGTCGAGGGTTTAGAACGAGTTTCCAAGTGCAATATAGTGTACTATATGCTTTCATTAATATTCGATTACTAGTCACAAGTTACTATTAACTCACAATTAACATTTTAATAATATAATAATCATAATTATACATTGAAAATGAAGAATGAACTTGAACGACTGGAACTGGACAGTACTGGAGACAGAAACTGGCTACTTTGCTGTGTACTGCTACGACCCACAATCAATCTTTAAAGGTGCACTGATTGTGTATTGTAGCTACGGCCATATGTGATGTGAAATGTATAATATGCTGCGCTGCTACACTTCCGTTCCCATCCCGCTGGGAGATCACACAAATGATGTACATACATCTAAATACTAAAATTCGTTAGACTGCCCCCTGCAACTAAAAACTGAAGTGATTGTAGCCTCCAACATCCCCACTCCGAAACTATTTTGACAGCTTTTGTGTAAGTTTTGGGAGTCTCACAGACGCTTGACGCCTAGTCTTGCTGGTACTGCTAGTTCCTCCTTTAGAAAGCGTGCATAAATTACGTAATACGCTAACCGAAGGGTTCGACACCTCACCCCCCACATTTTTTGGCATGCACGCACATGTAAAAGAATAGGACAGCTTCCCCCGTACTTCCCCCAAAATATACAACGTAATTAATGCAACTATCTTGTATAAGGAGCTTGCAGCTATGCTATAACGTCATAAATTATGGGGAACGAGGACTCTTCACTATATTTTATTTGTTTTTCACTCAAGTGCATAAGTTTTGCATTTTGCATGGAATGCACTTTTTATTACATAGATGCAGGGACAGGGAGATCCACAGATGAGATATCTAACCCCCACCACTGACCAAAACCAATTTATTACACATAATTACAAATACACTTTTCTCAAACATTTAAATAAAACATTTTACACTTTTCAAAAAAAAGTAAATAATTAGAACATTTTACGCTTTTCAAAAACGTGTTAATAGAATGTTTTACACTTTTCAAAAACTTCTAATTAACATTTTACGCATGTTTTTTATTTTGTTTTTATGACATAGCTCATTTTGATTGTAGCTTAAATTGGGTATGGGTCATTTTAATTCTTCGCAGACAATATAATTGTCAAGTATACTATCAATTTGAAATGTATTACATAACAATACCTACTAAAAGAAAATTTAAAATTATCTCTCATTATCTCTCTCATTACTTACGACATTATTACACTATACCTATGTATAATCTCATTGCCAATCCTTATACTTCATGAAGGTGACCAACTCAAATATAATTCCTATTTTTATGCGCTGTTGCAACTTGTAATATTATGCAAAGATGTAAAATGTGAAGCGTTTTAATACACGGAATGAAGATATAAGCTATGCAAATGCATACATAAAAACTTTTTATTGATGAATATATTGGATGAAATAATACAAAGTACACAATTACTTGGTGACATCATTGGTGCCGCGTTTGTTTTTATTGCAATAACCATGAAAGTTTCTCGAAAACTGAAGCGTATTATATTTTCATCCACTTGATAAATACTGCACTGCAAGAACCAGAGTAAAAAATTTAGTAATTTCGAATCAGGCATTTAAACTTTAAAATGACGTATTAATCACTATTATCTTCTTCGTTGGGAGTTGCTGTTGCTGCAGAAGGCAATGTTTCGGGTAGTGAGTGACCACCCGTCTGAGATAAATGTCTAATCACGTCCACCCAATCATGACCACGAAGTTTTTCCCCTAAGAATAAATCACCATAATTTTTAGTCACCAAAAGCATAGATAAAAGAAAAAAAACAATATGTAATGGTAATGGTATGCTAAACTAATTATTAAAACGCTACATGTATTAAGCACTAATCGGCGATGCGATTCAGAAGTAGGTACAAGTGAAATTCGCCGAAAAACAAAAATAGTGGTATACAACAATAACAATATACATAGGCCATAACCTCGACATCTGTAATAATTCCCGTGGACATTTCTGTTTAATATTAAAATGATAGGAAAACAGGAGACTCCCGTCGAATATTTTACAAATTTAGCATAGCAGAAGTACCCTACGATCCCTCACCCCCGGATTTTGCAGGCTTGAGGGTAAGTTTATAGGATCGCATATTTTTTTTTTAAACTTCAAAAAGAAAAAAACACCTTTGTTATCCATACGATTCCATTCTCTTCTCTTTTGACTTTTAGTTAGCTGCTCCTTTTTGGGTTTAGATTTGGCCTCTCCAGCATCTTGCTGCGCATTAAACATATAGGAGGAAAATGAATAAATAATAAAAAGCGTTACGCATACTGATCTCAAAAATGTTCACATCAAAAAATAGACAATACCTACCTTAGATATACTTTCGTCTTTCCCTTCATCGCCAGAATCTAGATGGAGAGAAAGCGGAACTGGGGGTTCAATTGGAAGCATTACGTCAGGCATTGAGTATCTTGCCCATTCAAATATCGTATAACCTTGAGGATCACCCACATTTTTTGAAGCTTTTTCGTCTAAGGCTGCTATCATCACCGCTTTTGCTGCAGATGAGCTGTAAATATCATCATTTAAAATAAATACCTTTCCATTTTTAACTTTGCATTATTTATACTACCACAACATCTAAAATGATTCGATACAGATATACAAACCCATGCTTACATGTGATTATTGTAAAAAGCATTTAAATTAAATGTTGGTACAACTTCTGGGTACTCTGGCGGCCACTGCATTTCTAATAAAAACGATGTTTTTTCTCCATCTTCTCCAAACTATAAAAAATGGAACACCAACCAATTAAAATATGACTAAATTCTTTCCACATTTAATAAAATTTCTACATCGAATTGTACGCACAACATACCTTGTACTGAAACGTAGTATCACTTATCGCGTTAAAACAAGGATCCCCTTCGTATATAGATTGTAAAACTTCAATTTCTGTTATTTGGTCGTCGTTAGCCATTTTACCTTGAGCAAGTTAATAAATTAGTTTTTAAATCCGCTTTTTGCGATAGTATGGTCAGTCATCAGTGGCTGATATGATGGTTGATGGTGTGAATCAGCATGTGTCAAATGTATATAATCACAGGCAACAGGCGACAGTCAATAACACTACACACACAAAATTAAAAAATATAATAAAATGGGTAGTAACTTTTGATAAATTTGCAATAATTTGCATACATAATTGCCAATTAAATCGTTTTTTTTATAAACTGAACATAATTGATAAAGTACAAACAAACATGATTAAAAATAAAATATCTTTCACGCACTCCAAAGTATTTAAATAATTTAGGACCTACCGAACAAATAGATACAGTTTTTAGTTTTTGATTCGAATCCAGTTTTTTTGGGACCGGTCTCTTTGCTCTTATTAACTTAAAAAAGTAAAACTTGTCACTTGTCACTTGTGCCTACAGTCCGTGCGGTATCTGTAAAGAACTTAAACGTATGGAGTCTATTATAGCTTGAAATGAGTAAAAAGGAGGCTCTGGTTTTTATTAATTCTTCTTCTGTAAAGTAAAACCCAAAACCCAAATATGTTTTAAAAACATGCAACATTTCATACTTGAGGTTTTCCCACAATTTCTGCTTCAATCCAAAACACTTTGAGAGCGCTACGTTAGAAGTCGCACGTTAACATGAATGAATTGAAGCACCTATCTTAGGATTTTTAAAGAAACAGTTTGTTTCTTGTTTCTTATACTACTTTATTAGGAGACGAAGCACCCGTAGGCGACAGTTATATCAGAATCAGAATAATAATTATCAGAAGATATTTGATCAGTTAAATATCAGAACAATGCAGGTGGGTTCTTTGCTATATACGTCACCTATGCCTTACCTTACAGAATATTTCTTTAGCCGACTAATCCTCTTCTACGACATTGCATGCCTGAGATTACAAATGAAATATGTATAAAATCGGGTTCGTTTTCGTTGGGTGCTCAGTGTCCAGTGTACCTACCTGTTACGGAAATTATCCTTTGAATAAATAATCTACTTTTCAGTTCTTACAAATTACTTATGCAGGAGTGTGTGAAATACCGAGAACATGTCTCATTTCCGTGTGCCAGTTCTTGTTCCGAACTTAATTAGAACAAAATGTATGTTGAAGGAAAGCGGTAAAATTTTGTATTCCATTGCCCTCTCCTGTTTGTAACATATCCATCCAAGTAAAAACTAAGTAGACACTCTATTTTGTCTGCAGATTGCTATTGTACTTAGGCACACTAAAAATATTTACTCTCCATTTATGTGTTTTTTTGAAGCACTTGTTTTAAAATTTTAGTACAAATGAAAAATCACCAAATAATTTTGTTGGGGCTACTACAGGCTCTTTTCAGTGACTTTAATTTTCTTCCGCTCACACATGGCCGTGTTTCTAGAAGGGGAAAGACAAGCAAATGGGATAAGTAAGTGGAATCTGATCCTTAATAATTTATAGCATACAATTTTCCCATTAAACCTCATTAAACTGAACAATTAGAAACGGTATTTTGATTAATCTGATAAGCGATTAAGATGGTTCGACATGGTACTACATAAAAAGCAAATTAAAAAACTATTATAAATTTTTTGTTGAGGTAAAAGTAATATGGGTAATTATATTAACAAAAATTTAAAAGGTGCTGTGTATAATTGGATAGAGACATATGGAATTGGAGTTTTGTGGTGGCAATTATAGCTTGACGGTAATGATCCTGCGGCACACTCCTTATATATTTAGGTCTAATTTTGTGTCGATTTTGATACTTTGAGAAAATGTTTAAACAAGTAAGGGTGTGATATAATCAACGCAGAATATTTATCACTCCAAATCCGAACCGAGATTATAATGCCCGTCAATGCAGAACAAAAGATTACTATATTGGGTAAACGGACATTTGCTACCCGGACATTTGCTACCCGGACATTTGCTACCCGGACATTTGCTACCCAAACCCCAACCTAGGACATTTGCTACCCAAAACCTAGGACATTTGCTACCCATGGCTAATGTAGAAATAAATTGCATTGACAATATTTATGAGTGCACAACATGGCATCGTTGAAATATTTTATTAATTCTATTATTGTTAATCATAAAAGATCGTGTAATTGTAAATAAATAGTCGTTCAAAAATAATATTTTAAAATAATATGAATAATATCTTTACAATTATTGGTTCTAAAGTTCTAATTAATATAATAATCCCATCACCCTTCTATATAGAGAATGATTGATGGTTTCCGCACGTTAGAAGCGGAGACAAGGACTGCCATAATACAAACCAGTGCTGGCAGGCCCCTTCGAAAACGGACTCAGCAAGTGTATGAAAATTTACAAAACGGGTTAAAACATATTTGCACTGAATATAATAAAAATTCAATGACCATTGAGTCATTTCTTCGTAATGTAGGTAGTGCAATTCGATTCGATACCTAGCCCTTTAATTTGATATTTTTGTAAATTTACAACATATGTAGGTGTAAGAATTGTTTTTCTGACATATTTTTGGTAAAATGACAGTTTTTAGTTTTAAAATTATATTTACTTCTTAGGTTACGTACCTACGTTTAGACTCATATGGAGGTTTATTTATTTTATTAGGTCTAAGATTATGTTATAATTATATTTTTTACCGTTTTTCGTCTTTTAGTAATTATTATTGTAGCGTGTCTGCAATTCTGCAATGTTGTTATTGTCTGGTTCTAACATTTATACAGCAATCAGTTTTTAACTGCAGGATATATTAATTAGAACTTTAGAACCAATAATTGTAAAGATATTATTCATATTATTTTAAAATATTATTTTTGAACGACTATTTATTTACAATTACACGATCTTTTATGATTAACAATAATAGAATTAATAAAATATTTCAACGATGCCATGTTGAGCACTCATAAATATTGTCAATGCAATTTATTTCTACATTAGCCATGGGTAGCAAATGTCCTAGGTTTTGGGTAGCAAATGTCCTAGGTTGGGGTTTGGGTAGCAAATGTCCGGGTAGCAAATGTCCGGGTAGCAAATGTCCGGGTAGTAAATGTCCGGGTAGCAAATGTCCGGGTAGCAAATGTCCGGGTAGCAAATGTCCTACAACCCTATATTGCTATTGGTGTTTCCAACTTGAGTCTTTTCGATTTCGACTATTAAAGCTTTCCCATGTTATGAAGTGTGCTGCGGCAAGAGTTATTGATTCGTAAAGCTATACAAATGCCCAGCTAATTCCCTTTTCTATTAACGATTTCAAGATTGTTTTTTGCATTATAGCCATCAATCATTTTCGTCCATGGAAAAACATTCCTTTAATCAACTCTTTGGTCAACGCTTTTTTTGACTAAATTAATTACAGTTTGTAGTCCGCAATACGTCAGTTGTCAGTTCTAAATAACGACACAACTCAGAGACCTATGCCACATAGGTACATACGGTTCCTTATTACGACTTCACTGCCAAGTATGAAGAATCTACCACAGTTCACCTGACTCAGTGGCGGATCCAGAAATGTCTTATGAAATGGTCTAATGTCCTCCTGGGCGGAGGCTAACAATCTTAAGAGGCCATCTTGAAAAATAGCCGCTTCTATATCTCCACAATGTTAAGGAATTTCAGTTTCCTTGTGGAGGGGGCTAAAGCACATCTAATTGATATTTCCAAATGTTGATAATGATTTGCTGTAATATTATTTTTCAAAAAATGCAGGGCCCTCGCTAGTTTGAATGCTCCACAAGATATACAAGCGTTCCTTGTGGATGCCTACAAACAAATGAATCTTAACGGCAGAGTAGAGTAAGACGTTTTTCTCACATTACAGATTCAAATCACTGTTTTTGCCAACATTCTATAAGTCTTTAAACCAGAAGTAAAAAAATAAGTGATTGTTGTGCATTTTTGTGCCTTGCTCAGATGCACAACAATAGTTTGGGATAAGGAGAGTGCGGCCAGGGTGGGAAGCGTTATGTTTTGCCTCCCAAATAAATGCTCTTACAAATACTGGATTCACTACAATGGTGAGTTGGACCTCTCAAATTTTTGAAATCAATGATCCGTTTTTAACTCATCTAATTTTGTGTACACTAATACAAGCATGTAACTTAGCCCACCCCATGACGGGACCAGTGTTGTGTATATATTAGTTGGTCTAGAATAAACTGTGCTTGGAATTTATTTCGGATATTATTGTTGCAATCATATAAAGGAGAATTTGACTAATGGCCTTATTTATATGTATGTTGTCGATACCCGTTAATGTACGTGAAGGAGGAAATTTAACTGGAGCCACGGCGAAAGCCTTGAAGGCCGGATATCAACGAGACTGTGACGGATACGTGATTCTCCTGAAAAGTCCGAAAGCTGTGACACATCTTTTACATCAAGGCGATGACTCTCGAGTGATCAATACACGGGCCAGGCATATCCAAATTATTAACATACAGATAGATACATGTATATATAAGCATATTTACCATATTTTCTCTATACCAAGACAAAATGGGTAATATGGCAATGGTATTACGGCATTAGTTGCATAAACCTAAGTGCACATATAGTACCCAAATATTCCAACGCTCCACGTGCCTATATTCACTATTGCAATTATGTACTATACTACTAATACAAAACTATATTATAACAATCGTAAGTACACTGCGTTTAGATTTTGTCGTCATGCAGTAATAATGCTAATGCTCCTATACAAAAGACCGTAAACTTAAATTTAAAACGACGCTTTTTAATCCCATCGGCATTGGTTTTCCGGGTTTTCGTTATATTCCTCAATTTTCCCATTAATCCAGACGAGCCAAGGTATAGGAATTATGTGAGCATAATATATTTCTCAAAAATTGTATGTGTAATAAGATGTTTGAAATGAATCATTCAGTCGTAGGTGCCATTCCTTTGTTTTTCCATTCCATGTTATTCTAAAAGCGTCATCCTAAAAGAGTCAGCCTGAAACTAAAGTTTTCCTATGCCTATACAAATCAATAAACGTAGTTGTAAAATCTTGATGGCATATAACTGGAGACTAGATAGGTATGGAGACTAGAATTGATGCATCCATGGAATTGATTTACTCGCAATCCTCTGCACTTCTTGAATATGATGAGTTTGGAAGCGGGGAAATAGGAATTCTATCTTTTATGGATATGACCCTGTCGTGTTCGTCAAGGCCTGGCAATGACTAATGACGTCATATAACTGTCTTTAAATCAATTTTTCCCCCATCTCTCACATTTCCAGATTTCTCATTTGGTATCAAGAGAAAGATGAGGCGTTCGAGAGAGACGAAATGTGGAAGAAAATCCCCAATGTTATGCTCTTCAATACGACCATGCACTCCCGGACACGGTACTCTATTTTCTGGATAAAAAGTCGAAATACATAGCTGGGTAAAGGGCTGTCCAAACGGTTTCATATCCATGCAACTAACATTAAGTGCACATACGGGCAGGGTATGAGCAGCTCTACCCAGCTATCTCGACTTTTTACCCAGAAAATACATTAATCTGCATACTAATTACATATTAAAACCAGCAAGCACTTTATCTATTTTTTGAAATCGGCTATATTATAGAGTAGTGGGATTATTGTTGATGTTGATAGTAATCATGTAATATGATGCTCCCAATCAGTCGCTTAACCTTCACCGTAATGCAACTCAAATGGCCTGTGATGTCCCTCCTGGAGGGGAACCAAGTCCCTGGAGATATAATCCGTATCATCGACATTTGGAGGAATGGGAAAGGACTCGAGAAAAATACTAATGTTTGGTATGCGGATAAAACGAAAGATTTAAAAAATATTACGTTAAAAATCTTAGTCGTGGAACATCCACCTGGTGTCATCAAATACACATCACCGGATGGCATTGTAAGATAATCATTAATTTCTTATTAATCTTTTTGTATAATAAAAAAACTAAAGTGGCATCACGATTTATTTTAAATATTCAGGTAGACTACGCAGGGGTTGAAATTGACATTGTAATGGCACTCAAGATCATAATGAATTTTAACATTGAGCTCGTGGATGCGGACTCGGAGACAAAATGGGGTGGTAAAGTGCCCGCTGAGAATTCCACTGAGAATTTTTACGGAGCCGTGGCTCGTCTCATCTACGGTGAGACGGACATGGCCATCGGCTCATTTTTTATTTTGAAACACTATTTGGACTTTCTGGATATGAGTATACCACTGGATGTGGCCTGTACTTCTTTCCTCACTCCAACACCCCTCCCCCGCCCCCGCTACTTAGCGCTCATTCTCCCCTTCAACTATCAGCTCTGGATCCTCGTCGTCCTCATCTGCTTCGTTTTTGCTCCTTTGGGCCTGTATGGCTTGACACGTCCGGGACGGCATCGGGACGAGTATGCGACCTTCAGCGGGAAGATAGATGTCGTCCTCACGTCCTTCCAACTCATGTGTCAAGTTGCGAAGCATATCTGGCCCAGATACTGGCCTGTCCGAATGTTCATTGGCTGGTACTGGCTCTTCACTCTCCTCATAACGCTCGCATACCGGGGAGCCATGGTGTCCTTCCTCACCATCCCACTATTTGAAGCACCCATTGACACCATCAATGACTTGGCTGCCTCAGGGTTACGAATTGGGGGATGGGGTGTGGAGCTTGAGAGACTTTTCACACAGCACAATGCGGGCAGTCGTCATGAGAGTGAGGTGAAGGTGGCTCTTTCTAATAAATACGAAGTAAGTACCTGACTTTTACCTTACATTGTAAAATATAATAGGAAGAGATATTTAGACTAGGATAGTATGCGGATTACTACTTAGGTAGTGTGACTCAAAATAAAGTAAATTGTGGACTAACTCTTTTGTATGGAGCGCTTTATTTTTATTATCACGATTAAAGTATTTTTTTCTTGGAGACACATGCACTTAATACTTCCCTTTGGAGTTTTAGAGGACATGCAGTGAAAAACGTTTTTGTTCAAATTTCCTTTGCTCACATTTCATGGCATGTTTGCCCTTTCATGAGAGACGAATGACTTTCCATTCATCAAGTCGCATGAATGCATCCATGACTTGAAGCAGGAATCGTTCGTTGTCTGGCGTGTGCACGAAAGGGGAAGAAAAGCGAGATATTACACATTATTGGAACCGCTTTCCCCAAAACTTGTTGGTTCATCTTTGACCTTCCCATCCCTCCAACTTTCTGTTTGAGTATTCGGATTTATTACGTAAATGGCAATGCTATAATATGCAATGTCTATACGACTATATATACTCACACAGTCCGTACGTAGGTTGATGTTGATGGAGACTGATGTAAGGAGACCCAGCGGAGTTTTTATCTGCATCTGTTGTATTGAATGTTCTGTAAGGACGCCTGACTTATAGACGATTAGGCTTAGAATTCCAGAAAATAGGAATTACGTGACAACTATACTCACTCACTCAGAGCAATCAAGTCTGAATTGTAAAAAGTAAAAACAGAGAATCTTGCTTCATTAATTTTGTTTCTCAAGTATATAACACAGGGTCCTTTGTGGGCTAGTTAGGTGTTGTTGGATGCAGTTGGCAGTGTACAATTTTCATATACAGTACCGTAAATGACGGAATAAGTGCTCGGATGCTTAGCTAGTTTCTTAGACTCACAGCCCGGCGCGTATTTGAGTTACAGCTCTTATTTGAGCCGGCAGTTATTTAACTTTTTAAAATTTACGGAGAAAAAATAAAACTATTTCATACAAAATTATGCCCAAAACCAAAGTTTTAAAGTTGTTTTTTTACAAAATAATGTATATTAAAGAATACTTTTGACACCAAAAAATTCAGCTATTTAAATATGTTTTGTTGTAATTTATTATGTTATGTATAACCCGGCGCTCTTTTGAGTCCTGGTGCTTATTTGAGTCCCGGTGCTAATTCGGTCATTTACGGTGTACTCATTCACTCTTTTTCTCTCTGTCATGGAACTCACAGTATCCAGTAATTTTATTTATGCGTATGTAAGTGGCTATAGGTGATTTTCTTATTTATGTATCTACATATATGTATAGGATTCTTAGTATAGCACAATCACTCAATCACTGCAACCAACTCAACTCCTAACTTTCACCAGGACCAGCCACGTACGTTTTATAATGTTAATGTTTTATATAGAGGGGTTCTACAACATTGCACCGGGACAACATTGCGCAGGCGACATTGGGATGGAACGACAGTAGGTCGGCAGACATTTCATAGTGTACCTTTCGGCGAAGACATCTCGTTGAGAGACATTACGTCTAACCTATTAGGATGAAGGACAATGAGTTTAAACAAACTTACGATTAGTCGATAACAATTTTTAACTGTACTTTATTTAAGTATTTAACTCTACACTCTAAGCTTTGAGCATTTTAATTTTCTAAACTAACGATAAGAACGTTTTGCAGCAGTCTTACTTGATAAATTAGTTTCTTTATAGGTTGACAAAATTCAATAATATAATTTCTATGCCTTAATTTATTTTCGTTTGTAAAAAATGATACTAATTATTACATTATCACTGAATCTTGCAACCACTTAATGCATGGCGGCGCAACTTAATTAGTCTTAATGTCTAATGTCTACCAACACCAACGTTGCATTCATCAAAAAACAGTTCACTACTCAACGTCGCCAACTCAGTTCCCTTCCGACGAAATATTTTCAGGTGGAATGCCTGTCTTCGAAATGTTGTCGGCCGAATGTCGTTCCGGTCCAATGTCGCCAGACCCTTCTCAACCCCGCTTTTATTTCTATTTTGCTTCCCGAGAGAGTATTGAGAAATAGAGACTCCCGCCAATTTAGAGCATTGAATCAAGTAGTTCATTAATTTTGAGAAAAGTTTTCCGCTTTCCCTGTGACAGCCCCAACAAAAGGAAAATCAAACTTCTCGAAATATGGGGTTTGATGGGACGGTGGGAGAGCGAGGGAAGCTTGGTATGCCCTGGTGACAGCCCTTCTCACACTCCTAGCACGTAACTCCTTGTTCTAATTCCCAGATTGAATTATTTACTTTACTTTTTTTTATTATAGGTAATCGAAGATTTACAAAATGGGATTTCGAGGGTAGCTGCTGGTAAATTTGCCCTGTACGAAAATATACGTTTCCTAAAATTTATTCGACAAACAAGAAATTTGTCCAAATCGGGCTCTCCGTCCATGCGGCTCATGAAGCAGTGCATCGTGCCTGTTCACATTGGAATCGCGTATCAGAAGAACTCTCCGCTTACCAGAACCATTAATCGGTACTGTACTACTGTGATGGACATTTTCTTTTATTTAATGATAATTATATACATCGCTACTGAAAAAGCAAAATTACCGATCTCCAGTGCTCCGCACTAATGAAAAAATTACCATTTTCGAATTCACACTAAAAGCAAAATCGCCGATATTCATTGTTTAGCTTTGTATAATTTGGTTTTTCAGCATAATAAGCAACAAGAAATATCTAATCAGTTTAGCTGCTTCTTTTGTCGAAAAAAATTGTACGCAATTCAATACAAAAATGGAGGTCGGCAATTTTTCTTTAATCTTTGCATGCTAGTTGGATTTAGTTAATATGATATTATGTATATGTAGAGAGTATATAACTATTCATGCCAAAAAATGAATACAATACAAAAGACAATGAATAAGTTTTTTTTCAAGTTTTAATGCGTTGGATTTAACACATTTATTCAACCACACGCTATATTTTTTCCACATATACACTAATCTACATCTGTGTGATAGAACAAATATATATTTTATGTGTTACATCAATTTTCTTTTTTTTGTTCATAATACAAATTTAAAATCCGAATATATATATATGTACATATAATTATTTGTGTTCAAGTTTGTTTTCGTGATTGTGACCTAAGATTTGAGACTATATTATACATACAGCTCAAAGTTGTTTGTAAAGATAGTAAATGGAGAATGATTACATAAATTGCACACTTTTTGGAAATATATTACTGACTTGAATTAAAATATTCGAGACTAGAAATAATATATTGTGAATGCATAATTGGTTATAGAAGGTAAACTCGCTCCCTCTCTTAACAATGCACATAATATGACTTGACTCTCTCTCTCTTGAGAATTCTAAGAGTAATCAAAAACTACATTATGTAGTGCAATATAAAGCAAAAAAACGTTATTCACAACTTATTTCGATGACGTCTTGTGACCAGTGTACATATAATAATTATTTCCAATTCTAATAATAATAACTAACCATTATAAACTTTGTTAATGTGATTTTTAACACAATGATTTTTTCATATTATTTAAATTTTGGTTTACCCCTTACATTAAAATTCATGCAGCACTACATATAACAACACTTAATGCGATCAATAATTATACGTAAGGTACCTTACAATGCTATTTTTATTGGTCTTGCTGCCCCCATTCAAATAGCACATAGCGTCCTTGACTATAACATTCGAATTTGGTTTGTCACGATGCAGTCATGATGAGTAAAATATTCACATTTTTTTCTTATCCAGGATTTTATTGTACGTACAAAATGGCTATGACTATTTAAAATTCATATTACCGTGAACAAGTACCTACCTACATTTTACAAATTAAAAAATTTGGTAAATGAAATTGCTGATCGAGGTTGTGAATGATTATAATAAATTAGTTTCGAAAAGTAAAATGGGCAATTTATACTAAATTGAAATAAAATTATTATGATTATATTAAATATATAGACACATTCGGAGGTTTAGTGAATCTGGATTAGTGAAAAAATGGGGTGCACGACTAGTACAGCTGACAAAAGAAAAAAATCGAGCTCTCTACAATCACAACCCTGATCACAATGAGGGAGATGCAGAAGGAGAATCTGATGAGAAGTCCTCCTCAACACAACGGCAACAAAGAGTTCTTACCATGACAGATCTCCAGGTATGTTTTCATAATTAATGACATGAAGAGTTTTTTGGCAAAGCAGGATATGTCCATCAAAGCAAATTTTACAGGAGCAATGAATAATGAGTCAAAGGTGACAGGATAATTTTCCCATTTTTTACCTGATTTTCCAATCAACTGTTCAATGTATAATAATATTATACGAATCACAACCCATTGTATCGCGGTCGTAACACACAAAATTTCAAGGTTAAAGTCAATAGTCAAATATTCAGCACCATAACATACTCTGTTTATATGCACTGCTTTGTTTAAAGTAGCGTCGGACGTCATAATTATCTCTCCCGGGTTGACGTAAGCAATAAATTACGACGTATGATTATAGGTTAGATACTTATTATTGGTGCGGGTAGCAGTGCAATAATGAATTTCAAAATTTAAACTAGGAATAAAAATTAATACATCTACATATGTATCACTTGAGTCACATTTATCAAATTTTATGGTTCAATTATTCAATTTTAATTATATCTCCTGCATTTTCAAACGAAAATGATCCCGCGAAATTCAAGGGGTTTGTAAATTTAAATTTAGACGTTAAATATGCTTTTTTTAGTTAGAGAGCAGTCCGATCCGATCCGAACCTGCGGTGGTCGTTGTCAGGTATACAAGATTTAAGATACAGTGTAAGCCCTATAGTACATAATATCTTTTATCCAGTTGAATTTTTAATACATGTAACACATTATAGATACAATTTATATATATAACTTTACTTTACATAGATATTAACTGGTCATCAAAGATGACATGGGCACAGCCGCACAAACACCAGACCATCTCAAATCCCCGACTCAATAACGATCAACGTACCTTTACCTATAGTTATAATATATAATAATCATAGGATCACAACTGACATTTAACATGGACAATTTATAGTACACGTACTTTGCATGCAAAATTCTGTTCACAGACAATATATAGTGTGACAATAGCAATAGGAACAATAATAATATTATAATTTATTATAGCACGCAATTGAATTCAGGAACACTATCATCTGATTTTTGCATTGCAAGTTTTGAAGAAAGACGAACATATTAGATTACTATATATGCTACACATTATTAGGAACAATATTATATATATATAGATAGCAGGATGAAATCCACTCTATCTAAACAGTTAAAAAGCCCCGTTAATAGGTCAAGGTCAATTATTTTGTGGTCAGTGGTTTTGGTGATCCCGCTCCTGGAACGGAAACCTTGTCGTTTTATAAATACATGTGCGACTATATATTCATAATATACATATAGGATAATTTACTCGGAATCATACCCAATAAGAAAAGATGCGTACTTTTTAGCTATCTTTATTGGTAATGAATTCGCCCAATATTACTGTTCGCATTAATTTATTCTTGAAGACTGTATATACTATAACATACGTAAATAGAATTCATTTTAATTCCCAATTACGCAATTATATTAAGTAATAAAACACAAATAATGGGACACACAACAATAAACAATAACGACGACGACGCTTAATGGATTTCGTTTCATACAATCTTTTATAATATATATATACACACTCCACTCGCTCTCGTTTGTGCCGATCGTAACTATGAATGAACGATGACGACTGATTTCAAAGCATTTCAATAATTATTTGCCACAAGCATATACATAGCTATACAAAGTGAATATTACTAATGAGAATACTATATATATATACGCATACGTACCATAATTATACAAATACAAGATAATAATCTAAAAGTGTCTAATTTTGTTTTCTATTATACATGTAGGGCTCGGTGTACTTACTACTTATTGGAGTATTATTCTCTATCCTTGCTTTCCTTGCTGAGGTCATGGTGGTTCACGTCCGGAAAGCAACCATGAATGTTAATAAGGAACTGAAAAAAATCGTTGATCTTACAAAAATAAAAACTATGTCTGTCATCGAGGATCGGAAGTTCCTCATGGAATATGAAGCTCAGTTTCAGAGTAAACTTCGACGACGTAAAAAGAATTCAAAAAAGCGTATGAGGAAACAACCACCATTCCCTTACATTGACTAGCCCAGCCTCGTTTAGCATATATATTTTCATTATATTCTATGGACGAGAGTTCTAAATCTCCCCGTATATTTTTTAAGAAGCATAGCACTCCATCTCAATTCTACAGCCTATATACAACTCAATAATTCTACAAACACGAAAAAACTATAACCATATTATAATACACAGATGCAACTATCATTCCCGGGCCTTCTACACTAATTAATGCTCCTTTCACTGTTGCCCAGTGATGTGTAGCATCCTACCTATACATTCCATAAAGCCGCAAGTACTCCGTTCATCTTTAAATCTAGATCGCGGAGATAAATACGTAGGTACCTACATGCTAAAAAGCTTTTCCTGTCTCAAGCTTTATTTTATTTTTTTAAATATTTCAAATTTATTTTGTGAAGGCTCATCTGGCTCTGGCAAAATCAAACTGAAAATTGTGAATAAATTTCCCTTATTAGCTGGTTAAGCACGTCAGCAAGCTATCTAGGAAAAACATTTATAATGTAATGCATAATATTAGAAGCTACTATGATTACGATCATACAATGTAAAATCTTAGCCCACACTGAAGGTCCATCAAAAGAATCAAAATCGATTATATTATTATGCTCTCCGTCTCCCTTTGAAGTAGTTGACTAGATGTAAAAGTTGTGTGTATAGTCAGAGTTGATGGACTACCTTTCAACCGCATCATAACACCACCACCATCACTACTTACCGTCACCACTACCACTGTCTCTGTGTGCTCTCTTATAGTGGCAATATATTAAACCATGCCCCATTAATATTATTAAATCTCGATAAAAAAAATGTGATTACCAAAATCAAACTACTAAGCGCAGGATATACATAATGCTAAATTTTCTATCTTGTCATTTTACGGTGGGAATCAAAGTCATGGTGAGAAAAAACCTGGAATTTACAGGCTCCATACAATTTATATAGTTTCTTTTATTTTCTGACACAACAACTTTTCTATGTAGGCAAAAGCATCTTTGTACTGGAGTGTAATTTCCTAACACACATAATTAATTTCTATTTATAGCTGACAGAATTTTAAAAAATAAGGAGGGGATTTGCATTAAATGGCTATGTGCTGTATGCTGCAGTAAGTAGCTCTAATCAAAGGGTTATAAATATATTATGATGGAAAGAACACAATGAGGCTTAAAATGAGAAAGGATATTCACTCAAACAAAAAATATGCTGTGCTAATGTGTATGTGGGGCGTGGGGAAACATACAAAGCAGATGTTATGTGGTAATAATAATTTAATTAATTTCCAATCTGCACAGCTATACTCTATAGTCTGTATGTGTATAGCAAGTACCTGCCTTCATAATAAGTTTTTGTACAAGTTTGTAGTCGCTTTCTATTTCCAATAAAAGGAACACCACACTATGAGTATTCTGTCGTGTGTAATATAGATTTGTATTGTTTACAATTTGTGGTTTGCGGCATCATAGTATGTATGTTCAAATCCCAGGTAAAAATATTATTTTTTCCTTACAATTACGACACATTTAAAGTAGATTTAAAGACTTAAACTTTAGCTTCATTCAAAGTGTTTTTCAATAAAAGTAGACTAGTCATAATATGTCAAATTAAATTAATTAATCGTCCCTTCAAAAAATATTCACATTTAATCGTAATATATAAAAACAAAGCTCTATGCAACAAATTTTCTTCAACAATTAATTAGTTTAAATTAAATTAAATAAAATTAATAAAATTAAAGCTTATAACCTACAGTAAAAGTGTGGATGGGACATTTTACAAGAGGGTGGTCGCAGTGAATTGTTTTAATCTGCACATGCACACATACATATTTTAGCTAGTAAACGTCATGCAGAGCAACTGCAGCGGCTCAACTATATAGGTACGCATGAAATATTGTATAAATTAGATACGAGTCCATAAATACGATAAATTCACACTTTCGTAACATCTAATTTAATATGACTGATTCTGAGTTTAGTGAAGACAAGGAAAAGCCATGTAGAATGTAGATTGTAGACTCATCGTTGTAATTTTGTAATCGTCGGCAGTGAAAAACTTTCTAGCATAGGTAGGTAGGTATAATTTTTACCTGTACGTTTTCCAGCTCATAAGCTTCCATATAAAATGACATCTATTCTTGCAGTTTAGGTTGTGGGCTGAGCTGAGAGTACACATATCATATATCCATTCATCACTTTCCTGACTCTTATTGGCTCCATTAAATTATGTATTATGGAAACCAATATCAAATGCAATATTAAGGAAGCTGTTGAGTCAATACTTGTGAACTAAAAGCTTACGAAAATCGTACACTTTTGCACCGACCGATCAATCAAGCTGCGATTATAACGACCAAGATATGAAACATAAATAGTTCTAAATTATGCACACGGATAAACTTGCACTGCATTCATTAAATTAACTGCAGTGCAAGCAATCCACATTTTACGTAGGCCAGTATCTACAGACAGATAACGGCTGACGACGAGATGATATTTTTTTAGTGCAGAGTAGAATCTGTAGAATACGGGCTGCCGTCCACGTAGCCAACAATATGCAATAGAGTGAAGTAGGATTAGAGAATATGTAGATCATTAGGAGAAAACTAAATTATATAGGTACAGTGTAAAAAGAGCGGTTTAGTTTTACTAACTTGGATATTTCGAGATTGTATGTCAATTGTTGGATTGGAAAAAAAATCCCCGAAAGTTATTTATGCCGCGAGTGTTTACCTACGAGCTTAAACCTATAAGTTCTTGACACCTAACGATAAGTATAGTAATGACTGTACATATACCGAGAAAACTGACGAGATACAAACTATTTGTAAGACACGTACGTGTGTACACTACTATCTACTCTAAACATTACACAGAGAAGTAATTTAACACGCGGGATTTACACATCCACGGAGAAAGTTGGGGATGTTTTCCAGTGAAGAACTATTTTGGTGGCGGGCTCCTTTTCGTTGGAGATGGCCTCATGATGGGGATGTGTGGGTGTGGATGGGTCGGTTCGGTGAGTGGACTCCACGTCAGCCTCCAGTATAGTCTGCTCGCTCGGGTACTTTCCCCCACCGCCAGAGCCAGGGGAGGAGATGTTGTTCCCAGGAACCTTCCCGTGCCTTGTCATGTCGTTAAGAAGGATCCCTTTGACCTTGTTGAGATCCTTGGAGGGACTGTAGTGGGAGTTGGAGTTCAATTTGTCTCCGTAGCCGTCGGGATGCTTATCATCGAGTGTGAATGAACTCTCCTTGTGTTGACGCATAATTTGCTGGATTTGAGAATGATGGAGAGGGAGGTGGGCGTGGGCAGAGAGTGGGGCATTATTCAGTGACAGACTCGTGAGGGATCTGTCCGTGTGGGTGAGTGTATGGAAAATACTGTCTCGGGATGGGGAGGTCATGAGGATGCCGCCCTTCCCGACTTTCGGTGAGATCCTTTGTCCAACATCTCCGGTGGACGTTGGTGGGGCAGAAACTTTTCGGAATTTTATCGAAAATTTCCCAGTTTGTGTTGACACTGATGCATTTCCAAGTGAGGGCATCGTTTGGCTTCGGCTCACAGCACCAAAAGCATCCTTCTGAACCGGAGCTGCAATGTATCCACAAAGTATCCGCCCAAAACATGCACACAGAGCATTCTTCATGGCCAGACGGAATTCTTTGAGATGGTAAGCGTATAAAAAGGGATTGAGTGCAGAATTGGCATGGGATAAAATTATTGTGAAATTCATTAGCTCCATTGGAACGGGGAAGTCCCGGTAGAATGCCTGTAAAATCATATTTTCTCAGTTTCTAATATTAATTGAATACATATTACATATACCTTAACATTTGACTTTTAGGACAGTTCCTTTACAACGTTAACAAAATATAAACATGCACATTTGGACTAACGTAAGATTGCTAACCTGAATACAATTAATGGTGTAAAGTGGCATCCAACATATCATGAAGAAAAGGACAATAATGCCTAACTTCTTGGCTGCTTTTGCCTCTCGTCGTTTTTCAGACTGAATGATTCGCATCATCTGTGTTGAGCCCCGAGTATCAGAGTTAAGAGATCCTGATCGTGAAGCTTCTGATGGCCTTCGGCCCTGCGGAGCAAGAGTTCCTTTCTGCCTTATCTAATAAGGGAATCACCAAAGTCAATCAATAATTTATACATGCCTTTTTTTTAATATTCAATTTTATTCTATTCTTCCTCAAGATAAAATCATCAATATCAATCCCTACAGATTCCATTGACATCCTTTCCCACGTCTGCATCTTGTAGTAGCATAACAATTATTCATGCCTCTACCATTGTATTGATGTCCTGTTGCTACAGTAAATTGTACTACAATAAATCAATTGATAATTGGCTGAGATAAAATCCAATATATACGATACTCGTAATGCAAAATGCAAACAATACTAGCAAATCCCCAAGTCCAATTTCTACATCGTATTTTTAAGTAGACTATTTGGAATTAGGAATTTAGAATGGTTGAAGAATAAGGATAAGATTACATAGATAATTACCCCCCAAAAAATATAATAAAATTTAATAAATGGATGACGAACCTTAATGAGAACGACGTGGTAAATGTATCCATAGAAGCAAGCCATAAGTAGTGCTGGAAAGACAATTGTTGCAAAGTACAAAAATGTCAAGTAGCTGTAGCTCATGACTTTTGTAAAGTAGCAGAATTCTCCAGGAGGATCCGTCCATCCTGAGTGGTTGTACCAGCCAAACAGTGGGAGAAAGCCAATTATTGCTCCCACAAACCAACATATAAGGATGATTCCTGAAATATTTACACACAAATACATCCACAATGAAAACCATATTCGTCATATCCTTTTACTTGAGTTCAGATGAACTTCATTTGAAATTTGAACTTTGTGTCTCTTGAACTCAAATTTACTGAAAAATGTAGACTCACGTACTCACTCCCTCTCAACTCTCAACACGAAGAAAAAAACAATCAAAATGATAGAAAGTCAAAAATTAAAGTGCCAGCAATCATCATAGAAATATGATAAGACATGCTGAGTTTTAACACTTCCATCTTTAGGCTACAGCCTGCGGAGTTCAGTAGCAGTTTAACCAGGAATAACTATAACCATTTTTGTCTATGTGTTTATTATACAATTCATATGGCAGATGCATAATAAGACAGCCACAGGCCAGAGAGCTTCAAGATGAAGACTAAAAGAACATATATGACCAAAGTGACGATTGCAAAAGTCAGGGAAGCAGAATGTCAATGCCAATGTCGTATACAAATACAATAGAAGAGAGAAGATATATATATATAGGCCCGGCACTGACTTTGACACCAGCACTTCGTCCCAGTCATTTTTTCTCAGGCCAAAATAAACAGCGGATTTCAATCAGCATTTCATACTAAGGCGTGTCTCTCAAAACTCTCTCACTCTAGATTGCTGACAACTCCATACTCCATACGTCCATATAAAATAACCTGCCAAAATAAAATTATATTCATCTATATTCGCTAATACTCTAATATAAACTAGATATATGCACGTAATACATATCCCACACTGTTTTCCTCATAACTCTGTTAACTTTTACTAGAGGATACCCACACACCTTATATCAAACTACAAATACTGCAAACTTAATAAGAGCAATCCATTTTGCTTACGCGCATATAATGTTTTTTAATTTAATTTTAGTTTTAACTCTGCCAAGAACTCTAAGCTTAGCTCTTAAGGAATAAAAAACTATAATTGTTTTTATCTCCATACCCATTGAAATAACGTGTCCCCAGCCCGCAGACTCTATACACGTAACAGGGCAAAAAATCTACTGCAGCTCAATTATGTAGGTACTACTTTGGTATTTACTTATTACAATTATTATTGTTGTTTTGTGTCAATACTTGCGTGGGAATCAATAGTTTGAGTAAAATTTTCCCAATGTTGCTTGTCATTGCGAAATGGTCTGTCTGTCTCTGTAATTTACTTCCATTAATTTCCCATTTCAAATCGTCACACGGAGTCAAGTATGGCACTGATGACGACGGCGAATTGTCTTTCCTACATTACATAGCTCCAGGTAGCTTAAAGTTATCTGTCCATTACAGCTATTACACGGAAAATAACATAGATATTGATGCTAAAGATACAGAGTCTACATTGTGTAAATGGTGTGTAAAAAGTATGATGATGTTCATGTCTCTTTTTTTCATCGTTCATAATAACATAACATTTTCATCCTTGTTCATTTGCTGTTCATTTCTTGTGGACGTCCACGTACTTTTGCGATTATTTAGACGAGGGATGATGTGATGTACTCTGACTGAATCTTGTGGGTTTGATATTTGATAATATTTTGTGTGTAGATTTTATTTTTTACATTTACTCATAGCCATCATGGTATTATGGCCTCTGCTGTCATTCTATATTCCTAATCCAAAACTTTGTTTCAACTTTCAACGAAAACGTTGGACGCGTTGACAGCCTATTTGTTGTGACCGCCAATTTTATTCAAATAAATACACCCACTTGAATCAACTACTGATACTGGTCTGGCTCTGGCTCTGAGTGCAGTGCAGTGTAGGCAAACGGAGAGAGTCAATTCTGGACTATGGGCTATGAATAATAATATAACCTTGCATTTTGCATTTTAAATAATAAACGTTGCATTTGAATTTATGTAATACGTTTGCAATAATTTCAATTCCTTAGATATTTGTTTTACCTAGAATTCAATGTTCTATAGTTGGCCTTAGTCGACCTGTAAGATGAACGTCAGCCAGACGTCAAGTCAAGACGGGATTTCCTTTTTAGAAATTACTTTTTACTGATTCTCCGCAACTTTACTCAGCTTATTTTATTTGTTTGCCCCCTCAAAATCATATTGCAATGCAATACACATGCATCACCTATACAGAGGGTTTTCTATGAACTTTGCTATAGTTCCGCAAATATGACAAATCCAACGCTAATTCATATACAGGCAGTGTACAAGTATAGCGTGATGCTTGAGTTGGAATGGGTATGTGTAGTATTTGACAGTGCGCCTTTGTTCGGGGCTGTAACCTGTCTGTGCGATCAATACCACTAGGAACACTAATGTTTCTAACTGAACTTCCACTTCCACTCCATGTGATGATTTATAGGCATTCGGAAATTTCTGCCCCGGACATTCCCCCCGGGCATTTTCCCTTCGAAAATATCCCCCCAATACCCCAATCAATAACACCGGAAATGTTATCTCCATGTGCATTTTAGTATCCTTAAAAAGACTTGGGGATGTCCGTTGTTGCTGATTGCTTGGGGTGGAAAATGTCCGGGAGGAAAATGTCCTCCAACCAATGTATGAGATCCAACAAGTAACGAAGTGCCCCTTCAGCTTTTCAACACAATTACGATTAGACAAATAAAGTTTTTCATCAATTACTAGCTATACGTCCATTACTAAACACTGAGGGTCAGATGTTGACTTGACATTCAGAATCACACTTTTCCCCTCACAATCAGTCATAACCGTATTTGTTGACTGCGTATTGACTTTTATGTTCCTGCTCAGCATTGAGCCGAGTGTGAGTATAATAATATTATGTAACTACATTATGCGTAGGTATAAGTACATGCAGAAAACTGCATATACTGCAAAAAAAATAATGGGAATGGAATTGGTTATAGATTGTAAAATCATATCTCACTGCTTTTTAAGCTCGTTCGTGTAGGCGATTTCATAAATTGTATTATTTTTTAATAACCATATAATATATAGTAGCTAAACTATTATAATTCGTATTTGGTTATTCCTACAGTATCCTCCAGTTACCCTTACAATTACCATTATTATATGTTGTCGTTACTACACCAAGAAGCCTTTTGTGTATATATTTATAGAGACCGCTAACAAATGCTATAGTTAGGATCATTTGTCTCTTTCACTTCCACTGCAGTAAGAATCAACAATAATAATAATTCACTGCCTCTCAGCCTACATAAAGAGACGTGTATATATAAACACATCCGGCCTCAAAACCAATTAGGTAATGTGTGTAGTAATCAAATCATACGCAGATAATTGGAACGCAGTTTCCCTTCCCTTGGAATTGGGTCTGTTCGATGTTGATGTTGATGTTGTGTTGACTGTCTTTGCTAACACGGTGGCTCACTCATGACAACGAAAACGACTAAAAAAGTACGACATTAAAATTTGCGAGGAAATTCCCTTTTTGGTCTCTAGCTGTCTGATAGATGATTCGCTATATACCCTATAGAATATAGTCACTATATATCCGCCGCAATGTATCTGCACTTGAAGATAATAGTTTAGTATTATCCTTTCTGTTATTGCCTTCGGGATTATTCTACTATAAACTACTTAAACTTGAATAAAAATGTTTATGGGGTGTTCTGCTTAAGTAAGTGCATTGTCGTTATTTTCCCAAACACTATTAAATTACATATTATGCCACTGTCGTTGTCGTTGATGTTTTCTGTTGGCGCTGAACTAGAAAATAAATTGAAAGAAAAGAGCTTTACATTGGGACTAACTATATCCTAAAATAAATATTTTTTGACAGCCGCATTTTTTTTTGTCGTCATTGTCGTCAGTCGTCATATCATCGTAATCGTCCAGATTGATGCTAAAATTTAGAATGAAGCAAACAAGAAAAAAGAAGAATAAAACAAATACCGGATGCAGTCACACCCCGTGCACAAATACGTAATTAACTAGGCAGGATCAGGATTGAGTATGATATATGCAATACTACGGTAGTAAAAACTTTTACTAGTTGTTCAACCACTATATGTGTATAAAACCAGACGTGTGGGTATATATAGCTCTGTAGTTGTAATTGTAATTGGTAGCAATTAACGATCATCCTATAACGTCCACAGATATTAACAAGCATATTGCATTTATAAACTGACGATGAGTTTCCCCAAGTTTTAAAATTTGCTATTGATCTCGGCATAGTCAGTGGGAAAAGAGGTGGATTGAGGATTGAAGCCGTCCAGCCGTCCTAAGTCAATTCCCACACCTTTCCCTTATGTCTCGGCGGTCTTAATTACTATCTAGCGAACTACTCGGTGACTAAACAAATTATTCGTATATAAACTGTTAATAATGCACACACACACACACACATATCGTCTGTGAAGAAGAACCATAAAATGACCCATATCCAATTTAAGCTACAATCAAAATGAACTATGTCATAAAAACAAAATTAGAAACATTCGTAAAATGTTAATTTAGAGTTTTTGAAAAAAGTAAAATGTTCTAATTCCATGTTTTTTAAAAGGTGCAAAATGTTCTATTTTCATGTTTTTTAAAAGGTGCAAAATGTTCTAATTCCATGTTTTTGAAAAGGTGCAAAATTTTCTCATTCCATGTGTTTGAAAAAGTGTAAAATGTTCTATACACATGTTTTTGAAATGTGTAACATGTTCTATTAAAATGCTTCAAAGCATATTTGAATATTTTTGTAGATAGTTGATATTTTTTTAGCTAAAAATGGGTATGGGTCATTTTGGTTCTTCACAGACGATATGCCAAAGCTTCGAATTTATATTTTTTGAAGTATAGGTAGGTATGTATGAATTTGTAGATTCTGTATCTACACTCCTTTTGAAAACCGAACGCTGCACAAATATGTAATTATATAAACTAATGAATTTACATACTTACCTGGCTACGTTAGTAGTTCGAGATGACACCATTACTGCATGGGTCATGTACCTAACTCACATAGCCATTAATTCATGTGAGACTCACAAATACCGAATGCCCATGAATCAATGAACATGGTACGGTATGGTGGGGTTTTGTTGGAAGACAGGAGTACGAAATTGAAATTGAAAAGGCATCTGCCTATACAGTCACAGTGCAGCATAGGAGTGGAAGTAAGTAGCGGTAGCAGCGGTCGGTTATGTGATATAAATTGGAGGTGATACTATGTATGCGGCCAAATTGGTCGCATTGGGGGATTTTAAATCTATCAAATATAGGAAATCCTAACCGCACTCTAACTCTATAATAACTTGAAAATAGCCACAGTCTGTTCATTAATATTCATTGAATCTGTCCCACTGGACTCTACTGCAATATCTATTTTCAAAATATTCCCTCATTTTACACTTAACAGTCTTCCGCTCAGCTCATTTTCTACGTTGTACTGCTCTCGCCCGTCTCGTTCCCGTCCATTCCTGATTTATTAGCTTCAGTTCTTTTTTCATACTTTATTTAATCCCCCCCTGCTAGTTTTAAGAAAAATGAGAGTACTTATCCACATTCCACAGCTTCGATCGTTTTATTTTCTTGTATGTTTTCTACCATTTCTTTCCTTTCTACTTTTAGCTGTGATTTGGCAGAAATATAAAATAAAAATTTAAGGAGATGGGAAAGCTCATTTAATTATGATATTGTACAAGTGCGTGGTCAGTTTGGCTGGCGTCAATTTTCATAGTAGTGTACCCCAGAGAAATGTCGTCAAAAGAGTCTAATAATTTGTGACTTGTAATATTACACTCATAAACATTCATAGCATTAAAAATCAAACAAAAATTGGAATGAATTTTTGACGGCTTTTCTCGATTTAATTCAGATTTTCGCACAGTTCACAGTTTTATAATTTTTTGATGCTTTTAACTTTCGTCTTATAAAAATAAGACAATTCAGAAATGCTTGTTTAATGGCCTGCAAAAAATTGATACTTATTAATGTTTCGTCAGTACAGATATTCAATTTAAACTCATTATGAAAGTGTGAAATGTGGAATGACATTTTATAGCGCACATATGTGCGGTATTATTATGGGCATGCATTATTAAATAATATGTGTATGTGATAATAATCATTACACTTTTAAAATTGCAGCCATAATTAATGCGTTAACCAAAATCTATTGATGCGAGCATCTGTACATTTGGCGAATGAATTATTTATTTATTTGTTTTCTTTTTATTGGTTCTGTGAACATGAACTGAGAAAGATCCCTGACTCCTTATCTTCATCCTCATATTGTGTAATGTGTACCTATAGTGTCTTGTTGTCCGGTAGTTGATTCTGATATTTGATTATTACACTTCAAACATAATAAATTGCACGAGTCTCCTTCCCAGTTTCCTTCAGCAAATATCCCATAAAAGGATTTAAAAAATTGACAATGAAGCTGTCTCGACTTGACTTGAGTCCAAGTCCAAGTCGACATCCACATCCACATCCACATCCACATCGGCATCGACATGGACACAACGCAACGGTGCTATATCCATGTGTAGTATATCTATGTCTATACTTTAAAGACCTTTCTCAGTAATTATAGTCGTAAAGTCATGTTTCCTCTACAGCTATAAAGTTTTAACATGAACGTCGTCACGTACGACGCTGGTCTTGGTCCTGGTCCTGGTCCTGGTGGTACACTCAATCAATCTAGTTGTCGAGGGACTCAAAAAAGCAAAAGTACTTTCCTACGTATAGGTACATATAGAAGTAGAGTTCAAGTTTATAGGCCCTTATAGCTTTACTCAAATGGCCCTCCTACTACTAACCTTATATCACGATGACGATCACATAACATAAACATCATAGTAGTAATAATAATAATAATAATAGGATTATTATATTACATACATATTTTTGAGTGCACCTACATACCTACCTACCTACGTTGGAAATTCGTCAGTCCGTCCGTTGTTCGTGGAATATCAACATTACATATTCAAATATTCCACAATCTACTCGCACTATGGGACATGAATGAATCCATGAACTTATTTGGTTTTTACAAACAAAAGCCTTCCATCCCATTAGTCACACAGTCCACACTGCAGCTCATTAAATTTCGCATAATCGCTGTCTCAATGATAACGACATGATTTCGAAAAATACAAATAATTTATTGATCCACCTAACAAATAAGTACATTCATGGCGAGGAGATCATTTTGTGCATATTTTCTAGTGTACATAATTTGGAATTGGAACTAGAATTTAAAGGCATGCCACTTCATAATGAGGTGCTAACGTTAACTTTTCCACAATTATAATGTGAAATTCCTGCGCACTACTCTTCACAGTCAGCAGGAAAAATATATTTTACTGCATTTAACATCGTTTCCCTTCCATATTTTTCATATTTAATTTTAATAGATACAAACCTTCCTTGTTAAATTGTATTCTAATAACTAGAGCTTTTTAATGAACAACTTTAAATATGAGTAATTTTCCAGATTACATAATTCTCACATTAAAATAAATTAATAGGTAGTTTTCTATTAGTTACTCGTGCTACTAAGGATCTTGTAGAACATAAAACAAACAGCAACTTTAATTATGACAATGCAACTTATTCGCTGTGCAAGGTAAACAAAAAATCCAAACTTCCAATAATCAGTTTGAATATAAATTAGACGTATGTATATACTATATACCTCCCCGATTCCAAATCCAATTCCAATTCCAAACCAGAAAATAAATATGTATATGTATATCCAATTGGTACGGTAGTACTAATAGTTGTTGTTAATGTCAGTTTATGTTTCTGCCTTTCAATTTCAATGGGGGAAAAAGGGATTTCAAATTGTAAATAAATAAAATGTAAAGATTGTGAGAGTAGGTGTCATTTAATTGGGTGTTCGTACTTGATATTTTACATGCCGTCCGTCCATATCGTGTACATAGGTAAACATGAAACATAGTACCTACTTACACAGTTTGCAAGAAAGAAAAATATCCCCTGTCGACGCAGTATATGTAGGCACTATGTTTGCGTTTGCATACATTGGCTCTTGGTTTGTTATCTGTTTGAATCTAGTTTTGTAGTTCTCATGAACTTGAACTGCCCACTTCCATGCGTACTTATATGAATGGAATTGCATATTTGTATATGAAAGGAAAGTGCCAAGTGAAACATTTTTGTATGTTTAGTATGTTTACAAACAGTCAAAAATAAAAACAAGTTTAGACCCATTCCCATTCTAATTTAAATAGTATTCGCATTAATATATAGGAATGTTATATTATGTACAGAGCCCAAGTCAAATTCCAAGTCGCAAGTCGACGCAGCAAGTGTCATAGAATAATCTCAAGCACAACAATAACAATGACAATAACAATAACAACAACAGTACAAATATGTACACCACTTCCAAAAAAAAATCTAAATTAATATTCCAATTCCAGAAGACCATCGCTCCAAATATAGGAACAACACATATTATTTTGTAATTGGTCATAATAACAATAATTCGAAATGTAAATTTTGAATAATCATAAAAATGGATTGAAATAATTGAAAAACTCAGGAAGGGGTATAGAGTATAGAGGAACGAGGAGGGACGAGTCTCTGTAGTCGCCACAAAATAAACTTGCTAAATTGTTAATGGAATTATATAGCGTATCTACAGATATTTGCCCAGTCGTGTACATATTGCAGAGTGATTGAAGCTTATTACTGTTATTATGCCTATACTTTTTGTCCTCTCGACCAGCCTATCGATATACTCCTCGCCCTATACATATATGTATCTACAGATAGCTCATCTCAAAATCTCAACCTATATTATCATAAATTCTTAATAATAATAATTATTGTATAGGCAATCTCTTTTCAATTTCCTTTTAACAGTCCATGCTATTTCATGTATGTAAAGTAACTCTCAAAGCGATGTACTCAGCACATACAATATGTAGACGAATGTGGACCGTCGTAGAATTCTCAATGGGGTGGTGCAAAACAAAATCAAAATGGAAAAATGGCATCGCTCATTCAATGATTATTTCATATGGAGTGACTGGATTTTGGATAGCTTCGTTTGCAACATTGGCATTAAATAAGATGGAGCATACTTGCAAAAATTAACCAACCTGTGTTAAACTAGATTGATGAAATAGAAGATGTCGTAAAAGAGATGTACCTACCTACTTATATTGCTATATGGTAGTACATAATATATCTACCTTTCACCATCAACCATTTCATTAAAATTTAAAAACAAAATACTTTTATCCGAAAACCGATTATTGTAAGATATTGCCTTTCGCCTCTGACCATTAAAAATAATTTAAGCTGCAATTAGTTACAACAGCCTGTACACGTTTCACTATTTTTCCTGGCACAGGCTGTAAGTAGGCTTTACATTATTACTACGTGTGAGTTTTTCCATTTTTTGTGTAAGGCAATACAGCGTACAAGCATAAATTTTTAAAAAATTTCCCGTGCAGAGTTGAAAGGATAGGAATTCCCACTTCCCACAGTTTCACCAATAAGCAATTTCATTTTCGTTTCTAATAAGGATGGAAAGGAAGAAAGGCCCAAGTTTTTATAGTCGTATTATACACACAACAGTGTATAAATTGACAGGGATAGAGACGGTGATTTTTCTAACCTAACTAAGTAGCATGTGTGTGTGTGTCTTCCATCGATTTGTTCACTTTTTTTATCGTTCAGTTTGTTGAGGTTCATCGTGCAGATGCTTCCGGTATGAAGAATGCTCGTGACAATTACCAAACGGTACCTACACGATACATTTGTTCCCTTCCTGTCCAGGACCGCCACCGCAGGAGCCAGCTCCAGCTCCAGCTCCAGAAGATTCAAGGAGAAATTAAGTCGTGAAAAAGGACACGTCGTGCTCAAAATGGCTCAACTCGACCCAAAAGTTTTCGCCATCTCCGTTTCCTTCATGTCTCTCCTCAGACAGAGTGTACACACACATCGCATCAATGTATTGCGTAATATTTCATGGCTCACAAAATACGACAATACATACAAGGAGGAGAGTCTAGTTGTCTTAAGAGTACCAGTACCAGTACCCACAGACTCACACTATAGTTTAGTTTTTGAAATGCGAAACCTTTCAAGTATAGTCTCTTGGCTGGATGGATAATGTTGTGTGTTATTAGGAAATACTTTGAAAAATCATCCCGCACAAAATGGCAACTATATATCATGAGGGCTACATACTCCCAACTGTAAACAAGCAACCACTTTATTTACAAGGGCTATTATCTGAGTGTGTACTTAATGCCTATAGCTCCTGGACAATGAGCGTAACTGCTCGTCGACATGATTTGCTCCTTGAATTTGTCACAGTAGTTAGGTCTAACCCGGCAGTATGCTGTATTACATCAGTATATAGTATAGGTTCAATGGGACTAGTGACCGTACAAAACCCACGCACTAGTTAGTCTACTCATACGACAAAGACCTCTGCGTTGGAATGAGTAATTATACTCTTACCTAAAATACTATGCTCTCCTTCAACTAGAATTCACCGGATCAGGTGAATAAATCTTGTCGGGACAATTTAAGGACCGGGACAAAGCTTGAGAATCTTATTTACAATTAGAGGCAGAAAATAAAGATTAAAGTCATACAGACAGAGACAATTGACGGGACATTACTTTAAACCCGCGTAGAAACCAGGGAAGGTCGAGAGCGAGACGCATCTAATGTAATGGTTGTCTATATGTGTGTCAAATGCCTCTAACCTGTCGGCATTATCTGTTTTAGTGCCGAGTGGAACAATGAAATACATAATATAATGCCGGTGCGACAGGTAATAATGAATGTCGTAGGGCATCCATGAGGTCATGTAGAGAGCGGAAGACATAGCAGTAAACGCAGTATATTCTGGACGACTCTGTCTCCAGTATTATTCCAACTTCCTTTGACTTTTTACATGGTGGTGGTTGGAATTTTTAAGCGTGAGCATTGTATTTACAATAAATAAAACTTGATGCATGTACTCCCTTGCTAAGTGCCTGTCTGTCTCCTCTTGTTGTGTCATGTGATAGCGGTGGTTAAATAGCTATTTGGATGACAATGACTGTTATGTGTACGTGTGGAATGCCATGCAGGATCCAATTGGCTCGGTGAGGAAGAAAGAAATTATAACTAACAAACAGCAACGAGAACGACACAGCAAACTGTGTCAACATCAGCATCAACTCTCCTCAGGTTTGTTTTATTACTCACAAAAACTCACGATCAGAGTCCCAGTGAGTAAATGCACTCCCTCTTTTCCATAAGTGAAATGTTTATTTACGTGACCATAGGGATTGACTGAGTAGAAATCCTTATGATTTCCGAGCTGTTTTTTGTCTGAGTATATTATACTAATCCTAAAGAAAACAAGTCAAAATTGTAATCAAGACCAAACATTTTTTCTCTCCCTCTCAAAGGCTCACAGTGATTTCCAGAAGAAACAACAGTCCCTGCACCATATTACTGTCACACTGAATTCACTAAACTAAAATCATCAAAAGAAAAAACTTTCAAAAAAAGTATCAACTTTTGTAAGGACGTGTCGGGATCAAGGTCCGACAAGACGAAGAATTTACATTCTCGTGTCAGAGACAACTATGTAGCTGACACATGACGCCTTTGCCTTCTACAGTTCTAGACGCTGTCTCAATTTGTATTTTTTGTTGTTGGAGTCACGTTCATTTCTGTGCTATAGCTTCACATGGAGTAAAATGGACATGAGAATCATAGCCGTCCGAACCGAAGTCATATGAGTTTTCGATTTTATGAAATAGGGAAATGAATGGATGGATGGATAGTTAGTTCTTATAGTTGGCTTCGGCTGGACTTGTATGAATGCATGCACAATTAACGGGGGAGATCTACATACACACGTATATGGATAAACTTCAGACATGGCTAGAGAGATTCAATTTCCGCCAGTTTAATTGATTACGGCTACGACCCAAAGGAAAGTCAATGACCCTATACCTCCCACCCCTCCCTCCCTTACATGTAGGTAGGTAGGTATATAGTTCCCCTGTAGAAAAAAATTAATCTTGCAAAATACCGTCAAGCTTCTAATAGAGCCCGTGGGCTCTATTTAAAAAGTTGGTCCACGACCTGGGCTGTATTGGAGACCCGGGCTGCATAATAAAATACTTATCCAGACTCGGGCTTTATTGAAAAATGATTTATTTGTGTTCTAAAAGAAACTTTGCGGCTTCCTATTCACGGTTTACAACGTCAGAGGACAGATATGAAAGGGAAAGGTGCGGTAGCTCAATGTTCTGCTCAGTCAGTATTTTTCGGATCGGTTTTCGCTTTCGGTGGGAAGCCTCGTCATTTCTTGTCGTTTCCATTCATTATAATTAATCAGCTTATGTTAGTTTCATTCTGGATTAGGTAAGTATGTTGAATTATGTTCGGATTTCAATTTGTTATTTCTTGTCGTTTCCATTCATTATAACTAATCAGCTTACTCATGTTAGTTTCATTCTGGATTAAGTTAGTAAGTTGAATTACGTTTGGATTTCGATTTTGTTTATGCTTTTTCCTTACACCATTACTAAATTCATGGCTATAATAAACCGCAAAATGGGATATTTTGTGATCTATGTGTGCGTCACAGTCGTCATCGGTCTGATCGAAAGAGCCCAATAACAGTCTTGGGAAGTGTGGAATGTGGCAATGTGGCCTGCTTTCATTTAATTACAATTTAAAGCACGTATAATTTCAGATCTAACCCACCAAAGCGACAATGTTAAATACTTTCATGCGTAAGCAATTGCGTGAGCTGCGTAAATACTACCTAAATTTGCAGTCCAGTGAACTGTCTCTCTATATTACTTCTGGCCTTGGTATGAAGATACCGTAAAGCTCCAAATAACTCCCGGGAGCTTCTGCATTGAATCAAGTGAGGAGGAGTTTATATGCTTATACTCTGGTTTCCAATTGCTCCCGGGTCTAAAGCAAAGTTAGATGAAACTTCGCTTGGGAATTATTTGGAGCTTTACGGTAGTTATCATTTAAAAGCCTGGGTCTGGAGCTATACCTACTACTTACATTGTAACGCTATATGTTCGTTAGCCCTGCAATAATCTCTGATTTAATTTAGATTCTCATTGAAATTTATGTGACTGATACAATTGAGGTTGTGCTTGAGGCTACAGATGATACAATCCAACACTTACAAATAGTGACGACATTGCTTGCGTCACAGTCTCTCTCTCTCTCTCTCTAATCGTAAGTACAGTACTCAAGTTTCACTTAAGGATTAAATGATGCAATTTTTCAAATTATTTTTAGCCTGGAACATAGGGAATTTTAATATTTTATTGGGAGTGTGAGACACACTGCCCACTCCCATATTACGTGTCTAGGTACCTATTTTACTAATACTACCGAATTACAGAAGCCTATACTTTCAATTAGGAAATTTCTTACGGTGTCGGCTTTCGTGCCCAAAGTATTTTGTATAATTAAAAACGTCAATTTTCTTGCGCTGGCTCTGGCTCTATTATGGAATAAAAACGAATTATTATCATTATGGAAATTACGGGGCAACAGAACAAAGGAACTAAACAGTTCATCGTTTGAATGAGGTAATAATATTGATGTAATAATAATAATGTTGATTGTAGTAGTTACAAAGGCAGGTATTATAGGTAGGCAGCTTTTAATGCGGAATGTCCTACATAAGCTTCCCATATACATACTGTATGTATGGGCTGCATTTATATGTAAATGAGCATTACTAGAGAGGAAATATGACAGGAGCGGGCGGCGGGCATCATGCCTCAACGAAGTTCAGAGCGTTGGTGTTGATAATTTCTAGTGTTTCTAGTAGTATACATTCTATAAGCTTGATTTTATGATAACTACTCCGGTACAGGGTACAGCCAGTGCGAGACTTTCACATTCTAGGTAAATTCATATTCATCAAAGTAGGCACAATAGTATGACTGACTAGTTGACTGAGTTGAGAGCTGACTGGCAGGGAAAGCAATAGTAGATGCAGAAGCAGAAGTCAACGAATTAGAAAGTATTTAGTTCATTGGGGTGAAGGTGGACCCGTGGGACTTTTACTTCTGACTTACTACTTACTCCTATATTCTCCGTTACTTTACCCAATGTACCTACATACCTATAGGTATATAACCTTTGTATATGAAATTCAGCTTCACCTACTTTATTACCTTCAAATATAGTGTAATGAGTCTATACAAATTTTGTGTAAGCTTCAAAAAAAATTCGTCACGCAACAGAGGAAAATTCCTGGAAAAGAGTAATTGCCTTCGAGTAAAATCATGTCACCTAGCCAGTCAGCAGTGTGTCTCCTACATGATTATAATATCAGTAGATTCCAGGACTACGTACCCTGTGTCAAGCTATGCATATGTATTTTTATACTATGCAGACATAAGAAAAGGGTTACGGTAGAAAGTATAGAAAGTAGGAAATACAAAGCAGAGAGATGCGATGCAACAATTCTCTTGTCATGCTATTGCTATTGCTATTGGCTATAAGTGTTTTTTGACTCAACGAAAAAAAATGGCTTGTATTTGTGTGTGTGTGTGTGTGTGTGTGTGTAGTTTTTTGGGATTGAATGCCGTTTTGGTGCGGTGCGCGTGTTTAAAAGATTAAAGTTGACAGGGCAGGCGAAGACGGCTGAATTCTCGGCATTTAGATATAGTGTGTGTCATGTGTTTGGTATTTTGAGGGAGCCCAGTGACAGTAGTGTTATAGAACTGTATGTAGTAGTTTAAATATGCCCCCACAATATACCGATATATCGAAGTTTCATTTCCAATTTATTCTTTCGCGAAAACAAAGTTTCATTATCGGTGGCTGTATTGATTAGATATTTGAGTTTGAGTCAACTGATATTTCAACCTCATTTCAAGTCAAAATAATAAACACGTTTCTAAAGTACAATTGGAAAAGTGCTCCGAATTTCAATGAAGGGGACTTTGCAGGAATCTATGAAGTTACTTGTTTACGAACAAAAACTCTTATCTGTCAAAACACAACAGCTAGGATAAATGATCGCCTTATACAACACAAGTCCTCATTGTCCAACTAAACAAATTTGACAAACCCTAGAAACAACTAACGTTTTCGTTTTTGTTTTCAAACTATAAACAACTTTTCCATGCCAATATTTCAAATTTAAACTCATCCAATAATTCCAGGAAAATGTCATATTATGCCTTGGGAAGTTGGGAAAGAACGACTTGGATACACATAAAAACTACTAGGAAATGTGTATGCGTGTGGTTTGAAATTCGAACCTAAGTAATTTAGACATAAGCTGCACGCATTTACAGCATTTTAGTAAGTAAAGTATGCATATTCTTAATTATTCTTTTTAGATTAGTGCCTTCTTATCTGTGCCACAAAACATCGTGACAAGTGTGTTTTAATGCGAAAAGGCAGAGTACCTACATATGTAAATATATTGTCTATGCTTTAACCCATATGATCAAGCATAAATCAAAAAAATTAAACAGAGTAAAAAAAATTAAAAAAAAATATACGCCAGTTGTTACATTCAGAATAGCCACCTTTGAAGAAGCTGTAATTTTTGCTATAAAGTTTCCGTGCTGTATGTACCCTGTATCGTGGCGGTGCCTTACATTAAGGCAGAGTCGTTTCAACTTTATGTATGTTGATAGCTGTGGGTAATTTGCTCGGGAGTAATAATTATTTTTAAATTTTAAATTTTTTCATTCTGGCACCTTTTGTTTGAGCGCGATATTTTTAGTGTTTTTCTGTCTAAATTCCCAACTCAATGAATTTATTGCCTCCCCCAACCTTCCAGTTATTCAGTTTAAGTGTCAGTTCCAGGGTTTTTCTTACTCAATCTCCTCCTTTTCCCACCCACGCCTACAATAAAATTCCAGACTATATAGCTTGAGAAATTTCATTTCAGAAGAAGCAATAACATCTGTATTGCCAAGGAACATGATGATGCAAATCATTCCAAAGTTTTTTATGAAGTCCGCTATAGTGTATAAGCTCATAAATAAACTGTGGAATGGGTTGTAAAATGAGAACATAAGTTGTGTATAAATGCGGTTTTGGTTCTCTTTCTGGTGGCTAATTCTGAGGTAGTGCCCATGACTTAAGAAAGTAAGAAGGTAATTTTTTATTTTTGGATTTAATATTAAAGCTACATATAATATGGAAGAAGCTTACGAGGAAACCACGCTACTTTCTATCATGGCGGATGGCGAATAGGCCAGAAATATTCTCGCTTTTAAATTCAGCACTTCTGTAGTAACCTAGAAAAATAGTAAAACTTGTTGCGCCTGAAGATTTTTTTTCCAACGCATATTAGTACGCATGATTTTTTTAATATAAAATCTGGAAATTTTGACCTGCAAACTGTTTTTAAATTTTAAAGTTAACTCTTGTGCCGCAACAACTTTTAACATTTTCTGGGTTACTAGGAGTGCTAAATTAAATAAATGGTCACGTAGTTCGCCGCAGCTTAGTTCCCACGTTAGCGCTGTCTGTAAGCGACAAAATATGAAAATGTAGGAAAATACATAAAACATAGCATGTTTGGCTTGGTGGGTGCATTAACGCTCGAGGAAACATACAGTTCCTGCTCCGACAGTCAATGGACTGATACTGATTATGCAATAACTCTAAGAACCTCCCGTCTTTCATTGGGAAAATATTGATTTTGCAGTTAAAATAAATTGTGACTTTCGAGAGAGAGAGAGAGAGAGAGAGAGAAATACGCACTGAGCAAAATGATATGTATTTATGTGAGGAAACTTGTTCAGTCTAAGTTTCAATGAGCTCAGCCCATAACTCCTCTTATAGACGACAAGGAGAAAAATTAATATTGGCCCTACAGGGTGACAGGTCTGACTATTTATTCTAAACTTCATTTTCATTCTCTTATCATTTTTTTGTTGTCTATTACAAAAGTAGGTAGACTCCTTGGAAGTTCCATAATATTATATTCCTACTTGCTCAACTCCAACTCCAGCTCCAACTCCAACTATAGGATATGACTCAGTCAGACACGTAAACATGGAGAACAACTCAATAAGAATTATTGTAATAGTATTGGTAGATAATATCCATGCAATTTGTATTCCTCACCAACATGTTGATGTTGATAGAAGTACAACCCCTAGACAGTGTCCAAACAAAAGGATCCACTCATTTTTCTCTCCAACTTTCACATTATTTCCCCTCAACACGAATACATTACACAGACTTTCAAACGGAATGAAACACAGAGCCTGTCATATGCCTATAATATTCCGGGATATATAACCAACAAGGTAGGTACTTACGTACCCTCAGTACAGCACAGTAAATTTGAGGATATTCTTTTAACGTTTTTGCATAAGAGTATACAGGAAGAAACCTTGGAAAAAAACCTTATGGACATAATGTATTCCTTCCAGCTACTCGATTTTGAGTAGAGCTCTCATACAATATATGAGGATTCTGGAGGATATGACCAATGGATGAAATTGCTGAACTTTCTGAGCTCATAAAATATGAAATGGGATAATTAAGTTGCTGCATCGTTTCTTCCTCTCTGTATTATTGCATTATTACGTCTCCAAGTATCTCTGTACATATTGTTTTAGTTTTATAGTAATGGAAATTACCACAATAATAAGCTAGATCAGCCAGACATTTGTCATACACATCTCTGTAAGTTTACAGGCTTTACACTTTTGAGACTTGAACCAAAACTGCACTGCAGCTTAATGTATGCTCTTGTCATTGCCCTCCCGGCCCACCGTTTCCTTTCCTTTCCTTCCCAGTTCCTACTCCTACAAAAACCAATGCAGCGGAAGGTCTTTCTTTTCTTCTGAGGGCTCTTACTGGAACTGGACACCAACACAGTATAGTGCCTGTTCCAAAGTAATATCTACAGCTTATATCTTATATACCAATGTATCTCTCTCTATATACACAAACGCTCTCCCGGCGATATCTTGAAGACAAAAGGAGGAGGAAATTTCTGGAGGGAAAAATTGCTCGAGTTTTGCTTGAGTTTTATGAACACAACGGTTAGGGAGGACAAAAGAGAAAATTAGATGTTCCATAAGTATAATGTATGGATTAAATGGATTGTATTTATGAATGTATGAGTTTGAAAAAAAAACTTTCTCTCCCTTCAGTGTTTTGTCACGGCTATCCAAACTGCCTATGACAAGAGAGCGTCCCGGAAAAATACATGTCATCGGGTGTGATTACAATAGACACAGAATGATAATGATAAAAGTTCATAGATTTCATGAATTTGAAAAGGTCACGAATGTCAGACACACATGTAGTGTGGGGATGAAGTAGGTGGCTGACGCATTATACAAGAAGCTATGGAAATAGCTTATTATTGACACGAGACAAATATATGGTGTATATTCCAGAGTTGACTGCTGTATTAAGGTACCTACCTAGGTGGGTAGATTTGATTTCATTCTCCACGTCTTTCCCCGTAACCGCAATATGAGAAATTAGAAAGAAAATCAAAGATGCCGAAAATTTCCCGTGAATTTTTCTTTATTTTCCTTACTTTGATATCAACTCATTGCCCGGGTGATTTTATTTGTGGTTGCTTTGGTTGGACATGTTAGCATTTAGTGACAGTACAAGGAAACAACAACAACAACTACAACAAGGCAGCAGAAGGGGAAAGTTACAAATTAGAAAAGTCTACCACCAACTTTGTATGTACCTTCTTTTACTTCTACTAATGATTTCCACCTAATATGAGCCTGTTCTTGTCTTACACGAGTATTATTGTATCATGTAGGTAGTCATCTTATGCTGTGGTCTTTTACTGTAAATGTGAGTTCAGAGGTAAAATAATACTGTGTATGTATATTGCATATCGACAAAGATGTCAGATTCACAGTATTCACACCCACATCTTAACAGATGGTGGCAAAGACACTTCTGAATGCGCAGGTTCTCAGGCTCTCAGGCGCTTTCAACTCCCCGGCCCCGGCTAAATCAAAATAGGCGGCGACTGTTATGACAGAGACACAGACGACGGACAGGATAAAAATTACATAGGGCTACTTTAATTCCATATGTACCTACCTTATTACATAATAGTTTTTACCTGCTACAAAATACATTAAATGTAATCACCTGTAGCTTAATTGTTTCAATTTCCATTAAATCAATCACAACTTTTAATGGGAACTTATTGCAATTATCACAAAGTGTAAATGCGTCTCAAGAGAAAATTAGCTGTAATCGCAGAAGCCCATTTTATAAAGTATATAAAGCGTGTAAGTTATGTAATGTAGGTATGTAGGCTATAGTAGTACATAGCTACTACCTACCATAACTTGCAAGAAAAATTGTACCATCCTCAGTTATGTTCCTGGAATGACTCAGTAGTGCAGTGGAAGCCGATGCAAAATTTCACGCATGAATTTAAATATTTGAGTAGCTATTCCTAATAAAGCCGAGGCCTTTTTAGATTAGAAGACGCAAAGCCGTAAACCTTTTATCCTCACGCACTCTCATTCTAATTTGAAGACAATCACAAAGATTTGAATATCGACAGTTATTTTCTTTCATTCTTCCCGTTCAGATTGGTTCATGTCATGGCCTGTAAATCCCAATTATCGTATTAGCATTTTTCCTACAAACATTTTCCCTCCTTCTTTCCCCTTCTTGTTCTAATCTTTATATCTTGAGGTTCAACTCTCAACCATTTTATAGCCGTCTGTCATGTATTCCTTCTATTCTGATTTTTTGATTAACTTATTACGCTGTCTTTTTCTTTTCTTCCGTTGCTGACTAAATGAACCATGTTCAAATTAAGATTTAAATGAATTTAGCTGTGGAAAAGCAGAAATGATAAAGTGCAAAAATGAGCCTAAATATTTGAAATACCAAATATCATATTCTTCGTTTATATCTACGCAGGTAGGTGGTACCAATGATTATTCACATAATAATAATAATAGGTGGTACCCATGCTAGTAGACATAAATGCATATTGTTAAATACTTGCATTTTTACTGAAAGTTTGAACCAACCGGTCTGTGACACTGCCACAGGCTTATTGGGCTCTAGGCTTCATGAACTTTGAATTCTATGTTTCAATTTGCATGTTTTGTAAAAAGTAAAAAAAAATATCAGTAAAAAAGAAAATTATATCTGTCAGAAGTCTACTCCTGAGACTCTGCAATGAAAGGTAAGCTATAAGAATGAGTACAGAAATCACCTTGAAAACCCCCCGTATTTTTTTGAAATACATTTATACGAACAAGGTAACAAAACCTTATTCGTGGCGACAGAAAAATAAAATGATTTTGAATTAAACAGGAAAGGAGCACATAAATCATGACAAAAAAGTTTTACGTGTCACTTAACCACTTATGCTAAGGGGATTTCCTTTCCTGACACGGGTTCTCATCGTCCTCTCGTTGTAGTTGTAATAGTAGTATGTAGGTAGTGTAGTGTAATAAAGTGTCTCGTCAAAAATTACTGCTGTCAAAATTAAAGCAGAAAAGTTAAATATGTGTATATAGTGTATATAGAGCACCGCGGTCTTGGTTATGCTATTGTGCCATATTTTTCAAATTTAAATTGTCAAGTTTGGTCTGGCTAAAAAAAGTTTAGAAAGTCAAGTGAGTAAATGTCACCACATTTTATGTAAACTATGTACAATTGCAAAATGTTATAATTAAATTTTAATAATCTGTTTTTAGTTCAACATCTTTCATTCTTATTTCTTAATTCCATAATTTCATTCGAATAAAACCATCAATACTGTGTTGTTTTATCAATAAGCGATAGATACAAATATGCTATTACTTTTCTTTTAAATTAAAATCCTATAGACACAATTTAGTGTTATATGGATCGTAACTTTATGCATATGTAGCTTGCATTACAATTTACTTCCGTAAAATTCAATAATAAAATGAAAAGAAACACAAATTTCGGAATTTCGGAATTTGTGTGCGGATAAAAATGTATACAAATAAAAAATTTTGCCAAAAGTATAGAGAACTCACCCACAGCAGTGGAAGTGGTCATATTTCTGTAGTACGCGAAAGGGTTTGTAGTTGCCCAGTAGCGGTCAATGGAGACAGCGACGAGGCAAAGAATCGAGATGGTGCAGAGAACCATGAGAATAGAGACGGTGAATAGACATCCATAGAGATTTTGGGGAAGACCCACACTCGCCAGTATCGCGAGTGGAATCCCTAATAGTCCCACCAAAAAGTCCGCCACAGCTAAGCCCACTATGTAGTAATTCCGGTAGCGACGGAGACTTCGATTTGTACAGAAAACATACACAACCAGTGCATTCCCTATGATAGCTAAGAAAGCGACGAGAGCCTCACTTGCCACGTATGGCAAGCTTGGTGTTTGAATCTGAAAAATGAGTAACAAAAAAAAATTTCATTCAATTTTATTTTGAGTCATATACACATACGTACTTATACTTTTAATATTAAGTTTGTCTCAATCATTATTATTATTATTACTATTATTACAAGCACATTAAAATATATTATTTGAAAACGGCTCTTTCTTCTCCCTACATTAGTCTACATATTATGTGGTGACTTCAATTTCAATAGGCACATAAATCACTGTGATAGTATAGTGCCAGTCTCACATATGTTTTTGGCATTCAATTAAGTTTGGACTGAAGAGCAAAATATATAATATATGAAATATAAGTAGTACACACATAGGTATAGGCACATACATACACATCTTATACTATGTCTATATACTCATCACGTAGTTTGCATGGGTTTTATGGTTTCAAGCATGGATGAATCGTCAATGGACTGTAATAGAATCAGAGCTGTTGTCATGCACGCGTGTCGAGCTTCCACTTCCACATTCGAGTTGCCCGAGTCCTTGTTTTCGTTTTTACGTGATTTGAAAACAAGATTAAGAGTAAATTTCTTAAGCTCAGTCGTAAATGCTGAGTGCCGAAGCCGAAGTAACTTCTGTTTACAGGGAGGTATATATATCATACAAATATACAGCTAGCCTATACTATAGAATTAATGTAATTCCAATATATTATGTTATATCTGTATTTCTTAGTAGTTTGTCCGCTACTTTATAAGTATTAAATGTATACAAAGGGAAAATACTGTGAAACTTGACTCATTCTCGACAATGAATCACATTTCTGCTCGGTACACAAACATACATGTGGACATACATGAATGAGGTGCACACGGGCACGTCAGGGAGTTCATAAATCCAAAAGTTTGAATTAGAAATCCACATGAATTATGAATAGGAAATATTTGCAAATCATATAATATACATATTATACTTCTAATGGAAAACTCCAACTTGAAATTTGCAGCTTTCGAATTCCAAGTGGCATGGAAAATTGAGCCCGCGATATTATATTATTATGTGTAAAAAACGAGTAATATTGAGATTATTATTTCAGCTGTGTACAATATACAAATAATAATAATATTATATATGTAGTGTATATTTTAAATCATAATAAATCTAAAAAAAAATTGAAATAATTCTAAGCCCAGTTCCACGTTGTAAACGAAAACTGGAGGGAAAATATTGTGAGTAATAAAGAAGGACATGAGTCCACATAGAAAGGGCAGCTGCAGAATTTAATGATAGCCAAGCTAAGCAAAGCTAACTTAATAATTATTGTAAGAACCTCCATTTAACGTCAACGTTAAAAAGCGTTTTCAACCTCACAAAATAAAAGGGAAATAAACTCTCTGGAAATATTAAAACTCGTAATTTTATAGAGTCAGGGATGATGAAATCAATTTTAAGCATGTCTGTCATTAAGTTTCAAGTTGAGGCCGTGAAGGGTTACACAAACACTCTCGTATACCACCCACGTCCAGAGGCTCATACGAATTATAATGCATTAACTATCAATACTACAACTAGCCAAATCTATATTTAGAAATTTAGACATACTCCCAGATTATAATATGTAGATCTATGTTGTACTTCTCTTCACAAAATAATGACATGCCGATTTTCAATTTTAGTTTCCAATACTACACATTATAATGCATGGAAACTTTGATTTTGATCGAGTGAACGAAACTCTTTCCTATGATCATAAATATAAATTCAGTCTACTAATCTTCATAAATTTTTCAAATCTATGTGCATCATAATACATTCCAATAATAAATAATAAAAATTTCACACATTAGAATATATTCAAGTGTCACAAGTGCCACTATGCTTCTCTACGTGTCAATCGACACAAAATAAAAAAAATCACTTTCTCATAATATGCAGTCTACTCTGTTATGTTGTGTAGCACATTCCCTAATCCCTACTTATGTTAAACATGGTCTTCTACTTTGCATTCCATAAACCAGAAAAACTATAATCATAGATTTCAAGCTCGTATTAATTTAATATTTATAATTCTTTGCCATATTTATCCATATATGTGAGGATGTGACTGTGAGTTGTACGATTGCAACTATAATATTGGATTTAAAATTCAATTACAACTGGAGGATCATTCAAGTATGATGAATCGAACATATGTTATATTTGCCCATTGCATTTAAATTTAAGTTTTACATTTTACATATTGTATTCAGATGTGTATAAAATAATAAAATATTAATGTAATAATACATTAGAAACCAATATGTATTCGAAATTGTGCTAACAAAAAGTTGGTTGCTACTGCTTTCGTAGCCATGGCCATGGCCATAGTGCGTAACAGTATGACTAGTGACGAACATTGTGGAAATACCCATGCGAAATAAGAGCCGTACGGTTTGCAGTTTTGCAGTTTGTACTCATGCATGGACTCACAACAGTAACAGCCTGTTTACTCAATTTGTTTTGCGAACCTTAAAATGAAATTACTGCACTGCGCATATATATATTTAATAAATCACAAGCATCTTGGTCCTTCCTATAGTTTAACCATGTGCCTAGGCACCCATGTTGAGTAATATTTAATAATTCACATTTCTATATAATTTTTTGAGGGGGGTTTGGGAAAAGACGGGGAGATCGTAAATTATTGTTTTGCTACACCCAAGCAAACTAAAATAATGCTTTCTGTCTTGACTAAACGTTCCTAACGGCTTCACTACGTTTAAAACGGTACTAAATACTGCTTATTTTAATCCATTAAATAATTATTTAAGTAAGTAAATGTACGTACGACCCCATGTATTTTTCTCAAATTATTTCACCATGCTTATTTGCTCTAGAGTCTGTCTAGAATAGTACAGTTCTTCTGATACACCCAACGTTTTTATTTTATTTTAATGGTCGCTAACCAATGAAATGACTGGAAAAAATTGTATCATGGTTTCATTTTATTTAACGAGCTTCTTAGGCTACTACAAACAAACGATGACAAAGCTACAGGAGTCTAGATGTTCCTGCATATGGCCATGGTAACAAATACCTAATCTATATACTGTACAAGATTACATATACAACATAGTGCAGAGTTGCACACAAAAGTCTCCTGTCACAACAGCATTCATAATCAGTGTACATAATTTTTGTCAACAAAGAGTAAATGGGGACTATCAAGACTTATTTGTCATGTTTCTGCGCTCGTCTTTTCCGCTCTTTCTAACTATCCTAATCAACATAAAATAAAGTCATTTCATTTAGTCTCTCCTGAGGAATACGTGAAAATAATCACTGACGACCCAAATTGTGTCCAGTTATAAAATAAAAGCAGCAGCAGATTTTAATGCACGAAGATATTTGTCATTTTTTTAATGATGCTGACATAGAGGAGTGATTCGGCAGAAAAAGAAACACAGACTACTGTTGACGACTGTCGTATCAACTTTTCATTCCTACGCTCAAGCAAATTATATTAGGCCTATAGCAGGAGATTCGAGCCTAACTCGGTGCTATACGATGGGTAATTATTTATGCAGGATGTGTGAATGTGAATGATGAGCCGAATTTAGCGCAACTCCAAGCTGTGCAGTGGAAGGTAATGAGTTGCACAATATGTGCCCCAGCCCATTTAGTATCTAAAGAAATTTTTACGTAAATGCCTTACTACTTTTATATACAATACAATATAGAATTATACCAACTGCATGTTCAGAGATCAGGAATATAGAGAGATAGGGCAGTGCCTGTATGGCTTTTTCACTTTACAAGCCCTGCCTACTTTTGCACACGTCACTCCAAATGCATACGTCATACCAAATAATCAAGGATAAAAGTTTTTCAGGCTTCCTTGCTGCTGGTGGGAAACAGTTGCTGTTTTAAAATACTTAGCTGTAGAATTAAAAAATGAAAATGAATTGTTTTTATTATGAAAGTGATAATAACAAACTGTCGTCAACTGTTTTTAATTAGTAGTTTATTATTGCTTTTTTAATGTATAAACTTAGTATCACGACTCGGCATACAATATACCATATTTTCAACAACAGTAAATCTATGACTAAAAGATTTTAAAAGTTGTGTAAATTAATTTTATGACTCTCAGTCTAGTCCAATGTAATTTATTTAGCCGTCAGACGGTTATATTTAGCCGTCTGTTAAAGGACTAAATATATCCGTGTAGCGATTAAATAAATACTCCTCACGGCTTTATTTAGCCGTTTCAACTTAAAGACGGCTTTATATAGTCGCTCTTCGCTGATTGGCCAGTGTGACCAGGTGAAACTTGAACTGACCCCGAAAAATAAAGTGACACGGCAGAAACAATCGTATTTCCTTCGTTTTCACCGCGCAATACTTAAATCCATCGTGCAATTTATTTTTAACGGAATTTATATTTTTTTTTTCGATTTTTACTAGACTATTTATATGCGTCTCTATATTGAAACGGCTAAATAAAGCCATGAGGAGTATATATTTAATCGCTACACGGATACATTTAGTCCTTTAACAGACGGCTAAATATAACCGTCTGACGGCTAAATAAATTACATTGGACTAGACTGACTCTGAAAACAACTGTGTCGGATTTCGCTGTTTCTGAATGGAGACATTACGTGCTGGTACTGGTGCTGGAGGACTTGTATGCTTTTGACTGAATTTGGCATCTCCGTTTCTTTGGCTCCCCAAGTCATTAGTCTCATGTGGTGGCGATCTTTGCTTCTGAGTTTCGAAGTAATCATCATCCGGAATTTCGTGTTTGTACACTGACATGTGAGATATTGAGTTCGGGTAGTGGAGTTTGTTGATACTGTTTCTCAAAACTAACTTGTGGGCTTCATTGCTTCTGACTTGAGGAATGAACCGCTGGCAAACTGCTACGCTTTTGGCTTTCATAACTAAGATCTTCGTGTGTTTCATTCCCCATGATGACATTCAACTCACACGGCGGTGATGGTGACTTTTGCTTGTGTGTCAAAATTAAATTTATCAGGAACTCCGTGTTGGCTCACTAAGGTATTATTGTCGCCTTCCGAAGGTTGTTGATGCTGCTTTTTGGGCAACAATGATGGACTTCCCTGTTCTCGTATTGAGACTTTATTTAGTATGGAAATAATTTGAGGTTCAGTTTTACTAGTCAAATCTTGAAGAGTGTAATACTGTGTCTGCGATGAGATATTAACCTCCCGAGGTGGTGTATTTATTATCTTTGTTTCCAGGAATAATTGTTGTGGGCTTCCATTTTTCTCCATCGAGACATCAACCGGTCGTTTCTTTTCTGTTTCGGCTTCAAATTGTTTAGGCTCCGGAGGCTCGCGTGTCGGAGTCAGCTGATGAAGTCGTTTGGAACAAAATTTTTCAGGGGCTCCTTGGTTCTGAAGAAAGAATTCTCCCCTTTCAGGACTACTTTCAATTTGAGTTTCATTAATCTCACGTGATGGTGTTCTTTGTTTTTAAATATTCAATTTACTATTTTCATTCAAAATTGTCAAATTTTCAGCAGCAGTTGAGGCATTATTTTGTATTAAAGTAATTTGAGGTTCGGTTTCAATATTGAAATCTTATGGAGTGCAATACTGTGTCTGGGATGAGATATTAACCTCCCGAGGTGGTGTATTTTCCATCTTTGTTTCCAGGACTAATTGTTGTGGGCTTCCATTTTCCTCCTTCAAGACATCACCCGATATGGGATGCAAAATACTTCCAAATTTTTGTTCTGCACCAATTTGCGAAATGATAGACTTTCTTCCTGCAATCTATTTTCCTTGCTTTTTGCAACACCCTTATCGAAAGTTAAATTCAAACCAGGTCCTGAATTCGGACTGACTCCTGATACATTTTGTCGTCTGTTTCGCCATTTCTTTTGGGGTAATAAGAAAACTAGAGCTTGTTCTACTGATTCTTTAAATCTGTTCGTGTTTGATTCCAAGACTTAACTTTTTTAAATGCGGAATTTCTCAATTTAATAAGATGGAATAATTTAGCGTTTAAAAAGTAATCAACCATTTTTTTTCTGTGACCCCGACAAACCATTTCCTCACAGTGAACCCACGAATAAAATTCTGAATTTTGACAAGCAGAGCGGTAAATGTTGTGACGCAGGTTTTTTCCACAGGGATTGCAATTTTCCTGTAAGTAATTTCGAAATTCATGTAACAACTGGATAAAAATGGCTTTAACATTTTCATTAAGCAAATGTCCATAACTACTCTCTTTGTAGGAATATAAAAAATCTTCGTTAAAGCACTTTTCTATAATTAATGTTTCATCTTCCTCAAAATGTTGTGATTTGCGATCGAAATGCGGGAATTCCAAAAGTTTTAAACAGTTTTGACAGTCATTTACTTTTAACAGATGTTTCACAGCACAGTTAGCAATGTAAACTCCTACTTGGGTGTCTTCAGAATTTAAATCATTTCTGAACTGAATTTGAAAAAAAGTTTGAGCTCTGTTATTTATTGTTTCATTATTGTTATGGTCCGTGTCACTTTCGTAATCTTCAAACTCCTCATAAATTTCTTGATCTTTGTTTCCGTCTTTAGAGTGATTAATAATATGACTCTTGAGAACAGATCGTAAGCTATTATAATTAGTCTGTAAAACATCATAAGTTTCAAACTCTTTACAGTTTCCGTTTGGTGAGGATTTAAGATGCGAAGTGATATATAGGTACTTAAAGTTTTCCATAAATTGTTTTGTGTTTGGATTTTTACAGTTGCCAGCTTTTGATCTTTGTAGGCTAAAATAATGTTCCAAAGCATCTTGTTGAACTCTTCTTGTAAGTACATAACTAAAACAAACGTATTCAAATATATGTAAGTACATGCATAAAAAGTAACCATCCAATCGCGTTATTAACTTTTAAAATGTCATACAAGTATGATTTTGTAAATTAATTATATTTATTACATAACATTATTATATTATCAAACCAAATAAAAACATACCTATAGCCATCCATAGAAAGTTCTTCTAATAATAGCGACATGCTGTTTAGAGTTAGTTGTAGACCATATATGAAGTCGGGATTTCTTTTACCGTCAGCTAATGTCCATGTGGAAACCCATTTACTGAAATCTTTCATTTTTTGAATGTTTTTTTTATAACTTACTCCACTTTTTGAAGCTTTTAAATTATTGACTTTTTCTGAAACGTTTAGAACATCAAAAAGTTCGTCGACTTTACTGATAAATGTTGCTAGACCGTATGCACTCACGTCCATCATTCCTTTACTTATGTAATAATATATTGCATTTGCCACTGATCTACTTAGCAGCTGGGTAGCAAGATACACTTTCATTTTACTGTATGTAGTTAAAACAACATGTTCTTGCTTTATTTTTGGAACTCGTTGATTTTCGGTTCTTGAGTTATTGTCATAAAATTCCAAAATGTGATTCCACAGAATTTTGTCACCGTCTACCATAAATCCGTGATTATAAAGATGATTACGTATTAGTTTGATTAAGTGTGGAGAATCAAATAGTACATATATATTTTTCCCTTTTACTTTCAAATACGGATTTTCAGCAGTGGCATTTAGACGTTTTAACATATGCTGATTATTAATGCCCATATCAGTAACTGACGCTCAAATGTTTAGCCCTATTTCTGTAAGTTTTTCGATTGATGTTATCAATATTTCTTTAAGCGCGTCTGCTGTGGTATTGCCGTGGCTGAAAAAAAAACCAACAGGGTACTTCCAGTTTGAATTTAAACCTCTCACCATGACCACAAGTGCCTGAGTTGCTGTTTCAAATATTCTCTTATTTCCTCCATGATCTTGAATACCTTCAATTTGATCTTTGAATTTGTTGTACGTTAAAAACTCTTTAATGTGCATTTCGTCCATCATTAACACACAATCTTTTTCAAAGTTATTTAATGCTTTAGTTTTCTCTTCTATACATTTTAGAACGTGACTATTGTACCCAGGCTGAATGTCTAGATCTCGTGTCCACCGATTTAAAGAAGAAATGGAGGGTAGTTTTATCCCTAGATTTTGAATTGTTTCGTATCCCGTTGCGCCACATGAGAAATAAATAGTGAATGCTATAGTTCTTTCCATTTCAGTATAACACGGAAAAACTTTTGCAGTAAATCTTTTACACTGTGATTTTATAAATTCTGACATTGAAGGCGATTCGTGAAATATATTCTCAATGATTTTTGAAACATCTTTTTTTGCTTCAACTTGTTTTTTTAGATACCGATTAGCGTCTCTTAAACGCTTGTTAGTAATTTGCAACTTTTTATATTTCAGATCTTCGGGGCTAGGGCTAAGGTTTTGACTTTTTTCACTATTGTTATTAGTATCAGCAGTATCACTTTTCTCACTCTCAACTATAGTAGGTAGTGTTGGTAGAAACACATGTGAAGTCACATAATTATTATTTTCGTTTGTTTTCACATCTTTAAAAATAACTCTAGGAAGAATTTGATTGAATTCTCTGTTAGGGGTAGTGCTTAATGGTATTTGGTTTGATGCATTGGGCGAACTTTTAATAGCAATAACTATGTCACTTACACTGTTAGGCAAAGCAGTTTGTTTTAATTTAATGCGCGTAGTCCCCTGGTATTGATTATTGCTGAAATGATCTTCACATATACAAGTGTGAGGAGAAATTGTTTCAGGGTTAATATTTAATCTTTTAATCCATTCATTTAATCTAACGGGAGAAAATATACAACAATAATTAGCAATACCATAACTCACATGCAAACACTGGCGTTTCATATCGTATGATTTGATTTGTCGTCGTCAAAAATTTAATATGCTAACACAATTCAAATTATCAAAAATGATTTTACCTATTTTCGTCATTTCTTGGTAACTGATGGAACGTCAAGTGAGAATTGTAAAGCTTATTATTTTTGCAGCCCTCAGCTGCACATTTCTGGCGATTCTTTTTGCACAACATTGTAAGTAAAATTACTTATAATATCACGATACTTAACTTTACATGTTATTATTTTGAAAAGAAAAACTTTAGGATTGCTAGAAACATTTTATAGTGCAGAGCAACCAACTAACCGACGATAATGTGCTTTCCGTTACTGGTATCTCTCAGACATTCGTTTCGCGGTATGGAATTTCAAAATGCTCCAGCAGCATTGATGATTGGCAGATGAAAAACTCCAGCAGCATTGCATATTGGCTAAAGAAAAGGTGAAAAAGTGAACTAGCCATACAGGCACTGCCCTATCTCTCTATATTCGTAATCTCTGCATGTTTAACATACGGAGAAAACGGACAGCGTCTGCTTATTTTGTACGAAATAAGTTAGTGCAGCATGGAATAATAATAAACATAAAAAAATCATCCCAGCTTGTTTTTACGCGCAAGTATTTTTCTAAAATAAAAATACGAAGCTGCGTGCATGCATATTATTTATAGTGCATTTACCTACTCTACATTTTACTCTCATACATTTCTTCACCTCTCGCCATATTATTATCATCTTGACAGCATTCTTTACCCGTCTTAAACTTGCTCAGCACGCACAAAATCCTTGCTGTCTCCTCCATGCTAACATTAGGAAGGAATCAAAAGGGAGTCTCGCTTACATGTGTACGCACATACCTACCGTCCGCTCTTCGTTTGTTGTAATAGTCAGCTACTTACTTAAATTTGAACAATCTACACAAAGTTCCTACCTACATATAGCTTATTTAGACACTAGCTCCTGTTTTCTTGAAGAAAAAAGATCTAGGTCTTCACATTTCCTTTTCCTTTTATATGGCAAGTCAGCCATTCTTATAATTTGAAATTCCGACTCTAAATTCTTTAGAGTGAGATTTTGTTTTACCGGAATCTGGATTCTACTACCATACGACCATACACTACACTACACCGTAACCGCAGTCTGTAGCCATAGTAAGTACGGCTTTCGTCGGCCAATCTGCATTAATTAAATGAATGTCATTCTGACTCTCACTGCATACTACATATCTCATCAGGATCGTAACTTTTGTAAATGCCTACTTACCTAGATTCTTTCATGTTTTCTTATAGTTACAGTGGCAAAAAAGGAGGGAGACAGTTATTTTAATTACTTACATGCTAATGCACTAGTGTACACATTTCTAAATTAGTAACAACAGGGTTATGGACATCATTCGTTCATTCACTTTAATATACTATGTTTTTGACTATGATGCATCAGAATCAGCCATACGGGCTTCCCTTCACACTCATCTCAAACTTTACAATTTGTATATAAGGAAAAACAATTTTGTAATTACTTGTTTTTAAATAGTGCAAACTTTTTTACACGGTTTTTGAAGCAGGGTATTTATTCTTATAAAAATTAAAAAACTTATTAGTAATGCTTGCTGAAATCAAGCATTAAGAAATTAAAAATATTATACTGACACTGACCAATTTTTAAAAATATTGAATACTTTCTCTGTACGTCAATCTCCAATAAATAAATACAAATGTCTTGATAGCGATAGAAAGAACTGACTATTCTGTTTTACATACTTAATAAAATTGAGATGGTTAGAAAAGTGTCTTTCAGTGTCCACTTGAAACAAATCTATCTAGGTCCAGGTAGGTACATAATAATAATGTACCTACCGAAACCGAGTTAATCGTCAATCGTCATGTGTCTTTGCAAGGCAAATAAACATAGTACATTTTTATATTGAATGTGAAGGCCAAATGGATGATTCCCTTGGAGGAGAATCGACACTAAATAGAAAATACTCATAAAATTTAAGCTATCAGAGACGGTAGCATGAGTGCTTGGACGAGACAGGAGATGTAATAAGGATAGTGGACTTGGAAATGATCCTAAAACGGAAGTGTCTACATGGAAAATGGCAATTGCAATGCCTCAATATTGAATTCAATTCAACTGCACATGTAGACCTATAGCAACGAGCAACCAGGATACCAGGACCAGGACCAGGACCAGGACCAGGATACCGCAGGACCTTGACTTACACAGAGAAACCAAACGAAGGAAACCTTTCCAATTCCAAATTTTTCCTCACATCTTTCCGCCTCCGCGTCTTCCCTATATCTTAATGTGTGCAATTGTCATTCACTCTCCATCACTTCTCAGCCTTACTTTGAGTCTCTCTCTCTCTCTCTCTTGCCGGTATCTCTCTCGTTCCTTGCATATGCATGCACCATGTGTCATATCATCCCCAGAGTATAATCTCCCCTCAAACCGCCCAGACCATTCACATTCTGTCTCAGTCATCCCATTATACAGCATTCATTTCACTTGACGAGGAGCTTCTTGAGAATAAATAGGTTTTGTCTACATTCTACAGACTTTGTTCTCTGCGTCTTCTGTACATTGCACTGCATTCAAATGCAACATTCAACTCAACCTCTGTACGTCATAACATCAACATCATAGAATATGCAAGTAGGTACCCTACATTAAATAAAGGCACCCATCTAAAATTTGTGACTGACGACGGATGCATGCCCAAAGTTACGGGTCCAAAGTACTTTTACCTATTGATACATTACAAAACTATAATGATAAGCTTTTATTTAGTAATGATATAGATTGGGATAAGGGATATTAGAGTATATATGCATGGAATGGAGTATGGAGCATTACCATGAAGCTGCCAAATTCTTAATTGCTACCATAATGCTCCATCCGTGGAGGTATTATCACCTCTGTAGAGCATTAATTTCCCCAATAAGTCCTAATGTATTTACACTTTAACTCGCATAATGAAAACCAATGGTGTTCTTAAGTGCTATGCTAGCCACGTGTTAAGGCTGGGCTGGAGCTGGACAAAACTTTTCAAACTAATTCAAAGTCTATTCTCATTTTCACAATCTTGAAGATCTCATGTACATTTACTAAAGGCTGGATTCAGGTAATAAGCATGGTTGAAAAGAACTATGATGATCGTGGGAAAATCAAACCCAGTAGTAATGAGTAGCATTAACAGTTTCCGTATTAATACTGTAAGTCTACAATTATTACTCTGTTTTTTTAATCTGAATTCGATCTTCACCCATAGGTTTCCTTTTGAATTGACCTACGGTAGAGAGAATTTCCGGTGCGTAGTATTTTAACTTAATTATGACATGGTCAAACATAATAGCATTATTACTATGTAGTGTTTAAACTACGCATTATTTCCTTTGAGAACATCCTGCGTAAAGTTACGAATTATGCTAAATACAATAATTATTAAAAAATTTTTATTAATGGAAAGTCCCAGAATAAAAGCGAAAAAAAAGTTAATAATGTGTATATAATATCACTGTCTTTTTTCTCCACGACCTGGCCGGGCACACTGCGCGTTACTGTTACGGACGGATTGTAAGATATAAACAGCAGAGAGACGGAGGTATAGCGGTAGCGGATACAAGTCAAAAGGCAAGGCATTATGGGCGTTAATTAAAAAAAGGCAAACTATATGTATGTAAAGCGTTGCGTTCGGTTATTGCATGCAAAAGGAAGTATAGATGCTAATTGCCTAATTAGAGAGTATATTATACAAAGAGGTATCTGAGACTGAGACTGAGACTGGAGAGGACTTCAATGTAATACAATGTAATGTGATGGGGATGGACGTAAATAGGGGACGGGCGACGGGTAATAAGCCTGTCTGCCTCAGTTTGTGTGTGTGTGTGTGTCTGTAAGTAATGTAGAGCGTCATCGGCGGGAAGTGGTAAATTTGCACTAGATAAAGCAGAAATTAGTGGATGGAATGTTGTGGCTCCTCTGATATGTGTGTCGGTATAAATATCAACTTTTTTTGGAGAGATTGTCTACTTTTTCAATGTCACCCCTCATCTTCATTGTTCCTCCGTCTCAACCTGAAGGATAATTAAGTTCTGTCACTGTGTTTCATTTCTTCCGCTCTCTCTCCTACATGCTAATGCTCCCTGATAAATTGCCATTCACAAACAGTGACGTTTCCCACAGTTTCTTGTGTATTTCTGAGCTCATTATATTATGTGAGTATAGGGCGCCTCATGCAACACTCCTGCTCCTCTCCATTCACTCCGGACTCCCACACAAAATAGCATTATGATACTAATCCATAGCCCCAACTCTGTATTCATATGGCCTTTTTACACTTTTACAGTATTCTTTCTTTCTTTCGCCGGTCCTATGGGTATTGCTATGGTATGGTGTAACTATAGGACTAGGGTCTTGGGCGACTGAGACGGACTATACGGTCATTAGTTTAGTAAGCTACGACGGCATAACTTCCTATACAGAAAACAGAAACCATGTGATGTGAATGAATAATTTATCCCAATGTAAATTGTTGACTGTCTAAGCTGAAGGTAGAAACAGTTTGTTTCTGTCTCCTCGTATCAAAATCAAGAATCACGAATATGAAAACGAATGCCGAAGCGTTCAGCGCTTTTTTTATAATGTGAGCCAATTTGTAGTTGTGAAGGGTGTACATGGGTGTTTATGGAGAGAAAAAAGATTGCCATCTTTGCCCACTTTGATAGAGAAATAAGCTGACTTAGTAGAATGTGTCATGGAAATTCATTCTTTTCCAGGAGAGATAGAAATAAACGGTGGGCAAGGTTCAAAAACGGAAACATTGAAATTCTCTCTGAGCACGTACATCGGATGAAATTATCAAAATTACCGAAAGGCACAAGACCCAGACAGTATGTGTAGGTGAGCATAATAATTCTTTCGTAGAATAGATAGGGGCCATATAGTCACGTGGCTGGCTCGTTGGTCATTATGCTAATCTTTTTGGAATGAGATCGTGCATAAGGGAAGTGGGTGCTGATGCCGAGCCGAATCTGGTCAAAGATTGCGTAGAGATTATTCCACTTTTTCTTATATGGTGTGCGTACCTAAGCACTTTAGACTTTTAGGAACTGGAGTGACTGGATTTTATGAAGCACATGGTTGATGTGCAGTGCAATTGAGGAGACTGTAAAGTCAAACTTCATGGATCTCTTGAATTTACGCAGAGCCTATTCCACTGATTAAGCTCTCCATTCGAAAAATTCTAATTTTTTTTTGTTCGAAGCCTATTTTAATTCTAAATATTTGATAGATATCCCTAATCAGTTCTGCAAAATCCAAACATCCCGTGTTTATAATAAAATAAGACTTAACCAGATCAAAAGCTACAGCTGCACAGATATATTTAGTGTATATATGTGTTCCTCATATAACACTCTCATTAATTCATGGTATGCAATAATTTAAATTTCGAATATTGCACAGGAATTTGAGTGGGAACTCCGCATTCTCCACATAATTACACGTAATAATTGGAATTCAAATTGAAGATTCAAGTTTCATTACCTCAGTGGAGGGTTCAGGTGAGCTTGGTTGAGGTGCGAGTGTGGATTCTTCGGATACATTCAGTCCTGCTATGGCAGCTGTAAATGATGAGGAGCTGACTGCCGACACGGTCACTGTACTAGAACTCATGGCTTCACAAAACCAAAACCAAAAACCAAATTCAAAACTAATTTCGAATCACTACTACTGGATTCGTGTAGCGGTAAAGAGGAAACGGTGGAGAGGAAGAAGGAGCGTCTCTGTTTATTATGATTTATCCACACTGACTTCTTCTTGGTCCTATTCTTCTTCTTCCAATTTTCTATTCCGTTGTGTAATTCCACTCTCCCTCAGTAAGAGCAGGACAGTAACTCAATAGATGCCCAGTTGACTTGGACTTGTTGATCTCATTATCGATGGACATTGGTCACGATTCAGATTCCACTCAGAAAGAACTGAAATATTAATATTTCAAATCCAAATAATGAAACCAATAAGGGAAAAACAAATAGGGAAAAATATGGAGAGCTACACACATTTGATAACAGTATTTATTTCCTCGAAACCAAAAATTGAAAATCCTAAACGATTAAGTATATGCAAACAGCTGTCATGTGCTCATGCTTTGACTTTTGTAAACTTCCTACTGGGAGCAAACAAATATTATGATGGTCACGAGCCGTTTTAATGAATGCAGGCCAATATCTACTCCTGCATTTATCAACATAATAATGTATGGACTTTCAGTATAGTATTGTACTGATAGCTCCGAGAATTTTAGTTAGAACCATTTGCCTTTAAAAGGCATGAAAATAAAATCTATGTAGTCGCTACACATGATATGATCGGCCAACAGTCGCATTGGTCCTCACACTGACACAGTGATAACACATGTACAAATGTGCATGGGAAATGTCAGTACATAAACTAAATCTTTTGTCAATTGCTTACTCATCTCTATTATTTTCTATCCTATGAATCTCCTCGTGCACAAAAAAAACAGAACCTATATACCTACATTCAATTTAGCAAACAAACGATTAACAAAGTAAATTATTGTAACTCCTTTAGTCGCTTGTAATTGACCCTTATTACTGGTTTAAACTGAGGAAATATTATGTTAACATTACCTAGTAATTTATAATATATTTAGAGTCAAGCAGAATAAAAAATGCAGAGAGCTATATCATTACTTATTTTAGATTGTCCTCATACATTATTATTATTTTAGGCATCTGACTCATTTCAATGGGGAAAATACACTCAGAATGGAGATGCATACGGGATATGCAGAATTATGGATAGAAGGTGGACAGTAGACAGGGGAAGGTAGGTAGGTAGCTAACACTATATATTTTTTTTGTATTAACAATGTCGATGCGGATGCCGAGGCTGAAACAGAAACTGAAACTGTCATTAGTGACGACTGACGACTGACTCTGTGTAATTACAATTACCTGAGATGAGAGAGAGACTGTTGATGGGTGATTTGTGCACGGACTTTTGGGCATGACAATGACATGACATGACGTGAGAAGGATCAGTAAGCAGAGGAGAGAAGATACATTGATGAGGTTCTAGAAATTCATCATTAATATTTCAATTACACTAGTTGACTTTCACGCTCACCACTATACCACCGCCGCTCATGAGACGAGGAGAACAAACACACTGTAACAATAATCTTATTACACAATTTTCATACTCTTTTCATGAACCGTCACTGTCATATCAACCGGAGTCGGATGAGCCGGGAGTCGGAATCGGAGCCGTATATTATACTACTGCATTATACTTGACGATTTAGGATTATCAGCCCACACCATGCCAGTGAATGGGAACACACACACAACAAAAAAACAGAGCGGATCGAAGTTCCACACACTTGCAAAAAAAAACTTTGTCTATATGGTTCTATATGGTCCTCGGTAAAATATGTTCTATCAACTTTTGTTGTTTTCGTCTCTCAAAGACTCAAAAAGTATCTATTCGCTCTTTATCACACTTTTCCCCGTTCACTTTTAAAATATCAAAAACAGTATGTGTGCTGAGGGAGGATACGGTCGATTTTGATGAATTAAAGAAATGGAGAGATGGTTTTGGTCATATATTTTTTGAGATTCAGTCACATAAATTTTATTTTTTTCAGACTTGTGTCACACTCCCGTAAAATTGTTTTTTAAATGTGTGTATAGCATACATACGCTTTTTTGGACATGAACAGAATTTTTTTTTTCAGATGTGAAAATATCCAAAATAAATTTGGTCAAGACTCACAGATCCGGTCCCTGGTCCTGACTTTTATCCGTATATATTTCTGTAGCGTGAAGAAGCTGGAATCGAAATATCATTAGTATATTAACTTCTACAAAATTGGATATATTTTTTATAGCATGCACTCATTTACATTTTACATAGCTATGCCAAAGTTTCAAACATAGAACTAACGAATATCTAAATAATATTTATTTTAATTTTAATTGTAATTTAAGCGACCTTCGTGAAATGTACTCAATTTTTTCCATGTAGGTATGAATAGTATATTGGTTATAGAGTATAGAAAACGAATTAATAACTGTAAGGATTGTTATAGGTGTCGTACTTAAGAACCACACATATAGATTACTGTCTAAAAAGGCAAGGGGAAAAAATTACATTTCCAATGGCCAAAGTCCCACCAAAGGCCAAGTATAAAAAAAATGCACACAATGAATAATATTGAGTTTGCTTTAGCTAGGTTAGGTGTGTATTAAGCCTACTATATTTCCTAGTTTCACTATGCTTGCAATTTCCTTATCATCTCAGTCGATGTAAGTACATATAGTAAAAATTAGCTATGAAAAATGATAAGGGATGTCTGTCTCAGACTCGGAAGGTCTCATCTTCAATCCTGCTCGATTGATATTGTAAATCTCCGCCTAATATGTATAACGTAAACCAAAACAATAATGCTGACATAAAATGTAAACCTTCTCCAGCTCAATATTCAATACAAAATCTTATCTTTGGTTTATCTTTTGAACTTTTGGATTGAATCTGGGCTGGAGATGGAGAATATATAGCTGGGCCGACAGTAGGGCATTCAAAAAGCCAAAATTGGAGCATCAATCCCTCATCTCCTTACAAGGAGTCTACATAAATATTTACTTAATATTAGTCCTATCAAAATGAAAATTCAAAAGCAGGTGAGGTGAATGGTATAATTAAATTTATATTTTTTTGGAGGGTTCCGCAAAAAAATTGGTGTTTTTTAAAAAATAAACAAACAAACCAACAAAAAGGAATATTTTGAAAAATCCATAAGAGAGTGAGAACTTGACCAGTTAAATATGTAATTACAAACTAATTAAAATAATATTTAGGATTAATATCCTCTAATAATTGGGACTGTAAAAGTAATAAAATCTCAAACTCAACAATCTATACCAGATAATTATACAATTATTATTTGTTGTAGAGATTGGAGAGTAATTGGGATGTGTGTGTGGACTCAAGATTATGGAAGAAGGCTAGGCTTGAGAAAAGAAAAGGATAAAAACATTTATTGTTATTGATGTGCACATGGTTTTACTTGGATCACATATATTAAAAAATATATTATGGCTAACCATTACGGGACAAGGAAGGTAAGCTAGAGCCTGGCCAAACCATAGCCAAAAAAATAATCTCTACAACCAACAACACCACACCGTACTATCTCACACTCACAGTGTATTTTTTTGTACACAACAAGCACTACACTCTAAACTCTAGCGCCTACATACAAGATCCATTTTAATCGTACAAAAAAGGTGTCAAGTTATTTCCTCCCTTCTTTCTTTCAGGTCTGATAAGTCAAGTCGAAGTCAACTCAAATTATTACATATGCACAGTCAACGTTTGATTTATAATAAAATTGCTCCCAACTCTTAAAGAAAAGGAGTGAGAGAGAGATATGAAAAAAAAACACACAATAATTTTTTCTCCTACAGGCAAAAATCTAATGCTAATACATACAGATAGAGATATAGACCCCGTAAAAGAAAAAGTAGTCTGTAAACGTGAACGTACACGACTTGGTGATCTTGAGAAGGACAAACTGGGAAACACTTGAACTTCACAAAAAAACTCCAAGTCAAGGAGTTTTACCTTTTTATTGGATGCTATGTAATATATTTCAATTTCAATTTTGATGTCATCTATTTTAAATGTAAGAACCAATATATGTATAGAAGGGGAAAAAAACTCTGTCTCTTTTTATATGATGCAGGAATTTAAATTAACTTATTCTTGATGGTCACGGTTATTTAATGTTCAACTTATAATCTCTCTATATACTGTTCTGTCTTCGACTGTCTTCCCCTTCCTCCACCACCCTCGTACGAATAAGTTTAGTACGTAGCACTCTCTCTCTCTCTCTCTCTCGTCTATATTATTATTCTGTCAGCAGTCTATATGGTCTGGCACTGGGACACATGTAATAATTTATTATTTGAGCAACTTCTTCAGAGCTACACAAATGAGCTTGTAAACTTTCTCAAAATATGCTCTGCACTCTTCGTCGTCACCCTCAAGACTCACAATCGAGCAGATTGAAAAGTTGACACAGGCTCGGGCTGGAGCTCGGGTACGGGTACGGGTGCGGGCACGGGCACTGGAAGCGGACGGGTAAGAACTGTCCAACGACGAGGAGATCTTTGATGTTCCTTTTCACTCTGCTTCTCCTCATACCCAGGCCCACGGAGACGAGGAGGGCTCAAGCATGGGTTTTTAGCATATTAGAATTCAAATTTTAGAAAATAAAATCGACAGGCTGTTATACTCTCAACTTCCGTCCTTTACCTTTGTCTTGGTGCGGTGATGTTGATGGTGGTGGTGGTGGTGGTGATGGTGGTGATGTAGTAGTAATAATCGTAGTAGTGACAGTATGCCCAAAGTGCCCACACAGATGAAAAAAAGAACTTGAGAGCGTGGCTAGAGGATTTTAGAACAAGAGTGAACTACTGAACCAGTGTACTCCTACTACCAAACCAATAGTTGCTTTTCCTAAATGTAATAAGTTTGATAGGATAAAAAGGCTTTGGGTTCAATTTGGATCCAGCCGTCACGGTAGTCTTTATTATGTGTGCCGGCGCTCACACAAAGAACGCATGTCCAACGTTCTCTGAGCACGAGAGATACATACTATATACTCAGCATAGATCCTACAATCATCAGACAGTGTAATAGGGAGCATAACATCTCACACTTTTGATTCCCAAAGCTAAATCCAAAAGCTAAAAGACCCTCACACAACTCTTGCAATATCCATTCCATGTGTTGTACTCCTCGTCGACGCGGCTATGCTGTGTGGCTCTGGCTGGAGTTGTGCTCTATAGAATCTTGTGGATGGAGATGCAGATGGGCAGCAAATGGCAATTGGTAAATATGAGTAAATAGATTAAAAGCTCGTCCCATTATGGGGTGAGACAGAGAGAACTCCTATATAATACTTACAGTATGTAAGTTTTGTTAGTTGCCATTCATTCCATATGAATATTCATATTATCCTCTCACCACATCCTACCAGAGAGCATGGAAAAATTCATGTGAGCGTATTAAACAATTACATTTATGCTCTTGTAGGCTCGCTGCTTTGTAGTATGTAATTACATGTGTATCTATAGGTAGGTAAGTAGGTAAAAATTAGTATCTGTATATGTAGCTAGTAGTAGGTACTCTTCTGGAAATGTATGCCACGTGATGATGTCCCTTGGTCTGGGGCTCTGAGTTTATAATTGTAATTTTAGTTTATACAGCAGTCTATATTCTATATACAACTACACATACACATTGTAAGCACTAGTATTTGTAGCATCCTATGAGCTGACTATACTGCCTGTGACTGACTAATGACTAGTTAGCTTATTCCAACATAATTTGTATTTATACATCATGCTTGCTTATTACATACTTACAGCGTGGTGAGCATTTTGTAGTTTGTGTAGCATGAAATTTATTATGTCTTTCATCATTTGCATGAATTATCAAATGCACGAACAGGGGACTCACAATTACAGAGGACATTACATATTGTAAATTAGCAAACAAAAAATGAGCAATCTAGATATCTGCCGCCCCAGTCCCAGTCCCTGTCCCCGTCTCAACTGTCGCTCTCTATCCCTCTCTCTCCTTTACCCGACTCCGACTCCACTTTTAATACGGATACGGGGGAGAGTGGAGTACATTGTGCATGAAGAATTGCTTCGGCATGAAAAATACTTCCACATCCACAGTCACTAATTAGTCGATGGTGTGAGGATGCTCTTATCTATAAGAAAATTTGAGAGCATCGTTCCTGAGACCAGACCACTATACTATTTGAAAGGTTGCTTGAAACTTGAAACGATTTTATGGGTTATGGCTTTGAGTATCATCTGAGCAGAAACAGAAGAACAGCACAGAGCAGAAGAGAGACAATGCGTTGTATTATAGTGGTGGTAAATAAATGGGAAGGCTTGAGTTGTTACGAATACATATTGTGTGGCTGTTGTAGCTGTTGAGTAGTATGCTGCTTCAGCATACCTTCTTCCTTATATTTTTTTGTGTGTTGATTTTCACGGCAGAACGGTAGAGAGAAGGCCAAATCAGAGCCAGACCAGAGCTCATCCTGGCTGATCCAGCAGAGTAATTTGAGATGATAATGCTTTCTTGACTTCCCTCGATAGCCTAAGTTGATTAGATTGGAAATAAATATGGAAATTTTAATACGATAATTGACTGTCACTGTCAGATAGTTGAGCCTGACACTGGATCACTGTTCTGTATATGAATTGCGAATTGCGAATATCAGGACGAGGCCCAGAGCCGACGACGACGAGCCAGCCAAGCCAGATGATGGGAGCAAGTCTGCATATTTCAATTTAGTTAAAAAATCAGACTGTGGCACTGAAAGAGTCAGGATAATCCATGGATCCATAGTTTTCTATAGGGATGACCTTTGAACTCTTGTAAAATAATGAAATCAAACTCAATTAGTGTTCTAAAGATAAAGATATACAAGTCTTACACAATATGTACTACTCACGCTCATAAAATAAACTCAAAAATAATTATACAAAAAATGCCAGAGGAAAATTCTTCAACTACACTACTGTAGCTTGTGTAGTTTTTTCTTTTTCAGAAGTAGAAAATGCGAAAGAAAGAGAGGAAAGGAACATAGTTGTAGTTGTTGTAGAAGTAGTTGTAGGCTCAACTGCATAGTATTTGTCTGAGTCCCGTATCTCTCTCGTTCTCTCCCTTGTATATTTGTAATCGTCAACCTGTTCTCAAACATTTCTGCATGGGGAAGAGAGAATGGATCATTGAGCAGGAGAGCATTGTATGCAGAAGTGCAGAAGGTATTTTGATACAAAACAAACTGATGATGATAACACACACCGCATGCATTACATAATTTTTTTTTCTCGAGTGTGAATGGGAACTCTGTATAACTCCTGGCGGGGCTACAGAGTACGCAGCGTTTGCTTCAATAGCTTGAACAAAGCGGAAAAGGAATACATACTGTGTAAGTACAATGTAATTGAATTTAAATTCAAGAATAAATTCGGCCATGGTGTCATTTATTTTCAATAACCATTACCATTATTTACCGATCAACAACTAAGAGCCCATTGTCTTGAGTCGCCACCACCGCTGTATAAGTAAAGGTAAGTCCTGCATTTTTCATCATTATCTCAAGTCACAACAAACTTGCTATTAGGTGAATTTACTATACAATATAACTTACAATTACCGAGCTGAATGCCTAATGCTAATGCTATACTCACTGAGTACGTAGGTACAACTTATGTCTGTCTGACAAGTAGTGACAAGGGACGCGGTGACCATAGTTTATGCGCTTTGTACTTTATACCTACCCTAATAACGCAATCATAATAACAGGACGATAAAGACACAATACACGATACACAAGATGTCATGTCAGCTATGCATAATTATAAAGTAAAGATGCTACAAGCTTTAAAGTTCCCCATTATGACACACAGCTTGTAGGTAGTTTATTTGGCAGCAGTGATATGAACCATTCACATTTTGTGATTCTTGAACGGATTTTGCATCTTGTCTCAGGTCATTGTTACCTCAGTCAGACGACGACGACGACACACACAACTCATCTGGTGTTGTTGAGTCACCTCATTTGCCGAGTCAGAGTGTAAATAATATCCTCAAGGAATACCCTCATCACTCTTTATATTGAGCTGACACTATGGTGGTCAATTTATTGTCTTATTTGCTTTGTTAGGTTAAAATTTAAGTCCGCAATCCCACCCTCATCTCAGTCAGGCAGAAACTTGCTCAAGATTTTACTTATTAAACTTGTTCATCTAGCTTCTCACTCTTCTGATCGTTAACTAACCGGCTGGAGTTGAGACTTGTTTTTGACGGTATGGTATCTAAAAATGCTATATAGTATGTAGGTTGGTAGGTACATATGTATTTTCCATTTGTTTTATTGCACTGCTCACCTTATCTCCCATTTTCTTTACTCCTGGCTTCTGGTTCTGGTTCTGGTTCTGGTTCTGGTTCTGGTTCTGGTTCTATGGCTCCCTGCATTATCTCTGGTCTTGCGTTGTGACAACATTACTCTAACACAAGCGAATATTGCAATGTTGTGTGAACACTATAATTTTTCACTATACAATCATTTCAACTTACTTACTCCATTATTTGCATTATTACAGGCCAGCTGATTACTTGAACAGGTAATTCCCATCCTAAGTAATGTGATAAGGATTTTATCCCCTTCAATAGTCGTAAATTGTAAATTATATGTTAATTTGGAACATGTAATACTTTTATTTACAATTCGCAATAATAAATTTTTACTCCAAGAATTCTTAATATAGGAACCACACTCGCGTCTTTTAAAAGTAAAAGTGTATGTGATACATTAATTAGAGATAGTGGGTAGTTCCTCCGGAAAGTTATATTAAACCACATTTTGCACAAGGCAATGACACCATATTGTAGTGAGTGAGTGGATGGTGATGTTGATTTGAATTGTATTCAAATGCAGTTATTCAATTATTCACATTTGATGCTTTATCACTATTTAAATGTATCGGCGGCGAATGGTAAATCTATCTTTTACGAGAAAATACAAGTAGCTAGGAATTAATAACAACTTGAGGAGTATACAAACAGCAGATACCAATTATCCAGTAAAATAAAAGCAATGTTTTTTTACATGGGATCGAAGAGTCAAAGACTCTTAGCAATTCTGTATAATACATCTTTGTACCTATAAAATTATTATACATATGTCAGATGTTGTTGTTACATGTTACAAATTGACAATAAAAATACTAACATTTCCTGTACTATTTGAATAAGTTTTACAAGCAAAATAAATCCTGCAAAATATATTACACGTCATTTCTTTCCAACAATTCATTTTATAGCATATGCCTTAAAACATTGACCCATCACTCGTTTGTCTGTGTTGCTATCACCTATAACCCTGCACATCTACAAGCTCTAAGAAAATTCTTCTTTTGGTATTGGCGGTCATCTTCAACATACGTCCAAAGTTATTGTAGTCTACAGTCAAACATATTTATTTTATTTTTTTTAAGTACTTATTTTTGTTTCATAACTTTAAAAAGTATGCCATGGAATCCACAAAATTACTGCAATTAAATAAAAAATTCCCAATATCTATTTTCCACTCCATTCGATACAAATACAAAGCCAAACGCTCTTTAAAAAACTTTAAAAAAATGCAGAAAAAAGACTGAGCTTGTGGTAATTACATAAGGATGAGTTTCATACTTTATGTATCTCTGATGTTCCTTCATAGTGCTAAGAAATTTTTTACTATCCCAGCCACAGCGATAATTTGTTAACTTTTTGTGTATTATATAAGATGATTTAATTGAGTCAAAGTTGATGCATTGCCATGACTTAACTTATGATTTCAATCAGAACCAAACACCAATGCAAGGAAGATACATAGTATGAGAAATTCTACCTTTCTGTTTTGTGTTACACATTCAACATAGTATGCTGCTCTGGAATTGCAAAGTTAATATTTTGCCGAGACGAACCACACCTTGAGGATAAAAGTCAGTCAAGTCCTCCAGAGGCAAGTTCCGACTCATTTCTTCGTCATCCCACTCCGTACATTGTTCATCTCTTGTCCTATATATCTATACAATTATACACAATTATCTGTATTCTGTATGAACGGTATAGGCAAATGTTAAATGTGTGAGCAAAAATAGAGCCTTACATAATTTTATCTTCAACTATATATTACGCAATTTACTTAATAATTTGCACCAGAAATCATGTGTCTTTATATATTTTAAACTAAAACTCTACAGACCTATTTTACTCTGTTGCATGTCAACCCATGCGTAAAAGTTATTTCAGTTTCAGTCGAATTTCAAAATCCAAATGTAGGGGATTTCTAGACTTTTAGGGCCGACCCGAGAAAGCTTGAAGGGAAATTTGGCCAAAGTAATTAGTTAATATTCTTGAAAGCCAGCTTACATGTCCAGTAAATGGTAAACGCAGGTAGCACGCACTGGCACTCCGTTCCTCGTCTTGGAACTTTCAACGCGAATATATGTACTACCTACGACTATGGATACCACTAAAATAAACCCAATTCACAATACTATACAAATGTGTAGGGCTTAAAAACTTATACCCAAGTATAAGAGTCATCATTCTTCATATTTAAGAGTTGCTAGATGCCGGACATAATATCATATAAATTTCCAGTTTCGATAGGTATTCTTCAGACTTTTCCAAATTATCCATACACACAAGACATTGTGCACAATTTTTAATGCAGAGTATGTTACATATAGGTACATGCATTTAAATGTATCAGCATATTCGCATTTCAGTCCGCATTTGCATCCCCTCACTACTAACTACAAACCTCCAGGAGGTGAGGTATAAGTCAAGCGACATAGATTGCGTGTAGGTAAGTAAGGTACTTATGTCGTTTTTATTTTTTCCAAGGAAATTAGACCATTCATACAGTGCCGAGAATTCTAGACTCAATCTACTCAGCGCATCTATCTCTCCCCCCCCCCACCTCTAATGATGGAACTCACATTTTAAAACACTGATTTCGATTGTCTTTTGCAGGTTTTACTCGACTCTTCTTGGACGGCTTTTTTCCCTTCTATAATGTGCTACTTTATTTTTTGTAAATAGACAATGACTACGACGACGAAGGAGTGAGCAGTAGTGTAGTATCTTTAATTTCATCCACTTAATATTTACAATAGAAATGAGCCTCTCTCAAGACTCGAGAAAACCAGTAACATCACACATCAGAATCGACATCCACAACGACAACGACAACGATGATGTCTGCATATTTGAGAATTAAAGATTTATTAATTCAATTTGTCAAGATGATGCGTCAAGGTGGATGGACGTAGGCGGCGTTGTGGTTGTGGAGGATAGATCCCTATAGGATTTGCAACAAGTTATATAATATAATCAATGATAACCAATGTTAAATTTCGCAAACAATTCAGAATTTAAAAGAAGCACGCATAATTAGCTTTTTTTCCCCTCTACATCCATCTACCAATCTACCTACACCCTCATACATAGCTAATGATATACATACCATTTTTATACAGGACATACTGATACATAGATACACATAAAAAATTATATCACTATCCCATTTACCTGTGCATCTTTTTCCTTCAAGGAACAAAACATACATGCAAATTACATAATATATGCATTGATATTTGAACAATATTTTGCATGTTCAAACAGCGCAGTGTGCTACTAGAAAGAAAGAATGTTTCGTGGCTCAAGTTTTTGTATCAGATGGAGGAGTCGTAATAGGTGTAGTATTATATACAAATCAAAATTAAACAATAAATGGAATGACTGACTATCTTCCCAAGTCTTCCAAGAGTCACCTACATTGACCACTGTAAAGATAAACATGTGTCTCCCTCCAACCTGCAAGAAACTATCACTATATCTGTCTATAGCTATAGATATAGATACAGAGTGTGCCTGCATATACTATAGTGAAAGATGTGATACAAGATTATAAAAGCCGTCGCTGCCTTTAGTTCTTTAGTACTTACTACTTGAAATGACTGAAGGAATAAAAACCGTCTTATGGACTCGACTTGGACTTGGTCTTGGACAATTTGTGTGTGTGTGTGGATTGGAGAGTGAGCTGGTGTTGGTGTTGGTGTCGGTGTCGGTGTTGGTAATCTATTATGCTAAAGTAATGCGGTGACTATGACCGTATTCTGTGTCTATATTCCCTGTCTTCTGTATTATATGTGTGTAGTAGTAGTGAGTATTGTCTCTTCTGTAGGTGGATATAATGAAGATGGCGAGATGAAAATTTTTGCACGGACGGACTTGCTTACGTTTCACTCTGCCCATTTATGGAATCTGCAAGGTAAAAGTAACGTAGGCTTCAGTAAAGGTTACTTGTGTATTATTATATTTCATACCCACACCAATACCTGACCACATGACACATGAGCCATTACCTTTATGAGCAAGTTTACTTACATTTAGACAGAGTAGAGCATGACTTCGTCCAGTATTTCAATTTCCATAGATTTAGTCACAAGACACTCACTGTACAATTACAAACGGCTCGAGCATCCACACTGAGTTCGTCAGTTCCTCACACATCATCATCATCAACTTAAGTGCACATTCAAGTCAGTATCAAAATCAAAACAAAACGGACAACACGCAATCTTTTACATTATTATCCTTATTATTAGTGTGCAATCCCTTCACTCTACTTTTCTCTCAGTATCCTCGCAAAATACAAATAATGAGTACAAGCACAAGAATTAATTTAATCCAAGCAAAATTCAAATAAAACGATAATAATTATTATCCATCTATTATATAATCCCAGAATTTAAAGTCCAATTTCCTTTAATTAAATACTGAAAATATATACACAAAAACAAACAAAAAACAAAGTGAAAATATATAAGAATAAGTTACATTTATCTATTTAATTTTTAGTTCTGAGCGTCATTTGATTGGTTTTGATTGGTGTGAGCTACCCTCGTGAATAGTTGTTGGGATTCTCTTTCAATTTCCATACAACCGAAATAGAGAAAGAGAGAAAGACGCAGAGAAATAAAAACCAAAATAAAAAAACTTTATGTCCTGATATTGTTTAATTAAGAAGGACTATAGGAATCACCAACCAAGTTTGGACTTGGATTCTGTAGGGATACATAAATATAAACAAAGTGGTCTCGTGTCATCAAGCCGAGCCTGATATAATATAACGATATAGAGTAAATACTCCGTACATCGTAATAGACATAATATAAAAGAATCGAAACCATCCCATCATTACAGTTCTCACTCTCAAAAAAAAAAGAAGCCCTTCCACTGGAAATGAAATACTTGAGGGAATTCATTCAATAAAATTAAAGTGACTAGAGTATCTTCTTCGTCTTCTTCTACTACTGTTGACGTGACTCCATGTGAATTTCCTTACTTTATAGACAAAGCCAACGGCAATTGAGGGAGCGAGTGAGCTCGACTATATGATACGGTTACGGTACACAAATCCGAAGACACAGGGTCTTGGAGAGGCTTGAATAAATAAGTACCTAAGCGAATTGGTGAAAATAAAAATCAATTCTTTCTGACAGCTGAATGTAAGAGAATCCAAGATTTTAACAAGATCCTTCCCATGCTCTCTTCGTACAGGATAAACACTTACTCTGTACTGTGGGAGAAGAAGTAAAACAAAAAAAAAGAAAAAAAAGAGATTTTGGAACTGTATACCGATAATACTGTAATCTCTGGGATCGTCCATACTGAAGGTTTGTCTATTTTATCTGTCAAACATCTTCCACTGATCTCCCTATATATTTTTATTTTCTCTCTGTCTTTTCCTATATATCTCTCTCAAAAAAAAACCAATAGTCAATATAGCTTTTCACTTCATTTCATTCTAGCCCATTGTCATCAATTTTATTTCCCTTTGTCATTACTTTTCATCCCAACTTTACTTACAGCCCAATACAATACAATATAAAACAAAATACAGTCGCATAATTTTTTATACTCAACAAAATAATAGAACAGTTAGTGGTGCGGTGTGGTGTGGTAAGTGGAGAACATAATATACATACAAATTACCACCAGTTACTGCAGCACTACGACACTATTACCAGTAGCTATGTACATACTAATATGTCGTATAGGACCTCTATAGGAAAATCCTGTTCTATATTCTTGTCTTGTAAAGTGATATCTATTCCATAGCCTATACTGCAAAAGTGCAAACGCAAACAAGTACAAATGGGAACGTTTAAATGTTGACAGTGTATCAACCCCACTATCACATAACATACCTTTTAGTCCATTCTATTTTCACATTTACTATTTTCAATTGTTTTCATGGTTTTAATTTGAGAGTACGTAGGCGGGGAATCGCGTATTTTTACAAGTTATTTTGATACGAGGGAAGAGTGTAGACATATTCCCGTATGTAAAAGATGGAGCAAGTCTTAAACTGTTGTTGTGTATAGAGTGTAATCGTAATGGTAAATGGTAATTGTAAATGTACACAGACACAAAAACGAACTCTGCAGAGTTTTTCCCTTACTATGTAAAGAGACTGCGAACCTCCGTTTTTTTTTGGCGAAAGGCGGATGATTCTTTTAATCGCAATAATCGTATGTTCTGTTTTTGTTTTTGCGTCTACACACACACACACACACACACGTTAAACACTAAACTCATCGTCGCAGACTTGGGCAGTGTAACGTAGACGTACATAATTATGTTTGCATTTCCCTTATATTTTCTTTGTACTTACGTAGAGGAGTACGAAATAAGGAATACAATACTAACTAGCCTTGTTTTTAAGTCACTAGCCTCATCACTACTCTAAATTTTTATATAGTAGTGTATTACTATTTCTATGGCTTTCTATGGCGGATATAACTTTTTGCCACCATTATATCTATATGACGGCTACATAGCTATATCCATAAAAATAATGCACGAGGACTGTATATAGACTCACTCTATAGAATAGAAAAAATCACAAGTCAAAAAAACCAACGAATGTAAATGAGATGGCTCTAGTTATAAAACGCCCTCAAATTAACTTAGTCGCAAGCTCTTGAGTAAATCCATTTTCATATAAATTACCATACTATATAGCAATTGTTTTGCAAGGAAAAAAAAAATTTTTTTAAACATCTTGTCGGCTTTGTCTTGTCTTGTGAATGACACGAAGAAGCAGCGACTAAACTTGTTTCTGTGTCCGCAGATATATATTCAATATACTAACTTTTTTTGGGAGGATTTTCCATTATTGTGATATCATCATACGTGGTAATAGTGGAGACGTTTAGGATTCCTAATTCCCATTTAATATTAGGATTTTAACCCTTATTTCCGTTACAAAACTAGAGTCATAAACATAAATGTACAGATAACAGGCTATAGTAACTTAAGCCAATGCCAATGCCAATTCAAATTTAGCTTTACACGTTTACAGTTCTACATTTTCTTGAGCTGTGAGATTTAACACATTTTATTTTATCATGCAAAAAATAAATCTTCCCAAAAAATACAGTAAATAGAAATTTATCAGAACGTATTGTATTCGATTTGTCAGGCAGAATAGCTTATTATTACCTATATATTGATTCGAAGTAAAATATATACAAAAATGTAAGCTTCTTAAACTCCTGTTTATTTTTATAACTCCTATTTAGCCTTGTGTGGTAGTCACAGTCAGTGCCGGGCGAAGGAATTGCTTTTAGGCAGCAATTTGTTTCCATACAAAAACCAAAATTTTGATTTTATTGATAGTTTTCTTTGGTAAAGCAAAATGTTATATTTACATACTTGTTTTTGAAAAGTGCAAAATGTTCTTTTTACATGCTTTGAGAAAAGTGGAAAATATTTTATTTCCATCTTTTTGAAATGTACAAAAAAATTTATTTGCATGTTTTTGAAAAGTCAAAATATTCTTTTTACAAATTTTTGAAAACTGTAAAATGTTCCATTTAAATGTTTTTTAAAAATTCAAGCAGCGGAGGCTGCCTGCGCTGGCAGCATTATCCGGCCCTGGTCACAGTTTTCTTTCTGCCACGTTGAAAAATAACATTAACAGAATGGTAATTGGTAATGCAATACAATGATTGAAATTTATTTAGGCGTATATTTATTTATTTATTTATATATTTACTTATCAAACTTTAATTCCAAATTTTTATATTCAAACTTGAACGTTTTAGTAACATGTACAACGTTTAAGCATTGCCAATTTAATGTCTGACAATAAAAATAATTACAATTTCATAGATTAACTGGAAGCGTATAGATATACAGTGTGGATATACAGTTACTTAACTCAGGACTTAAAGTTAGAGAAATCATTATGATGTGGTTGTTGTTATTATTTTATTTTTTGTGATTGTGTGTGAGTAATAAATCGTGAGCTTTTCCATGTTTATTGTTTTTATATAGTTTGTGTGTACCTTTTGATCAGATTGTCAGATTTCTTGAGTTATTTCTTATTTCGATTGTTGTATATATTTTCGAGCACTTGCTCTTATGGTTTGCGTGTCGTGGTTCTGTGTGGTACTCCACAGCCCAGCGTTATGTCTGTAGTAAAGTGTAAAAAGGCAAAGCGGGATTTGAATTCAATGAAGCGTAAAAATGCTACTCTCACTCTTTACATTATTGTTACATAGTCACTTCACGCAGAGTAGTGCAGTAGTGTGTCACGATTATCCAAGTCATTCAGTAAACTTACAATTGATTGTTAGGAGATTATGAGTAAAATTAGTATTAAAGACTCTTACAGTCAGACTATGTAAATACGAGTAAGTAAATGATAATAATAATAATAATAATAATAATAATAATAATAATAATATATCTGTAGAAATCAACAAGGAGTGTTCCTATTGGTCAATGTTTGTATTGATTTCTATTTGCAATGCAAAGGGCCCTGGATGAGACTTGTTTCGAGTTGGATGGAGGGTATAAATATAAGAGACGTTAGCACATCGATTGATGTACGATCTGAAAACTGATGATAAGATAATGATAATAATATGACCTCAAGCAAAAATAGTACACAGCAGAGGATTGGATGATACCGTGTGTGTGTGTGCTTACCTTCTCTATTGTCTCCAACCTGCTGCGGCTGATCTCGTATATAGTTGAGGGGTATTATCGGTATCGGTATAGTTACAAGTATAGGTACTCCACCAGCATCGTGTGAGCTCCGAGTCATTATGTAATTGAAACGCATTGATGGTCAGAATTTAAAATATTTAACATTGTCAGATAAGTTATACACTTGCAGAAGAGAGAAGAAGGAGATAGCTGAGGATTATGACTGAATGTAAATGGAGACGAGGCACATGTGTAATCTCAATGAAAACTTACCATGCATTGTTGAAAATTAGGTATTATTGTCATTCATGTGAAGAATTTGTGGCTCCAATCGAACTGTTGAAGCACTGGCACTGGCACTGGTAGTTGCCAGTGAGAGGGAGAGTTATTGTAAAAAAAATTATAATAATCTTACCTTGCGCATACATTCGAATTCTTACGTAGGTATTTATCCTTAGCCACTGGTACAGTTGTCTTTTCGCAGGGATTATTCCTTGGCCTTTGGGAAGGAATTTTAATTTGTGATTCTATATTCAGTGCTAATAACTTATTATCATTATCAGAGTGTAAAATAATCTGTGTGCATCCGTCAGTCTGCATCATAGGCAGGATCCACATCCAACGTCGTATACTCGTACATCGAGTACGAGTCCGCTGAGGCCAACTCTCACAAGAAAATAATGAGGAACTTCATTAGACACTGCTCAGGCTGTATTACCTATTAGTCAGCTATCTCTAATCTGTTCTGTGTGCACAGAGAGTTGATATTGAAAATTCCAAGTATCATTGGATCATTTGTCATTGTTGATTGACTATACATTCCCATTTATATTCCTCTGCACATGTGTACACGCATGTACAGATATGGGAATTCAAAATCCAGTCTGACTCTAATTCAATATTCAATGCAAACTGCCATGTAACGTAGGAATTCTTATGGTTATGGTATGGGATTACTTATGGTATTAGCAAGTGCAAGTCAATTCAAAGAATATCCATGATCCATGACGGGAAACGGCAAGCGGCAATAAGAAGATAATATAAAGTCAATAAAGTTAATAGATTAAATTCAAATCTATGACAAGGCAAAATGCTGAGAGATTAATAAATGGCTTCAGGATTATTATTTATTTTGATGATTCCCCCGGCACCGGCCCCGTCACCAGCACACATACTTTTTAGGACGTAAATATATGAAGAAATAATCATAAAAATCAGCAAAGCAGAGTAAAGTGAGAAATTTACTATATATAATAAAATTGAGCGGATCTCCGCCGCGCCGTCCACATCAACATCACACATGTGACCAAGGTACCTGTTCACAGTCTTCACCATTCTATATTACTTTATACATGTTAGGTTCAAGGAGTCACTCGCATTGTTGTACGTTCACCGTAGCGAATAATGATCGGGAATGACAGCAAGTCAAATAGTTAAAGATTATTGAAAAGAATCACGATTTTGATTTCCTATATAGATATACAGCTTGTAGACAGCTCAGTGAAGTGGAGAGATCCGTAAATTACAGATCAGACAGTTGTTTCTGTTCATGTTGTTGCGTGGTATGAGTATGAGTCTCAGAAATCGAAATCACAAGTCCAAAAGTCAGCTGGCTTGGCCTATATGGTCTCCATGTTGAAATGGGATCCTGCGAGAAAGATAAATTTGACATTCAACCCGTCCTTGGCCTGTATTCTCCACGAACCTTTAAGGATTCAATTCACATCATGCGTCAATTTCGTTTTCGCTCCTTTCAATTCAATTTGTGTGGCGATCTATAGAAGGGATACATATTACTTATATAGATAATACCAGGACCAGGACCGTATAGGTAGGACCAGTATTGATGAGCTGGTGAAAATGTAGGCTGCAGACACTGTAACATTTAGCATCCACATCTAGATAAAGTGAAACCATGTGAATGTTTTGTTTTGTAATCCCCTATAGTCACCTATAGTATGTATATATATTCTATGTAAGACCTGTTCTCTCAGCTATAATGCTAATTATGCCGTATTATGACACTCGTTGTTATTGTCTCTGTTCGTGGGTCAGACTCGGCAGACATCCTGATAGCGATCTATGGCATGGCATGCATTATGAGTTTTAATGCTTCTTGTGATTACGATAAAGATTACGATTACCATTGCGATTCCATCTCATAATTATATACACAATTATACAGTTTCCATTTCCACCCTGTCAAAATACAAACAAACAAACAACACAACAAAAGTAGGGGTAATTTTTTAAAAATATAAACTTACAAATTTAAATTAAACAAATTGGTTCAAAATTAGAGTAAGTACAGAATACACAAGTTTTTGGCCTGTTGTCAGCCTCACAAAATTACGTGGAAATAGGTGTACCAATTAGTTGCTTTTCTATAATATATAGCTATCCGAATCCAGTGAACTGCTTTACTTCCAACGTTCCTAATTCCCATTACCAAAATTCCAATTTCAATTCCAATTTCCTATGAATGGACCACGTGCTATATGCAAGCTACCTACATACTTCAAATTTCAGGGTGGTCAGAAAGTGATGGATGAGGGTAAATGAGTGTGAGGATTTACGTCCTTTACAAGAGGAGTATTGATGATGATAACATAAAACATAAAATTTGAGTTGTGTACAGAAATGTAAACTGTGGGAGAAAAAAAAAAGAGTAATTTTGTTTTGTAGTAATAACAACAACCACGTAACGCTCCCTACGCACTTGTGGATTGTGTGTGAGTGTGTGTGAGTTTGCGTGTGTGTGTGTGTCAGAATGTGTGGATTTGTGGAAGTTGAGTATTTACAGTATGTTTGCTTGTATGTAGTAAATGTAGTTGGCCTGTACTGTGTACTGGTACTGGTGTATTGTGTGAGTGTGTGTGTGTGTGTAGTGATGTTTTTTAACGTAAAATATGTGTGTGTGTGTGGCTGCTGCATGTTGATGTTAATAATTCCTTGTGCATTCTTCCATGTGTAATATGTTATTTTATTTGTTGTCTTTTGTCTGCCCTAAGCAAAAGCATCTTTCTTCTGATCAAGCTGACCTTGCGGATCCCATTTTTGCAACAGGTACTGGGATTGTTATTGTAATTGTCAATTATGGTAGCGGATGGTGATCGGCCCACGGTGTTATCTGTCCAAAAATATGAGTCCGGACCACCTGTAGCTCCCTCCCCTGATGGACAGTTGGTAAGGGAAAAAAATTTACATTTTTCATGCATACGCCCCAATAACAGTGATGCTTAGGACTAAACAGTCTAAACTATTATGAAGATTTCATTTTTCCGCAAGAAAAAAAAATACGACGAAAGAACGAAAGAAATATACTATCTTCTGTGAGATTGAAATAATTATATGTAGCTATATCTATTACTACAATGCTCCTCCACACGCCTATATGTATCTAATCGTAAGACAGTCCTGCAAAATTCTTCAATTTTTTTTCTTCTTCTATCTCCTTTCTTTCGTCCTCAACTTCATCTTTTGTCAGCCCAGTCGATCATATTAAAATAATTGGTCACATAATATAATGTTGAATTTGGCCTGCTTTTTTTTAAATTTTATTTTCTTCTCAAATAATATGTCTCTCCTCGTTCATTATAGGTGGTATATAATGTAACTATAATGACCGCTCACTTTAAATGTCTTCTTCCCTGTTACAACTCCACACCCGCTTATGTTCGTCTCAATCTCGTTTTTTTCTTCTAATGCATCTGAATTACATATATAGGTAATTAATTAATATATCATTCTAATTCCGTCAAAAAATATGTTGAGCAGAGGAGAGAACAAGTACATACATAGGACCTACAAGGGGGCTCTTAAAGAGTGCTCCTCTCACAACTACGACCACTACACATTGTAATTTTAATGTAGCTCACCACATAATTTATTTCTTCGTGGGTAACATAACCTACTAAAGGATGTTCTACGCTACCAACACTCCAAGAATGTGTACCTATACACTAATCGTAATAATAAGAATAATCTTTATGACAGTGCTCAATTTTTCATTGTAATGTAAGATGGTAAAGATATAAATCTACGGCTGCTGGAACGTCAGTGTGCTCCCCATCACCATGCCATACGAGTGTAAAATGAACCACCTACCTAGTAGTATCCACATAATAATATATATTTTAATGTTTTTCATGAGTTCTATTTGCCATGAATTCTCTAACTTCTAAAACCGCACGTACCGCAGGCTGCGAGACTCCAAGCGCTTGAGACTTGAGTTTATGATTTATCTGTCATCTAAAAGTAATTATTACAATAACTGTGCGAGAGCGAACAACTTACATGAGTCAGTGTTACTGTAGCTTTTTCCATCTCTGTGTATTTATCAGGATCAGGAAACACAATTTTCCTTCAATTGTTCCCTACTCACAAAAAAAATTACAGACAGAAATTGGGAGTCGTGTCAGCTACCCTACAAAATCCAAAGTCCCAATTTCTTTCCAACGGCTAATGCAATGAGCCTCAGAACCAGAACTTCAAATTTAGGATATAATTATTATGAGCGATAATGTTCTCATTTTTTGTCTCACCCTGTGTGCGTCTTTCAAAATATATGAAAATTCCTCACTTCCATATCCCATCCCATGAATAATGGCTACAAAATAAAGCTAAATATTGAATACCTACCTATGCATGAATATGGAGGTAAAGCATGAACAAGTGCATTTTGTATAGTTTCCTATTGCGATTATAAAAACTCTGATGACATTCATGAACATGGCTTAGTATAATTTTAATCCATTTTGAGTAATTTCGACGGTTGTTTATTATCTACACTTTTTCATTTTTCTGCACAAAGATTTAAAATTTTACCGAACTAGGACAGTCTAGGACGGAAGAGCGACAGGAGTGAGGACAAATTATTTACTTTTTTGTTGTTATCGTTTTTTTTTCATTCCATAATAATAATGACACGAATTTAAAATTCCTGTAGAGATCTTAGCAACTTATGAGATGACAGCCTTATTATATATGTCATGTCGTTATATTTTAGAGTACACAGTCGAGCAGTCCCATATCTCCGAAACTCGAACATGGAAATCCAGCTATGTTGTACTTTGTACATTAAAATTTAATTCATATAGCGGTCTCAAATTCTTCATCAAAGAATTTACCAGGAGCTACAAATGCGCTTGTCTACCTGTCGTTGTCGTATTTTAAACTATTATTTAATGCATACGCGTCCTTTTTTTCTTCTATCACTGTAGTCTTCTTGTAACGCATTCTTTCTTGTAGAATTTAAATTGATCCGACACTCAAGACTGAAATTCTGACTCTGAATTCCGAATCGCCTTTCCCTATTATATATTTTACATTTTAGTTTTACCCACCACACATCACCCTTGCCGCAGTCAGTACCACGCCGACACTATATGGTCACTTGCAAAAGGAGCGAAAGCGCAGTGGAAGGTGGTAGCAGATAGGAGATAATATGTCTTTTTTGATATTTGACTTGGTCGCGGGTGCCGGTCGCTGTATACTTATTCAAGTCAAGAGTTAATCCTTGGAGTCTTAAAGGAAAATATCTCATTTTGTTTATGAGAAAGGGTGTTCACGAAGAACGTCAGCTAGGAAAATTTACCAGCATATTTTTTTAAGACATAGCCTACATACTTTATTCCCTACAGAGAGATGAGAGAGAGACAGAGAATAAGAATCTAGTCAGATTTAGAGTGCACTGCAGTGTGACTGAAGAGTGCAGTAGAAAGTTTAAAAAAAATTATATTTAAACAGATATTTGTTATTATTTGTGTTTGCATTTGTGCACCTCGACTACGTACGTGAAGATACCTGTTTTTTAGTATCTTTACTTGTATTCGCATTGTACAATGGACACCGTACAAATGTTACGTACGTATGTACCTGTGTGCACTGGTACTGGTACTGGTCTCCGGACTGCAACAGTTTAGAGATCAACAATGAAAAATGAAAAAAAAATAGAAGAATAGAGATAACGTATGAATCACGAGTCATATATGGGCATATGAGTACCTAGGTACATATACACGGGCAGATAAATACATTGCAGTAAAGACATATTATCCTATGCGATTTCATGAGAGTAGGCAAAAATAATACACATATAATTATACGTTAGTTCAAATTGTACTTTTAAGGCTACTTCTACCCAAAAAATTTGCTTCGATCCGTTTCTGTATGACAAGAATTGAGAGTAAAACAAAATATCATCATATGTGAGAGTTTAACCACAGTGCATGTGGCAGTGTATAACAGTCAACAGTAGAACTTCCATAGAGTATTAGTATTGGTGAACCCGCAGTGATGTGGCGAATATAATATGAAAGACACAAAAAATGAGTTCAGATATTTTTTTATGATACGAACCAAAAACTGGCTTGACTCACGAACAAGCAGCCGTTTTCCTCGCATCACTGATGAAAAAATAGAAAAAGAAATTTAATTAAATCACACCTTATTTGCATTACACTTAATGTCAGACTGATTGTGAGTACTCAAAGCTGAAATGAATATATAGTATGTAGCATGTGGTATAGAAGCTGAACAATCTCAAGATTTATATTTTTCTAAGTCGCAGATTTAGACTCACTCCAACTCCAACCCAAATCAAAGTTGCTTATCTTTCAAGGAAACTCTATGCACAATCTACAATTCAATTTTACTTTTTTAAAACCTCTTGTAAACTTTGTTGATCAATAACAAAATTTAAAAAAAGGAAAATAAATAAATCAAAATCACTAAAGCGTTCCTAATTATTTTAACTTTATTAAAAGACTAAACAGAGGAAAAAGTGAGTGATGTTAAAACTGATAATATTGTAAATACAACTTATTATTATGATCCTTAAATTCTGACTTGACCAGATCGTACACTTGTATTTATTATTCCATTGCTTTTATTTTTTTTTGTTAGGTTCTGGTCCCTCTCTTTTTTTAATTTTTACAAATTAATAATACATGGCAAATGGCAATTCCTTCTTTCTATTTTGCAAAACAATTTATGATCAATGTTGTTTTTTTCCTTCCCTTAAGATACGCCTACACACTCTATTTTATACCCTGTTTTTGGTTGGTCTGGCCTAGTACGCTCTCTTTCCCTCTTTCCCTCTCTTTGTATTGGTCTATCTCTATTTGATATCTTGAGCTATATATTACACGCTACATAAAAAAAAAATTGGAATGGATAAGGAATATAAGGATACTCAATAGAAATTAAGAGCCAGAGTTTACATGAACTTATCACGTATCGCTTGCTTATAATAGTTATGCTATAGTTTTTAGTTACATAGTCACTTAAATTGATGTATAGATAGGTACAGACGACTGACGACTACTTAGTAACTGATATAGTAAAGTTACACAAGTTAAAAGAAAATCATCCAGGTGTGCATTTAAGGTATTTATGCACATAGCCCACGGTTGTACCTCTGTTTGTATTTATACAGTATTTACTTTGTTTTCATACTGAAATACGATATGCATCATCGACCCATAATTTTAAAACTTTTCTGTTGTTTTTTTTATTGTTTGTTGCAATTTTGGATTGTGTACATATAGAAACATTAGCAAATTTTTCATGTGCAGTATTTTATTGCATCCCAGATTTAAATTTTAACATGTTATTTTTCCTTGATTTAAAAAAATTAAAAACCTACCTGATCAGTCAGTTCACCCTGTCCTAGTCCTAATCCTATATAGCCCTATTAGGTACACATGATATATTTCATCAAATTTTATTTGAGTCTCTATAGATGTAAGCTGTCATATAGCCATTGTCAGTGTAATGTACACGTGCTATTATAAATAATCGCAATTCCATGTCCGTCTTAAAGGGAATAGGCATATGAAAAATCAAAAATCAACTTTAGATATATACCTACATTTAAGTCGATAATGGACTTGTAATTTGGGAGCTGCGTAGAAACAAGAACAAGAACAATATAGAGAAGAAAAAAAAATAAACAAAGCTGCAGGCTGTTACAGATAGGAACTATTTTAACGGGTTTTCCAAAGGCATAAAAGTGGCTACAAATACATACATTAGGAACATACCTATAGCTAAATGCATAACTATGTACATTTGATCGTATAAGGACAAGACAAAGCAAGGTCAATTGATTGCCAGTAGCTGCAAAAATAGGATGGCTAAAAGGCGAGGGTATAAAGACAATCTTGAATTTAATCATCACTCTAGACTGGCACTGTACTATAATTTAAATGAATATAATGATATGATATAGCACTAATAGTTGTGCAAATAGGCACGTACAAATAAAACGTTGTCATCCACCTATATAATTAATTTATAATTCATATCTCCAACCCCAACAAAAACGATACATTATATTTCCTTCTTACCGCCACCACACCATACTCTAACATACAACACCATACCATTCCACTAAAATCCCTTCTATCAGTACACTTCTAACTTACACTTACATAAACTGTACGCTAAATGACGACGCTCCCTCTCCGACTCGTATAGCAATAATAAAATAATTGTATATATTATATATAACAATATAATCTAAACAGTAGTGGCAGTCGTATTGTTGCCCTACCAAATTCCAAAGTTCCAAACCCAAAACCCAAAGAACAATGGGGAAAAGTCTCCTATTAAAAGACTAACTGTAAGGGAGAGAGCGCGGACTGCAGAAGAGTGGGAGTGCTCGATCCTGCCATTATCTGTATGCTGTCCAGCGTAAAGATAAAAGAGTCAAGAGGTCCAGAGCCGAATATTCAGTGTAGTGTGTAGTTAGTATAGTGACTAAAGTTACGATTATTCGAGATGAATGAGATGAAGACCCAAAATCTTAATGTACATCTATCTCAAGCGCAATCTGAACATTGTCATAATACGACAATGAAAAATGATACGAAACTATCTTGGTCTTCACTGCCTATAGTCTAGGTAGGTATATAATATTTCCAATTGCCTTTGTGCAGAGAAAGAGACCGACTTTTGGTGGTTTGGCATGACCACTGCAAAGTGCGTATAGAGTTATACAGAGATCGGATGAGATGGATCTAATGTGGCTCAGAGAATGAAAAGTAGTACAATACTATGGTAATTTAAATAAGCCTCCCCTTTGACTACTTGTTCCTTTTTATTTTTCATACAAATCCCGGTCCAGCAGCAGCAGTGAGTGCTGGAGCTGGACTTGGAAGCGTAGACGTTTAGGCGGTTTAGGGATTAAGTTAAGGAAATGAGGAATGATTTATAGTAGAGGCGCCATTGAGCTATGCGGTGTCCGGTGCCGGTGCCGGTGTGAGAGGATCATGTGAAATTAATTCTTACAAGTTATTAACAAACACTTGTGTAGTTTGAGCGGACATGCTTTCATTTCATAATTTCATTTCATAATAATCTATATGCATATCATATATTTTACTATCTACACACGCTGTATTTCTCTGTAATATCTTGTACATTTTACAGTCATGTCCCTGTATATCCATATCCTATAGTCTCGTACCGTACACCGTACAGTGCATGTGGTACATAATTTAACTGCTGCTCTGCTGATCTGACACGAACTCGGACTGCTACGCATACATTGTAAATACAGAGAGTTTGTGTGTCTGTCTTATGTGTGTTTGAAATGCATTCCACACTTGGGAAAATCAAGGGATGCATGAGAAGTTGAGACGTTTAGACAGGACGGAGGAGAGAATGCACAACGCATAAAGTAAATCTCACATTCTAATTTTTCAGAGTCTGATTCTGTGCAAGACGAGGGAGGCTCTCCACACAGTTGTTTTGCTTGTGGAGTCCACTCATATACATATCTTCCCAAGATTAGCATGAAGAAATATATATGTTAGTATTTCCCTCAGATATTTATTAGATTTTCAATTCCAAGTGTCACGTTGTTCTTGTTGATTATTTTGTTGTTAGAACAAAAAGTTGAAATAGGTACACAGTATTTATGTAATGCCAAATGCATTATGTTAAATGTAAGTGGATTATCATGCACATTGAAATGAACTCATAAATTACTTTTCCATTTTATTTTTCTCTAATATGGAGATATATGAATAGTTTTTGTTACGTAAGTACGATAGAAATTTTAAAATATATATATATATACCTAGATATATCCGTCTTTCAAAATTTCAGACAATTCTATAAAAATTAGATTTTTAAAGGAATTTTTTGCCCATCAATCATGGCCATGGAGGAGAGAGAGAGAGAAAAGGACATTAGTAGAAATCGTAGAAAATAAAAGTGAAAATATTATTCTGAATCTGAAAGTGCGAGTAAACAATAAGCAATTGTTGAGTTGGTTGGCTCGTCGAGGAGAGGAGTGCGAGCCACATTATTATTATTAAGAATATTTTGAATTGAAACTCTAAAAAATTTCCATCCGATTACACTTATATGATGACTGCACTTTTGTAAATTTTAAATTGTAATCGTAGTCAAATTAAAGTGGACAGCAAGTGAATTGAAGAAATGGACACAAAGGGAATATAACGCTCATTGTAAATTTCGTAAAGAATTATAAAGTCAAAAGTAATAAGCCATTGATCATCATCACAATCATGCGCATCATTTCTTTTACTTAATCATTTTTGTAAAATGACATCAAGATTTTTCACAGTCATTTTCATTTGAACATTTCATTTTACATTCTACTAGATAGTCTAGACACACTAAAAGAGGGGAAATTTTTAAAAACAAGTCAAGTCCATTGTTTATTGAAAATTGAGACGATTGACAAATTGAGAGGTGGAAATTTATTTTCATTTATTCCTCTTTTTCGCTCAGATTATTTATTATTGTTGCGTAATGAAAGGCACGTTTCTTGAATTTTTTGGTGAATTGAAGATTACTTTAAAAAATTTAGCTATTTTTTCTATTAGATATGCGTCATCTCCCTTCAATTCTTTACAATCACCAAATATTCATACCACATCATTGATATGCTGCCCTTTTAGATCGTTGTGTAGATATGTAAATATACATTTTTTGAGAGTACCTTCGGATATTGCTGGTTTTACAATGCTACGTCACTAAATGTGTCGCTGTCATCCAGTGAATTGTCAAAATTACCTACCTACCTACTTCCCATATTTCTGCACGAGCTCAAAAATGTTCAAAAACAGATTATGTATGCGGCACTTACTATAACAACGGGAACGGTAGAGGATGAGCAAGTAATGAGGACTATCAATAGTTGAACTCTTTTTCTTTTTGGAACAAAGTTGATCATAAAAATTCAAAAATGGAAGTATTTAATTTTTGATGTGAGGTGGAGATGGAGAAATGATGGAAGGTTCAGTGGTGTTCAGTCATGGTCATCAACTATGATTCATCAATGACTGTACTATACAGTCCCGTATTTTTTCTTTAATTTCGCCTCTTCTAACACAAGTCATGAGGTGGTCGTGGTTCTGGCGGTGGTCGACGTCGGGATTGCTAATTAAGTATGTAATAGTAGAGGCACCATTCTGATGTTAAGATAAGACATATTACGCCGAAGAGGTGAATTTCCTCCAACTCAAACAGGGAGTTGTGATCTTGCGCAGTGCTGTACAGTATGTACCTCTCAGTTCTCAGTATGTAGCATCCATAATGTATGCTGAGCTCCTCATTTCCAAGAAGAAGATTAAAACTGGCACTTCACCGGAATAGCATGGTATGGCATAGCAAGTGCGTCTAGTTAAAGATTAATGAAAGATTACTAACGTTAAAATTGGAGGGCGGTTTGATTTTAAAAGTTGCTCTCCACTATACACTTTACATTCAAAATGCAATGCATTGTAACAAGTGGAAAATTGCACTTTGTTTTATAATATCTGTACAACAAAGCCTCTACGAATGAGAGTACAACATACATATAGCATGCAGTCAAGTCCACGTAAGATTTACGTAATCTTACATAGAAGAGACGGTGAGGGCTCTGCTGAATTCTACTTTTGCTCAAGAAAACATAAACGTCAACGACGACTACGACGACGACTACGACGAAGGAGCAACTTGTGTTCGCCGAGTGCACTGACAACTGATACTTGGCGAGCGTAACAAATCATGAGTAATTTTCTCGGTTGTCTATTATCAGCCTATTATGGGATTGGGATAAATAAAAGTAGTACAGTGCAGTAAGAGGATCTGAGTCAGTTCATATGTACTCTGCACATGCACTACCACTCGATTCTGATTACACTCCCCATGCCCAGCCATATAGTTTGGATTTTTTAGATTTGGACTCTTGGACGTTTGGAGTCGTACCAAAATCCTACATTCTATAATTATGTATATAGGGATAAAAAGAGATAAACAGAGAGAGAGAGAGATGGACGGATGGAGAGCGGAGCATATATGCCAAAGCCAACAGTCAAAGAGTAAAGAATGGGAAAAAAAATTAATGGAAGCCGTTAATAGGATAACCGGCTTGAGACTATGTAGACTTGGGAATGTTAAGATTAAGAATTAAAGAGAGGATCGGACCAAGATGGAGATTTCTGTGAAATTGGACATTGCATGGTCATTTGGTGCCCCTCTAACAACCCCCATCTAATTCCTCAATGACTGTTCAATCGACCATATTTATGAGCTGTTGGATTTCTTTGTTGATAGTTGATTAGCTTCCAGAGACTCGGCACTCGCATCATTTCGTACTCGTACCAGTACCAGCACCATAGCACTAGTAGACTGACTGGGGAACACTTTTGGTCTTTCGTGTAAATAATCACACTGCGTTACAATACCCCTCTCCTCTCCCATGATAATGATGACGATGACTCTATAGAACACAACAAGAAGTTTTGAGAGAAAGAAGCATGTAGACAGAGACAAACACTAAACAGAGCCAAAGAGCCAAAGAGAGAGAGAGAGAGAAACAACAAGCCGTCATAACACATCATACTTGAATGCATCAACACACACAATACTGCAAATAAATAGCAGCGGTTGTTTGGGTGCCGCTCCGTGGAAACTCAACCACGCCTCGGATAATTTATTGACAACAGCCCATTCCCTGTATATATCTAGTATAGGAGACATATGGACCAGACTCTGTACGCAATTCAAATCCACAATATCCAACACCAACACTAACCTTGATACATCCCAAGTCTCATATGCCCATTGCCCATCATCAACCAACGAACTAGCCATAGCCATAGTCAGCCAGCCAGCCATCTTCCAAAAGTTCTTTTTTTTGTTTCTCTATATAATCTTCCCTTTCCACATTTCACAATTTACCTTTTACTACAAAATCCACATCTAAAAAGTAAGTAACTGTAGAGTGTAGAATTGTGTTGTGTACGTAATAAACTACAAAGAAAGGTCATCTCTTTGATGGGCTGTAGATAATTCTCTCTCCATTCCCATCTCGTCTGCGAACACCTTCTCCTCAGTCAGATCTCAATCAGCATAATAATATACAAAAAGAAAGAGACAGAGACGACTTGAGACCAAGAGACCATCAAATTAAATTAATTCCAAGAATCAAAATCCATTTTTGATCATTTTATTTGAAAGATATAAAAAAACAAGTGTTAAAGATGTTACCCAAAAATTTACATGTACAAATTCGACATCTTCAAAAATTCTGAATAATCTTGAATCTTTCCACTTTACGTCCAAACCATAGTGTCACTCATATATGATGACGCTCTCCTTTTTTGTAAGGGATTTTTTCAATTTCAACAGTTGACATAATATGTGTGCTATGAACTTCTCACTCCTGTCAAACGGACGAGACTTCAAGACCGCAGAGCCACAAACTCATTTATATTTAACATCTCACACAATAAGGATGGAGCATTATAATATATTTCTCCAGTATTTCGCAAGTAGCAACCGAACCATAGCCGCACACATCCAAATCACGTTGAATTTTGAGTAGCCCTTCATGGTTCATCGTAGCATCATTATTACGATCAGACATCAGAAGCCCATCTTGAATGGAAATTGATGATAAGATATACGTTATTACGTAGGTCTGCGGTAACCCACTGAAATATTGAATGGGTTATGAGCAATTGCTATAGTAGTTGGCTATAGAGCGAGACTGATCAATTTCGATTTCGATTTCGATTGATTTCTAGTTTTCTCAAAACATATTGTATAAAATACAACAACAAAAACAGGCAAAAACAACAATGGACAAATCTGTACAGTGATAGTTGATTTTAATCTGAGGCAAGGATACTGGGCTACCAACTGTCCATTCTCCATGTACTATACACCTCAAATAAAAAAATAAGTCATCTGAGTCTTGCACCCTTTAAATACCCTTCACTCGTCCAGCTCACGTTTCTCAGATCATGTTTCTTATGGTTCTTGAAGGCAGGGAATACCATAAACTTGGATATTGATATTGATTTTTTGCAGCATCTTTAGTGAGAGAGTGATAAGAAAAAATCCATGTAGTATATATGCACATTACATCCCATGGTAAAACAAAACGCGAGTGCGTGCTTTATGACTCCAAGTGCATTCTCTTAAATGTACATTGATAATTGCATACCTTGGGCAAAGCAGGTGTGCTGTGTAGTATTTGACCAAACAGTTTTTACTATAAAACTTTTTACAAATAATTTGATCGTTGGTATTTCCTTATTGGAAATATACTTGTGTTCAGAGCCACACACTCGATCACTATATAGTTATGATTAAAATCAAAATATCAAAAAATCCCATCCCATCTCATATTTTAATTCATGATTTTCTTCGTACTGTAGGGCTACGTCTCTTATTGGCGGACTAATTATTTATATTCACAAATATACATATTTCACAAGCCCATCTCATATAACACACTTTCAATTTCTGCGGCTCTGCTAATTTTGGACGTTTATATGTTATATAGCTATAATACGACGACGAGGTTTGCATACAGATGAAAGATGCAGTGAACAGTGCTTGTTCAGGAAATCAGGAGGAAAATAATAGAATACCTTGAGACCAAAAGGCAAGTCCAGCATGTCAAGTCATATTGACTTTTGGAGGTTAAGTTACTCACGGTTTCATTTTGCTTGAGCGTTCCTCTCTCTCTCTGTCTCTCTCTCCCCACCTGTTGCTCTACAGTAGAAAAACATTCAAATTCAAATTTAGCCTTACAGTTTTGTATGCTGTAATAATGTACTGTGGTCTGTGGTTTGTCGTATACGCTGAACAGTACAGCCCTATACGGAATCAGATAAATGCATTATCATTGGATAATCATCTCTCTCAAGTCTACGCAGACACATTCGATGATATTTTTGCAAAAGTCATCTTGTAGCTGTCAGCAGACTGATTATACCTAATTTTATTCATCAAAAGAATATTATTATACAACAACGACAGTGCAGTACAGTACTAACAATAAGTCAGTTTTTGTTTGCACTCTGCTTTTTTTTCCTGTGTGTAACAAGTAAAATAACTTATTTCTATCTTTTACAGTCATTTATTCTTGTTATTAGGCTTAACGTGAAAATTGAGTTGAAGGACATTCCGCATATTTCTATAGTTGTTGTAGATATACAGATTGTAGAATTAGAATTTAGAAGGAGAGTCCCTATATAGCTACATAAGGGCGCAAAAAAATAAATTTGTATTTTATTATATTACTACACATTGATATTTGAATTTACATTCTATATTGACGAAGCTATTACTATATTATTATATAATTATTTGAATGACATGGCCCATCAGGACCAGTACCAGCACCAGTGCCAGTACGAGTACAAGCCAGCACCATATGATTGGTCAGAGCAAAACAAGAGGACAAAGAGGGATTTTTTTTTTAGTTTTTGGTTTCGGCATTAAGTAGCTAATAAAAATGGTTAGCACAAACAAAGAGGAAAATGACAAACATCTTCATTAATAAAAATTTTTTAAACCGTTTACACTATAAACACGATCTCTTCTACATCTCCATTGCCCAATGAAATAGCCATCTTCATCATGGTACGATTCACCTCACATCAAAGCAGACATGCTACAAATTGAAATGCTTACCCACACACACACACACACACACACACACATAAGGGAAAAAAATACTATCGTCATTTAAATTTATGAACACGTGAAAAATGCTTTTGTCCAATTTTACACGACTTTTATTTTATCGTCATAAAAATGACTGTCACTCGGAGAGTACTACCACTGACTCTGAGTCACCACACAGGAATTAGTGATTCGCAGTTTAAATTTGTAATTATCTTGGTGGTGTGTACTTAAAGCGTAGAGGGTGAGGGAAGTCGGCGGAGTAGATGTCTGAGTGTTGTTTCATGTCAAGAGAGATAGACTCACAATTATTAGAGACATATGATATGCACACTAGTTTCAAAGGGAATCCAAGGGTATCAGTATATAGGCATTTCATATTGGCATAGTGGCACTGCATGTATATGCATAGAGCCATCAGCTCAGTTTTTTAATATTCATTAATTTACTTACTAGACACCACACCAAACTACACCATACCATATCATACTACTATTACCTCATATATACCAGAGCGAGAATCAGACCATAGAAAATTCAATGTCGACCGACTCGGTCGATGATGACAAAATGAGTAGAATTTTACGAGCTCAAATTGCTCATTAACTACTGCTACACTTTATATACGTCAACTAAACTGCAGCGAATGGAGTGTACGGCTGGTGCTGGTGCTGGTGCTGGTGCTGGTGCTGGTGCTGGTGCTGGTACTGAATACGGAAAGATATGGCTCTGGCTCTGGTAGTGGAAATGATAATATCCAAGCTTACGATGTCGTCCCGCTTCAAAGTCAAAGAGTTATGTACATAGAATCCGCCTATGACGTGTAATACTCAGCAGTGCTCATCATCGTCAGCACTAAATATTTCTACATGTCTGGAATACGGCAATGTGTGGAATTGATGAGGACTAGAGTAAATTTTAATTTCCCTGTACCTACTTTATGGACAGGATGAAAAGAAAGAGAGAGATGAGATACCGGGATAATCCCCACTACATACTCAAATACCTAAACACGGCGAAGGTTTTTAAAAAAGTTTACTACAATTTACAAGGATAAATAAGTGAGTGTTCGTACGTGGCATGGTGGTATAGTGTGGTGGATTGTGGATGCGGTTACATCCTTTTAGTGCTACATACATAATAGTAAGCCTCTCTCTCTCCATGTCAATGAAGATGATGAGCTATAGCCTGCATTCTTACGTTATGGCCAAAAATACTGGATTACGTCATCGGGGTTATTGAGTGAGGGCGTATAAAAAGACTAGTAAAAAGAGTCTTGAGCACACTACACATGCACACGCTCATCATGTATACACTTTTTTACTACAAAAATATATAGGGATGGAAATACATGCTCATGTACCTGTGTGTATTCATAAATAATTTTAAAATGTTTAATGTATAAATCTCTACACCTCTCGATCGCATCTTTCTCTCTTTCTGTGGACTGTAGTAGTACAATGCATTTGATCATGAATGCAATTCATATCACTGAGTCCTGCCAAATTGAATTGTTTCATTTTCCTCATCACCAACTATATAAATGTAAGAAGGACAAGAATAAAGATGATTAGGGATGCTGAGGAAAAGGCGCTGTGTATAGGATCAACAAGACAATGAATGCGGGAGCAACCAGTTTACTTTACATTTGCAATTGACTGTGAGCAGTCACTCAGTCTACGCGGTGCAGTGGAAGAGATTGAAAATCTTCACGAAAAGAGAAGTAGGTAGGTATATGTAGTTGGAAGGAGGGTAATAAAGTAGAGAGATGAACGAGGAGAAGAGCTCTCTGGACTGTATCCGTCCGTATTTCTTTTCGTACTCTGTATGCAGCAAGTATCTCGGAGTCCTCCTTCCACGTACCCACTTGTCCATGTTATAATGTGAGTGCGTAGATTTCATACAGATCGTAATGAGATAATGGAATATACTATATTGCCATTGCTTTTTTTTATCTCTCTCTCTCTCTCCGTTCTACATTAATGTTAAATAGTCATAATGAAAAAGAAAGAAAAAAGACTGTACAGAGCCTTCTACAGATACAGATTCTGATAATAATGTAAGAGCTCAAGCTGATGTTGAAGCTGCGAGGGATTGTTCGAGAGTGAAGAATGAAGAGTGGAAAGGTATATAGAGACAGGACTATAGAGTCTACAGAATTCTGCACTTTTTACTTGACACTACTTTGTCTTCATACTCGCAATCAGTGCTACAACCCTTACACATTACACACACACACACACACACTGCAAGACATGAGACAGAGACAGGGGTAGTTTTGTGTTCGGGGTGTGAGAGCCCCGCTTGGTTCACTTGGCGAATGCAATGCAATTGAATGCAATACGTGTGTACAGGCTACAGAAAATACAAACTTGCAACTTTGGCTGCAACAGGTAGGCAGTTTGGTAGATAGATAGATAGGTAGGTAGGTAGGTAGGTAGGTTGGTTGGTTCGTTGGTTCGTCGGGTTGGTTATTGGAGGTGCTGAGGAAAGAATGAAAAGGAACTGTCTCTCTACATCTTGTGGATGGAAGCGAGTAGATAGCGAAAACCCTCCGTCGCCCACGCACACCGTTCTTTCCTTGTCTCTCTATCGTCAGAGAACTACACACACGTTTTCGGCCTGCCTCGACCCTCCACCACATGTCGAAAAGGAAAAATAATATAACAAACAATGACTTGACTCCATTTCTCTCGGATTTGTTGACCTTTTGTGGTGTCCTACCAGTTCCTGATTTTTTTTTATTGTCTCATCGGTGCGTGGAGTCAGTCAGTCATCCAGTGTCGAGTCAATTCCAACTGGGGCTTCATATCTAGACAAGATTTGTTCCGGTTTGCATTATTCTAATTTACTCCCATCATCCCACTTTCATCCTCGTCACCTTCCGGATCAGCACAACGCATCAAAGAAAATTAAGCAGAGATCAAAGACACAAGAGTATTACATAGTCTCTGACATCTGACAAATCAAATTCAAATTCGAATTCAACTGTGCCCTGTTACCCTGTGTAGACAGTCCTTATTTGATAATTAAGAAATCATCAACCGTTACAATTTACAAAGTTCAATTTTGATTTGGAAGTATCTAGTATGTGATATACGATACTTATTTGTACATTGTGTCTCAAGTTCCAATTATATTTCTCATAAAATATTTACCGGGAGCGTTACTCAAGTTTGTACTGCGAAGAATCCTCACATACTAATTTCCGTAAAATTGAGTTTTAACTAGAAAAAAAGTCAAACAGTCAATGTTTGTGAAGGAGGAACCCTTGAACCAATTCATTTGCTATTTGCATATAATTGTACTAGTGGAGTGGCCTATACGCTAACTTGAGCGGGCTAAAAAAAATAATCAATCAAGATAATAATAATTATATGCGCAAGTCTTCCAGCAATTCTAATTCATTAAAACAAAATAAGTTATTTCACTTCAGCCCTTACAACAACAACAAAATTTAATTGTTCTAATTGAAAAGTCAACAGAGATTAAAATATAGTTGTCACTTATGTAAAGGAGACTCCTTTTTTGTTCAAATACACTATGTGATCATTGAGGATTGTCGGTGAGTTCAAAGTCAAGTTTGCACAATCCTTGGTCTCATTTTATGACTTTTTTTGAGCTATAATAGAGGAGACCAGCCCAGATTGTTTCCCCTGCCGGGATGTATGGGATAAGTAAAGATATCAGTAGGAGTGACGAAGCAGATAATAATAATATAATGGATGAAAATCTGAATAGGGAAAAAATCCTAATATAAAAGATAGTTGAACAATTGAACCTATCGCTAGAATTCATTGAGCCTTCCTGTCACGTACGCTCTCCGATTGAGACTTAAATTTTCTTCACAAGATCACAGGGAACACATACATATTATTATATATAAGAGGTGTTATTTTTGCTCTACTTACTCCTTACTATCATTCTGCTCTGTACTTGTGACAAAAAAAAATAACACATAAAAATAAATAAAGAGAACTTTTTTTATATAAATAGAACTGTATACAGTTAGTTTTCTTTTGAACTACTCGTCCTCGTCCTTCGTAATCGTCATCGTGTGGAATTGGAATCGGATCAAATTCACAAATAATTTCTTTGAAGGAAATTATTTATTTACTTTATATACTTATATATATATTCTATTGAAATTCCTGTCGTCTCTGTGACAGTTTGCTCCTTCGTCCCTTCGTCAACCCCTTGTTCCTGCTGTGTATGCTTACAGTTGACGAAATTATTGGTGTAAAGAGCATCACTTTTTGTGGGAGACGAACCATAAATCATTCCATACCAATCACTTCCAACTCAGGAATGTTGTTCTGATAAGGAAATATACAAAATATATAAGGAATGTGTGATTGTGCCTACGTTCAGCCCACGCTCTGAGAGGTGCAAGAAGTTGAAATTTCCAAGCCAAAAATCAAAATCGAACCTCGCATCTCCAACTCTCCAGTGTCAATGTCACTGTCGTTTTTATACTGTGTCAGTCCTCAAAGTTTCATTTGTCGTCCTCGAACTGCTCAAACATATTAAATAATATCATAAATCCATCTCCATAATATTATATTTTGAATACTTCATCAGACTCGAAATTATTTTTTTTCTACATATAATAATAATATGTGATTTCTCACACTAAATAGTATTCATTGTTAATGATTGAATAATCAATTTTAAGTACGTTGTAAAGCGCAAATTTAATATGTCTAATAACATCTGCACATCCCAGCCCATAATCAGCTACCTGTGAATGAGTATGATTTAACACATACATATACTGTCTGGGAGTATATAGACTGTGCTGAAAAGTCATAGCCAACACACAAATCTTCTACCACCGGCAATCAAAAATCTGAGGAAGGGCCTCTCGTCCTGCATTGAGATTTTTGTACTGGTTTGTGTGTATGTGTACACATCATCCAAAAGTGTTTAGAGAAGTAGTTAGAGCTAAAGTGTTCAAAACAAAAAGTAAACTCACGAATATAGTTCTGCATGATGCACTACAGCTGAAAGTATAGTAATTATTGCTGTAATCCTCCTAAAGGAATATATCTTAACAAGTACCGAGATAGTATATGCTGATAATATATTATTTTGCTGGAGAAGATTGTTGAGTGACTTTTAAAGGATGTTCTGTTGTTGTGTGGGTGGGAGGGAGTTTTTTTTGAGTTAAGTAATAGATTGAAGTTGCAATCGGAAAACCATTAATCTAGTCTTGTGATTACTATCCCACGTCTCCTCGCTACTCCAGACTTACAGCAGACACACTGCAGCCTTGTTAGCAATCAAACGCAAATGCTTCATATACTTCATCCTTATTACAAACACATCACTCCTTTTACTACCACACGACCCACTACTACTACTACAACCACTACTACCACACTCACACATCCCCAAAATTCAAAACCCTTGTCTGTCTTGAAAACATAGGGAAGGCACATATGACATTCACTTTCGTAATTCATCATCGGGGAATACAATTACAAAATTAAAGAGTCAGGAATTTGTAAAAGAAATATATCAATAGTTATACATCAGTATTTACTGCCGTTCACACAAACTGTTTATTTATGAACTTACAGTCATATACAATTTTTTTTTAGCATTAAATCGTCAAGTTAGAGGAAGGAAAACTAAAATTCCGTGTTATGCTTTCAAAACTATAAGAATATAACAGAGCCCATAGTCATGTTAAAAATACATAAGTAGATAAATAGGCACGTACAGAAAGACTTTGTTCCAGCTGTAAGATACCTGTCTGCGTCTCCACCATCTATCTAAATCCTACGTGAAGGTCAGATTAGAATTATGGACATAGCTAATTACAAATTAGTTAAGCTACATTACTAATACTTAGGAGTAAGTCAAGCCTGGAAAATATTGTGTATGTTACTAGTATATAAAACTCTGGACTTGGAGTCAGCATATCCTCAGTCCATATGGTATTATTGTTAACTTGTTGTAATATAATTTGGCGAAATTAGTCAGCTACTATATAGGAGGTAACTATAGTTATGATTATATATGTAGCCGTAGTACATTCCTTGGAGTAAGAGTATATTATGTGAATGAGTTACATTAGGTAATGGTAAATTATGCAGATGTTGTAAACCAAGATAATCGTCGGTAGTTTGCATATCTTCGAGAGAGAGAGAGAATACAAAAAATAATTAAGTAGCCACTGCACTAGCCAGAAGGGGTGAAATATAAAGTGAAGACGAACATAATACATGGTGTTGTGTTGTTAAAGTGAGCGGTAACGAAACGAGAACGAGAGACTGTGGAGAGAAGAAGAAGAAGAAGAAGAAGACGAAAAAATATTATTATTATTATTTTCGCCTTAACAAAAATTCCAACTCGGTGAATTCTGAGTGGGACTCTCTGTGAGCGAGACTGTGTGGGACTGTACTATACAGTCAGAGAGTGCGTTCCTGCACTCTTCTCCATATAAATTTTTTTTACCTGTGAAAAGTAGTGAAGAAAGGAAGAGTATAATGGTTGTGATCACGATTTCTTACCCGCATCAACCTCGCTATAACTACTCTGTGACCTCGTCAGCGTCCATTAGTCCTCCATTGACCGACAGTGGCTCTGACCCTTTACCTTCTTTATTACAGGTCTCAGCGGATGGGGACACTCTTGCTGCTACTAAGCAAGGTAAGGATTTTTATTTTTTTTATTTCTCTATACTACTCCATGCTTTTCTTTAAATCTCTAAAGAATATAATTTAGATTACCTAAGTAATACTTTTAAATTCAGCTTCTAAATTTAATTACTTTTTATGTTAATTAAATGCAATGAAACAACAACAAGACAAGTAGTACTTTTTTTACCCATGAGATTAAACTTGATGAAATGAAGGATTGTAACAAACAAAAAACAAATAGGAAATTTAATGTTGGTTGCTGGTTATGTGTATTCGTCATGGCGTTGGGCGATTCAACTATTTGTTGTCAATCTATCAAATCATATATATAGAGGTGCATACAAAGCAATCGTACTACTAGGTATTTAACAATTCAGCTTTGAAACAAGGATACAAACATCATAAAACATTTTTAGATCTGTGAAACATGGGATTGACTCTTGCTTAACCAACAGGCTATATTATGGAATAATTTTGTCATTTTCATGGCTAAAGTAACCAAAACAATTCCGAGCTATTATGCTTTCCACATTTAAACGATACTTGAATAAAATTAAAATGAAGGATACAGATAATAGATAAATTCAGTTTGAGTCAATGAGAATGAGTCTGCTGGTGTTGGAATTGGGAATGAGTAAATCAGTCGTCTCTGATGTTTAAAAATCATTCCGATATGCTGACTGAGCACGGGCGTATATATATGGTTACTCTATTAAAGTCGAATGTTCAACTCCATATACACTGTATATACATGGGTAGTGAGGCAAACCAAATAACAAGAAACATCTAACAGTCGGTGTGCCTACCTAGTTACCAATGTATGTAATAGTAATAATAATTATACCTATGGTTTTGGTAGGTACCTACATATAATAAGTACCTATTACCTACACATTGGTACTTCTGGCAAATACCCGAGCGTACTAATCCTACGTATTGATTTGCAAGTCAGTAGCCGAGTAGTCAATAGTCAGTATTTTATTCCTCATTAAACACTGACTGAGACCTGAGAGTATTAAGCATGAGCTTTATTCCATAACTTGAAACACTCCAACATTTTTGCTCCCATATGTCTTTTCTTATTGACTGTTTCTGTCTCAAGGCTCTTCCAATTTTTTTTTCATTTCTTGAAAACAGTTCAACAGAAAATGTTAAACTGAATCGCTTCATTGCATCATTGTGAGCTTGTATCAGTAGGTCGCGTGTCTAATGATGAACGAACTAATTCACACCTTAGGCTGCAGATGCAGAGGGGTGCTGTCAACTAAAAACTAATTTTTAGTCCTGATCATCATCATATCTGTATTGATTATCTATCTTACTGCCTCAGTAATTGATGCGTTGGATTTAAATGTAAGATTACAGTAAAGAAAACAACTAAGGCACACAATTATAAATTCAATTTCAGCATGGCCCATTCAAAAGTATTTTTTTGTAATTTTTAATTGTTTTTTTTTCACTAGAAAAAAGGAGAGAAAGAGCTAATGTTTTTTTTCTGCTCGTTTTTTTCCCCAAAATTATTGCATTTGTATTCTGAAGGAGCTTAAAAGTTTTTCAATTTGAATTTTATAAGGAAGCTGTCTTATTTTTTATCTTTGGATTTTGACAAATCCTAAAAACCAGTTAAATTCCTCTCCTGTCACTAGACTGCCAACCAACTGCCAAGAAGCCAACGCCAACAGTGCAAGTCAGAGGAACAAAGGAGCAGGACTGTTTATGGGTAAAATTAAATTGGCTACAGACTATCACAATGTAGACATGTAGGAGCACATAGATAAATCCTAGAGATACCTATACCTGCCTCCCAACACAAATATGGAGCATCCCTCTTTGTATCGATCTCTTCATGGTATGATAGAGCATAACTAGGAAATTGAAATTGGCAAGAGGTTTTAACTTTAGACTTAAATTGTATAATATACTGTACACATTTTTGTGTACTGTTAAAACCACCACACGATCCCTCACTCTACACGTTACATCACGTTCCTCCACGAAACATGAAAAATATAATTTTATGCGTAATTAATTTTTAATCCTGCTACATTTAATTTTATGTAACTATCCATATGCCTCCGCGCTCTTGTACTATAGACAATACAATGTACCTACAAAATACAATGGAGTTCAATAACCATGCATGCATTATTGAACAATAAAGAAGATGAACCAGTCATGACCATAGATACGAACAAGCTCAGCATTCAGCATCTAAAAAGCCGACACCAAAAACCATTTCCAAAACCAGAATCATCAGCAGTAATAATGTGGCATGGGTTGGCAGTTGGCGCAGTGCAATAAGGGAATGTAGACATAAAGGAGCATTTGGCATCTCTGAGGAAGATGATATCTTCACGGACTCATGCAGAGCAACTCTGCTCACTCACACAGACACACTCCTCTCGTCCTCTATACATACTAGTAATATTAGAATCAAATAACAGCATCCAAGTAATAATCATATTATTACAACTAATTCCCTCCGGCCTTGTCACAGTCGCGAATCTTATTTTCGAGAAATTCCTCACTTACTCCCTCACTCAATATTTGGTTTGGTTTCCGTATTTATTTTTTTGAGTCACACTTATTTTTGGGTCTTAGAAGCTTTCTTAGAAGGAACTGTATACCTATATCCCAGACGTCACCACAACACCACGCACGCCATATGAGACCGTATGTAAACTGTGGGTTACAAAAACACCCTTAATTAGACACAGAGTGACGTCGTACAGTAAAAATATATGAGTTTAATAATACAATACCGATATATGTATGAAGTTTAATTGCATGAGTGGAACCACATAGGATATATAGAGGTGTTTTTCTTCCCGCAAAGTGCAGTGTAATCTTTCGTTTAGTCATTTTTTTTTCACTGTAATTTTGTCTAGTATCTGTAAGTCCGAACTCTGGTGTGATGCAATATGTGTGTTCACCAGAAAATTTTAGATTCTAGAAGTAATATAGATTTTAATTTTTCATCTTTAAATTAGCCACGAAGGAGTAGGTACTGCAAACGACGGACTAATGTAGCTTTAGAATACTGATAGCGATAACGGATAGCATATGGAGGAGATGACTGTACCGTATTGTATTGTACTGTATATGAGACTCCACTCACATGTAAAGATTTTAATTCAGTCACATAGTCGTGAGAGAAAGAGGAAAGAGCCGAAGCCGAAACAGGACGAGTCATACAGTCAGACAGATACTCGTGTCAGGTTATGCCTGAGGAGCAGACTCACATTCATTATTTCTCAACGCATTACTGCTTTTGCTCACTTCTTGATAAGTCCACACAGCTCCAACTTTAAAAGCTTTCACAATTTGTCTCAATTATTCTTCCCAGCTCCGCAACCAACTATATCTGTAGCATGTGAATGTGTGTGTGTGTGTGTGTGTGTCGGCGAGAGTACACATGAAGATATGAATTTAATATTTTCCATTTTAAGGCAAATCATTCATACTCATTTGTCATATATAAATCCCCTTCTTTCACTGTCTTAAAAGAAATCACAATTCTCAATTCAAAATCATAAGTGATCAGGAATCAAAATCAAAGCATGAGTAATTTTGGTGTCATACTAGAAATCTGAATTGTATTAAACTGCATTAAGAGTGCAAGTAAAACAAGAGCATAATAGTGACAGGAAGAAAATCGACTTGAGTAGAATACGTAAACAACTGTAGGTACAGTACAGCATAGAAATGACTATATACGCAAATTAGTGTGGAGATTTATCTGCACTAACTGCATACTACACATACTCGCCGCCACCTACGTACCTACCAAACCAAAACCAAGCCAACCATCATTCAAGACTACAGACAGCATACTAAGTAGTTGCTATAAGAAGCTTTCCTATAGCTATATAGTAGGTAGATTAAATTACAAAAATTGCATATGCATATTACAACAGACTCTCACTATATAGTTACTATATAGCACCAATTTTATTTAGTGTAGCTGAACTGTCTGAACGAAATGAAATGGAATGGTGAATCTCATAACCTTTTCTGAGCGTGTGCCACTGGAATAACAGTTTTCTTGAGACAACTAGTTTTCGTTTTTGGGCGAAGGAAGTGCTTTCCAGTATTATTTACACATATGGTAAAGTTCACTTCCTGTTATGTCACAGCAGTTGAACTATCCAATAATCTCCACTATTAAATAATCGCATAAAAACATAAATGGCGAAAAGCATTTGAATGCCTTGTATTGTTATCCTACACACACACACACACACACACACACACACACACACACACACACACGAAATGCTTGGCATCGTTTATCGCTCATCGCTTCACTCTCTCAGCTCTTCTCACTCAGAGTTTTTGAGTTTTGAGATGTCTATAGCGATACTAAGGCTGAAGTGCCCTAACGTGATTATCTGTGGATGAAGTTGAAGTTGGTTGTTTTTCCTTTTGTTGTGTTGTTTTTCTTGTTAATGTTCGTGTTGGTGTTGGAGTTGGAGTTGGTGGATGGGGCGCTGTTACAAATATTAAATGGTAAAAGGAACACATGGGAAGGCAAAGGTAGAAGTATAAATACTGTCCCGTCGCCATCCACCAATAATCCCACTATTCTGCACACACACACATAATATAATAAAACTACAGAAGATGTGGCATACCTCTCATTCTCACAGACACATATCCTGACAGGCTAAATTCATAAATTACATGAGGCGTTATCAATCAACTCCTAGTTTACCAATCCTACTTCCATGTCCCCTATAATATATCAATACTGTGATTCAGTGACGCAGACTGTAAAACTGTACAATTGTAGAGCTGTAGACTGTAGACAAGTATTTATACGAGCGACATTCCCTCGTTTTCATACTCGCCTGTGAATTCCACAAGTTATGAAAATTAGTTACGTTATGGCAAGTGAAGAGAATAAATCATCTTTGTTTTCCACTCGTCTTCATTTCCTACCCTTATAACTTATAACCATTATAATGTATGTACCTATACCTATATACCGAACAGTATAATATACAGCGTGCAGCACGAAAGTGCCTATAGACTTTGGTAAAAGGATGTAAAAATAACTGATCCGTCCTATTCAAGTGGTCAGTTCAGTACACTTTGACTTGGACCGTAGAGCATTTCCGTAATTTAGCTCTTTACTTTAAAATTAAACGATTTTAAGGATCCACACTCGCGGGATTACTCTGTGAGAACGGAGGTGTGCTGTGCCTGCACTAATAAGTGAACCAAATTTATTTTCCAACCTTTGTAATAATGACGCGCCGACCATAGCACCATAGTCCCAGCACCACAGCAAGGAGTAACTTAATTTATTTCTGACGATACAACTATATGAAACTGTGCCAAAATTACTATCCCAAACGTGCAATTCTACGCAGATTCATGTTCAATTTCAAATTTCAATAATTAAATTTTCATTTTTATTTCTCCATTTGGTTGGTTGCTTGGACTTGGACTCCCTTTTGCCGTCTCAAGGAGTCATCATCATCAGAATGAAATAAAGTAGATATACAGAGTAAATTAGCAAATGGAAATGGAAAAGAGGTTTAATTTTACGCTTTCTCTAAATAACAATGTAGGTAGTCGTCCAACTTCCAAAATTCGAGACATCATCATAATATCCTTGTATTAAAAGTCTAAATATTATTCTACCTGACATATGATTAAATTTTGATTTTGACTTGACTTACTTTCCCTGTTTTGGTAATAAGAATTAAGGGGCCAGTCTCAGTCCTAGATTTTCTGCTGATTTGTACGAATATAGTGAATACACCCTAAAACGAAAACGATGTGAAATTAATTTACTAACTAACTGTTGTTGGTTTGGGGCTGAGGCTATGAGCTCCACACTTTGTACATTTTTGATTCCACGCGTATAGATTCTCCGCATGTGATGCTATTTTCCTTTGGAACCAATTCCTAATTTTACGTATTGTTCTTTCAAAATAAAATGAAGCAAAGATGTTTGAGGGCTAGAGTTTAATCTTAAGTCTTATTAGTTTGTTCTTTAATATAGTTCTGCTTTAGCTTTAGTTCCTGATGTACCTATAGGCACTTTTAGTTTTTTATTCAGTTTGAGAATGCAGTGAAAATTGAAATTGGCAATCTTCAGCAATTCGATAATAATAGGGACGAGTAAATAGTAAATTACACATATGTAGTTGGGCACGTACATATGTGGTGCTTTCAGTTTGAGGCAATAGGGACACGCCTAAGAAAGGAAGCTGGACTGCGGGTACACATTCGATAGAGAGAGAGAGATGCAGACACGTCACTTCGTTTTCGTTGTCTTATGCTCTCATTACGATTTTATTCATATTTCAATTCATAATCATACTTTACATTACATTCTATATCCCCTCCATCACCATCGCCAACTTATCGACGCTAACTAGGTAGGTATAAGTTTGTAACATGTCCCTCTCTGATCGTATCTACCTATAGGTATACATTTGAATATGAATCATGGTCTTACGGAGTTTCCCATTGATAGAAATGCATAATTATATATTTACATTTTTTACAGCGCGTTTGATCTGGATGTAATGTGTAGCGTAATGATGGTCTACTAGTAGCTGAATTCACAAAGTATTCTCCTCATCATTATACATTTCATAGCCGTTTGATTTGATAAGGAGTCTGTGTTATTTTGCAATACCACTCACAATTCGTTAAGAATAATTTTGTTCCAAACCACTTAATAATTTTGAGGATTATACATACAGTTAGTGTCATCTATCTGTATTGGAAGGTGCGAGCATGTAAATCCTGATAAACACAACAATAAAAAATTTATGTATTAAATTCATTAATAATTATTGTATGGTTTGTAAAGTACAGCTGTAGCTATTAACTATACATGTGATAAGTAATCCACCTGTACATCATAATGTTTTTATACATGTGGGCTCAAAATACAATTACGTAGCTCATATTGGCCGTTAAATTTATGTATCAATTTTGAAGGGACAATAATAATACGACTACGTGACTGCAGACTGCAAACCCATAGATACAGATTAAATACGGTTTAGTACATAGCTGCATTATTAATATTGAATTACTAAACGTTAAAAAACATCGGACCTTGTATTTTAATTTCATACCACCCTATGCAGTATATACAGGTCTATATCATTCATTTAATCTTATTACAGCATAATTGTTTTTGATACCTGACAACGCTCCCTATATATTCCTGAACGGTAGGTCAGTGTAATAAACGCAAAGTAAATAATGTATCAGTATCAGTAGTACAGTCATGATTGCAATTGGGTCTGGGATTGAAAATCATACACCTGTACCTGTACCTGTGCCGCCCGTCCCTGCATTAAATTGGTATTGATACTTTTATTTGAAATTAATACCAACTCGGCACTACTTCACTCAACGGTGCGATGGTACGACGGCGACGGCAGCATTCAAATAAATTAAGGAGTATCTGCATGTCAGCCAGCAGTCAATGTTATTAAAGAAAGGCATAGTCTCCATAATGAAAGCGAACAGTAGTTGGGATTGGGAGTCGAGTAGTATGTATGCAAATGTATTCAACAAGTGTGTTTACAAGAAGTGAAGGCGACGACGTCTCATCTCGTCGAGATCAGTCAGTATATAGTGTCGGACTTTCTCTGATCAAAAAAATTAAATCATATCATCATAATATGAGCCAGTGTATGCTATATACTCTCACAATAATTAGTGGCTGCGTTTTAATTATTATGACTTAAACGGTAAACAGTTACAGTTTACACTTGAGAGTAAATGGAGTCATGGGATAGCTATACTCTTTCCGAATCTATCGCACTTCTCCCCGATCACTTCTCCCCCGACACTTCTCCCCCGACGTTTCTCCCTGAGACATTTCTCCTCCGTCACGTTTCTCCACCTACCTACTTCTCCTTTGTACTGTTTCTCCCCAGTCCCATTTCGTCGCAGTCCCACTTCGTCACATTTTATTTCTCCTCCGGTATCTTTCTCCCCTTAAGTTCTCCTCCGTTTCAGTTTCAGCTCCGACGCAAATAATATATGAAATGAAAATTATTCCATACGCTAACTGATTTTAAAATGATTAAAAAAATATGATGACAGATACTTCGGGAATTTTAGTTTAGTAGTATTTTAACATTTCAGAAAGATATGATTCTATTAACAGTGAAACTAATAATTATTTATGCGGAGAAAAATAATTTTATATGCAAAGAATATTTAGAACATTTAAACGCGTTTTAGTTGAGCGAATTATTTAGAATCTTTCCATAATGTACATAGTTTTCTTATCAGTGGAACAACAAAAATAGAATTATTTCACTTGCATGATGCACTGTCATCGTACTACCATTATGAGGTCATCGAAGATATCACAATTTTGTACTTGGCTGCCTCTGGTTATCCCGATGTATCACCTGGTTCGGTGTTAGCTACAGACGCTGTAGCATACCTGCAGGTTATAGCATTTCAGGAAATCCCATTAATAATTTGATAACCTACATAATATGGCGCTTCGGGCTTCGGGACGTCCAATGACCTATTTATTCTTTACTTCATTTTAACATTTAATTTATTTTCACTAAATCTCTGCAAATTAAATTATTTTTTCCCAATTATTTGCAGTAAAATAATTGGGAGTATGAATTCCTTATTTCTAAAAATTATATTTTTCTGTGAAGGTTAGACCATACCCACTGACAGATAGAAAATATCCACTGAACGAAAAACATATTTTATTTTAGTTTAGGAAAATAATATATGCAGGACGTTTATGTATACGTGGTATGATATTATGTTATGTACTATGTACAATAAATACCGCTTGAAATATAGAGAATGAATTTTTCGTGGCAACAAGGTGTAGTTACTTTAAAAGTAAAAATTATTAGTACGTAGCAACAAATTAGGCATTATTGACTTAAAACACTTTATTTAGGGCTGAATGTATTTGGCAAAAAATAGATAAAAACTAAAAATTGAAAATTCTACTATTTAAGCATAACTAAAATTCCCGAACGAAACATCTGTCATCACATTTTTTCAAAATAACGCAAATCAGTCAACATATGGAATAATTTTGACTTAAAAAGAAATTTTTTTAATTCCATAAGTTATTTGAGTCGAAGCTAAAATAAAAACGGAGGAGAAGTTTGGGGGAGAATGGTACCAAAGGAGAAATAAAATGTGACGAAGTGGGACTGCGACGAAATGGGCCTGGGGAGAAATAGTACAAAGGAGAAGTAGGTAGGGGGAGAAACGGGACGGAGGAGAAATGTCTTGGGGAGAAACGTTGAGGGAGAAGTGTCGGGGGAGAAGTGGCGGGGGAGAAGTTGGTGGATACCCTCTTGACTTGACTTTAATTTATTCTGACTCAGGCACTTTGTATAACTCGTCTGTATGGCTCTTTCCTGACTTTTTGACGAGCGGCTGACTAGTGAGTTGCATTGTAGAAGAGTAACCGCATAGCAATAATAATTGCTCTACTACTACTGTGTACAAAATCTACTGTGTGAGCTAACGATAATATATTATACAAAGTGTACTTACACTTATCAAATAACTGAATAAATTCTGTTTGTATTTGTAGTGTAATTTAATGTAAGCTGGCAACATATGAAAAGGTAGGGACTGAAAGGTCTGAAAGACTCAAAGGAAACGCCAACAACAACATACCACTTGCACTTTTGTAATCTTTGTCTTATTATTACGAACGTTCTCATGACGATTATTATTTCTTATATAGCTTCCCGTTATGAGTGCCAGACTGCCAGTCAGCCAGGCCATAGTGTCTGCATGGACAGTAGTAGGTATGGATTAGAATTATGTACGCAAAAGCTATATGCAAAAAAGTTGCTGCAACAATAACGTTATGATTATGATTACGATTATGACTCTATACATTATCCTACTTACCTTTCCGTTGGGATTGTTGTTGTTGTCGGAACTATGCTGTGTTTTAATAGTTGCCAGGAATATACACCTGACACTCTAATGGGAGGGAAGGAAAAATAAAAATAATCAATTTTTTAGTCATGTGTCTTTGTTGTCTTTGTCTATATAGGTGACCATATATTCCTTTTTATTACTTGTTAAAAGTCTTTTAAGCTACTGTTGGTCAATCATTGGCATGGTAAATATATTCTTCGTATATAATGACAGTCTCTGCTCATTAGCCTCTTTCTGTACATTGTACGCTCAATTCTAAATGTCTTTGCTCAGGTTACACATTCAGACTAAACTACGATAGTCACAATGTGTTCAAATTTGCTTGAAACAAATCTACTATGAAAGTCTGCTAAATATATAATACCTACTGATATATAGAATCTGTACACACACACTATTGTAGAAAATACAACAATGTATGTTACTTAAGTATAGAATCTGTGATTTAGCACAAAACCTTTCACACAGCACACACCACACCATGATCTTTACTTTAAAAAAATCCTATATGATTTCTTAAAAATGATAGATAGGTGTACGGTACTTCATCTCCATGAGGTCGGTGGCGGTGACGGTGACGGTGGCGGTGGCGGCATGGGTACAGCCCAAAGGAGCAATACAACTCCTTCATAAATGTGCCTATAGGTACTTATCGTTAGATATTACCTAGAATTTTAACGATTTTCCACAAAGCACAAAGAAAATATCATATTGTCCAAAAAATGTCGCCATGGGCGAGTATTTAGCGAGTCTCATTATTTACAACTTTGTAACATATGAAGTGAGGTCGTAGTCGTAATCGTAATCGTACTCGTTCTCGTAAACAGAAACAGAGTAATGGTGTATTATCTGCTACTACAATAATTTTAGACGCAGGGTGATACACTACACTCTTTGGGTAGTATAGGTACTGCACATACAAAATATATACTTCTTTGTAAGCTATTGTTCAAACAACAAACATCATAAAAGCTACGTTATTAACGTGCCAACTTTTGCTTTGGCTCAAATATAACACACACAAAAACGACAAGGAAAATGATTTGTGTATACTGTATACACATTATATATGTACATTGAGGATTTCCGCCTTAACTTGTGACTAGAGCAGGAGCAGGAGTAGCAGCCGCTTAAGAGTTTTTTAGACTTGACTTGAGAGCACATGGTAACTTTGTATAACCCTATGATGTAATAGTATATCACATACTCAGTATATACTCGGATACAAACCATTTACTCTGACTTTTATGTAGTGCTTTTATGTAGTTTCAATGATGCGAATTGAAATTGGCGAGCACTTTATATCGTTAAAAGTCCCTGTCTATATCTTATAGTGGCGTAGCATGACATAAATTGGAGTCAAGAAAAGTGGAAGTCGAGAAGAGTAGCTGTTGGTGGTAAAGCGTACAGGACCTGCATGCTCATGATATGCCCAATGAGAAGGAAATTGAATCACACTATGAGTCATTCCTTAAAGTCTTACGTCGCCTCGTACTCGTACTCGTGATATTCATTAATGTTGTTGTTTGGCTTGTACTTGAGTGTGTGCCCTCTCAACTATGTAGGCCCCAATATCTATATACTATATCTAGTCCTGATCCTGGTACTAGTGTAATAAGTGAACATCCACATTAACGACCTATATACGTACAATGAGGATATAACAATTAAATTGTAAACATGTGATTATTGTTGCTTCAAGTTGATTGTCGGTACCGCGATATATGGAATGGAGTGACGGTTCATATCGTAGATCCTTACTAGCATATACGATCAATGACGTAAGATAACTATTTGGAATTTTTGAATGACGAATCTCATGGGTTACTTTGTGTGTGTGTGTCTAAACGCACCTCAAATAATGAGGGAAACGGAGTCAGTGGAAAATATATAAAAAATACTACTCTCGATTTCATTCCCATTTTCACGGGAAATTACCAAAAAATCAAGAGAATGTAGGTACAACTGCGTGGAGTTCTCAATTAGGAAGTCTAATACCTGATTCACCTAGGACTCGACCTTCGCCTGTGAAATTAAAAAGTGAGCAAAATGACATTGACGACGTCTTGTTTGAGCACTGAATTTTGTTTGCTCACGTTCTGAGCTTCGTCGTTGTCGTCGTCGTCGTCCCAGTCAGTTTTCTATCTCTTAATCTCTGTCCCGATCGTCTGCAGAGGCTGGCGACAACGACAAGTTGAAATTTATATACATGTATATTCGTGTCTTGTTGTCTCTCCTCCATATAAACGTACAAAATGAAAATGAAAACGAAAACTATGCAAAAAGCAGTAACTCTACATAGACCTATTGCTCCTCACTGTCAGCAGACCTCTTTACCTGTCATTTCTGTAAATGCTTTTTTTCCCTCTACCTCTACACCTTTACCTTCCCCATTTATGCCATTCAGTCAATTTTAAACAATCACACAAATGGGACTGAGGTGGTTTGACGTTTGAAATGAAGAGTGGATAGAACACGGGAAGGGAGTTGTTCATAATATTCGTCGACAAACATGAGCCTTCGTTAGTAATATACATGTATGGGCCATGAACAAGTGCAAATACAGACATACCTATCTCCTTAATATAGACTCCAGAGCGTATGCTTTTTGCGATTTGCGATCCTTGATAATACAACAAAATTACTGTATCACATTGAGCATGGAAAAATTAGGCATGACTGTACTAGTACTAGTAGTAGTAGTAGTAGTAGTAGTAGTAGTAGTAGTAGTAGTAGTAGTAGTAGTAGGTTACATGATATAAAATGACGACGGTGATGCATTCAAGAGGAAAAGTATGAAAAGAATTCTTCCTGAGCGGGAAACTGCGCCTCAAGAAGTCAATCATAAAATATAATAACATGAAAAACATATTAAAATTAAATAACCATGCAACTTTTAGGGACTACCACATAGGGAAATCACAAAACGACGAAAAGTTAATAATAGGTCTAGGGGGTTCTTACTGAAGAGACTGCGAAAGCTAATGAAAAAAAATTCTTGAAAGTTTATAAAGTCTACACAGGTCTATCATCTGTACAGTTAAATTTAAAGTCTTATCTGAATCTTCATCAACTCATACAGAATTAGAATTGAAATTTGTGCTAAAATATATTATTATTATTGTTATGCTTTTGTTTCTCTGAACCATGAACCTTCTTCCGGACATAAATGGAGAGAAACATTCATTTTAATTCTCATGCAATAGCATTCTTCTGTCAAATTCATAAATAATTGGGACGATGGACGTGGAATTGAATTTCAATTGTAATTTTTTGTAATTGTATTTATTTTGTCTTTCCAGTTGGAATTGCAAATTAAAATAAATATACTTAAATGCAAAATGATTACTACTACTATCCCTCCTTACTTATTATGATGAGGTACCTACTTTAAATTTTTTTAAACACTCTTGTGATTAATCCTACATAATATATCTATATTACTATGGTCTAGATTTTAGAAAGATACATGTACCTACGCTATGGAATGTCTACGTGATGGCGTGAGCTGTATATATATATATAGGTTTCCAGCTTTGCTCATAGGCATACATCATAATTATAAGGATAATAACACTGTATTTTACTATTTACTTTTCTATCATGTTCTTTTCAATGTTGTCGTTGCTGTCATAACTGATTTTTTCTCCACATATATAGTAATTATATTTTACTCTGCATGCACACATACTCATCTATACATTGAATATTTAAAAGTGGTAATAGTAAAAAAGCACATGTTGAGATTGAAATTGAAATGTGTGTGTGTAGAAAGGTCACTTGATGCAAAGCATATTATGGGTATGCATATTATTGTATACTCTGTATGCTCAGTCCACATGGCCCTGATGTTTTGTCTTCATAGTCTTCAAATGAGCTGAACTAAACTCAACAAGCGTGTCGTGACAAGACCACTAATCGTAAGAGGCTAAGAGGAGAGATGCATTCATTTAGTGTGCACAAATGAAATCAGAAAAAAAATCAACGGTGAACAACATCTCCACTCCACATATATATATTCTATACATCTCCAAAAAGCAAGGATAATGCTTCTTCCTTCATCTTCTTTTTAAAATTCCAAATTTCCAACTTATTAGGAGCACATATAGGGCTTCAATCTTATAGTAAAATATCTCCACCTTCCATAATATTTATTTACTATTTACTTCATTTTAAAAGGCTTAGGGAATGAAGTAGGGGGAAAAACACGAAGACGAATAGACGGAGATGAATACCCAGGCTCATAGAGACGTAGAGTAATAACACAATTTTACAGATTAAAAAAAATACTGCATATTTTCAACAATAAATTAAGGGCTTACACATATGTGCACATTGAATACCTTATTACTCACAGAATGGCTTCCTATACAAAATATAATATAAGTACAGTTATTAAATACTTTTGAGAGATTTTCCTGCCTCGTCGTCGTATTGTGTATTTAAGGAAGACGAAAAAAAACAGAACCATTTAAAAGGAACTCATGGCTATAATAATGCCAAGTACCTATACCTATACCTATACCGTGGTACCTCTAGGCATGCTCTGTGTGAATGAGAACTGGAAGTTTAAAATTTATTGTTAAGCGGTCAAATACAGAAACGAAAGAAATCACCGTTGATTTCCACTTGAAAAAAAAGAAGAGACATGGGCTGGACAGACTAGGTAGACATAATATATAGCTATTATTTAATGTTAACGTTAAAACGAGATATAGAACCAGGACCAGACCCGGCACCGGTCCCAGTCCACAATGCTTTACAGTTTTTGTTGTTATTATTGGCGAATGTAAATTCCTTCCTTTTGCTATTCATCAAGCCAGGACTCAGGAACCACATGTGTAGAAAGGTGTACCAAACACCAACCAAGATATAGTATTAAAAAATTACAAAATCGATTCTCGGATGGTTTACAGTACACATATTATAGGAGCAGGACACTGAGGATTTGGGACCTCAGGCTTGAGGTAAAAAAGTACCTACTGATATACTATACATATGTCTGCCTACATAGCATCAATGATTAGGAGAGTCTCTCGGTGAAAAAGTAAAATGCTGTTGTCCTGATACTGACTGTGAGAGAGAGAGAGTGACAATGACTATATAGAAAATGGTAGACTGAGGCTGAGACTATACTGCACTGTTCACGGTGTAGCATCTGTAGATTGTTGTGTGTAAAGTTTGAAAAACCTCAGATGGTTGAGTAATTGGAGAATGGACGGAGGAAATGCTATTTAGCATTTATTATAGACACATTTATCCTGCGAGACAAGAGACAAGCATCAGACAGAAAAGGTGATGGATGCCTGACGGAGACGGAGAGCTCTGATGATAAATAGTAACTCTCGGCCTTATACTCTCAGATCTGATTCAACTTCACACTTCTGTTCAAATCCTATTACGGAGAGTACCCCATGGCAATTACTAATCGACTTCATGTGTTCTTGTTGTTCCCTTCCCATTTCATCCACGAGCAAAAATGAAACTCAAAAGAGCGAAAGAGAGAGAGAGACAGAGAGAAAGACAAGAAAACGAGCATGATAGCGTGAGACAGCAAAGTACAGAAGCATATATCGAGAATAAAAATTGCTAAAACACATTCTAATTGAGCATTTTTCAGCCCATAGTTGATTTTGGTTTCGGTTTTGACTCTCGTTGTTCTCGTTCTTACTATTTAAGAGTATCATAATCAGTGCACACAACAACAACAAAAAAAGTAGAAAAATAAAGGAACGGAAGCTATTTTACGACACAACAAACTTACACTCTAACAACTACCAATCTACCATCAACCCTTTTGTCAGAACAATTACAACATTAACATTATACATCCAGTAAATTTCGCTTGGTCTCGAAGATCTCCACATTTTCCAAACGCTTTATTTTTTGTCTTATTTCAACTTTTATACTCTGACAAATATATAATTATAATGTCTGTGTGAGTATTTACTCACTCATTCATGGCATAACATTCTGATCTTGAAAACATTCTGCAAATTTACGAATACTTACAATCCAAAAATTCAAATCAAAACTCTACTTTATTGACAATGTTGGAAAAAATTGGGTTCATTATTATAATCCATGTCATTACTGACAAGGTATTTGATATAATGAGATATCAAACTAATGATTAAGAGCGAAGACTAATGTTAGCTCGTTTTCTCTGGCAGGATGATTGACAGATTCAGAATAGCATTCAAGAAAAATTAAAAGTTTTTAGTTAGTATATATCATATAGTATCCGTATGATTCAACAAAATCACAATCATATATTATGTAGTCGATCCCTTCATGCTTGTTCATAATACGTCGTACTTCGGACATGCAATTTCAAACTTCAACCTGCAAGGATATATTCTGGGCAAGGCAGCAAAGGGAAAAGGAAAAGGAACCTACCTACCTAGTCAAACAGCTGAGATGCTGATACACTATCATAACATTTGCATACGTCCTCTAAAAGAAAACAAAAGCAATAGTCAAACTTTATGCATGTATAAGTTTAAATTAAACGTTCCCTTTCAGATTCATCACCATCATCGGCCGTCGCCATCCACACCCGAGACACAAACTTGAACACAGGCTATCATATTATGGCAAGCTATAGACTTCTAGAAGAAACCATCCATAACACTGCAATAGCATTGAGATGCAAATAGTACAGAGCACATGAGGTTTTTAGATGTATGCTGTGCTAGAAATTTTTTAAAAAGTATTTTCATTTAATTTATTTTTAATTTTCATGCTAAACAAAAATTATTTTCATAAGATTATAATAAATCTGAAGCAAAAAATAAAAATTACGATCATATATTCAAGCAAATAAAATAATGCTAATTTACCAATTTTAAACTGTTTGCATTGAAGATGCTCAACATATGACCGTATAGTGCATCCCGTTTTTACTAGAAACAAATACTTTTAAGAAATTAAGGTGATAATGCTTTACGCCGGTGGTGCTTTACCATAAAGCTCGTAGCAAGGACAACTTGGACATAGCAAATATCAATACCACTTCCGTATCAATACTGAGTCTCTTCCACTGTACTAACTAGCTCTGTCTAGAACAGTAAAAATTTCTCTGTCTCTGTCTTTCTCTGCAGCATCATGATTACAAAATACAACGCATTTGAATGCATTTGAATCTCCAAAATTCCATCTTCGATACCTTGTAAAAATTTTTGTAATGTCAAATTCGAACAGAACGCCGAACGAAAAAGAATAACCAGCACCAATAGTACAATAAAAATATAATGATATGGTGCCCACAGAGTTGATTATAACCTTCTTCTGTCTCCACAAAATTTCAAGACACTATATATTTTGAAATTCTTAAATCTCATCATCGTGCCTTGAAGAAACTGTAAATCACAAAGTCTGTATAATATTGTTTTTGTTTTTCATGATTTTCATAGAGGAATGGGTAACGAAGAGAAAAGTAGAATTGACCACGACCAAGCAAATAGAAACACGGGTCAAGAGACAGGTTGTGTTGGAAGATGGGAAGGTTGTGGAAGACTCGGGTCCTATGGTCACTACCAACACCACAGAAGACACAGACAAGAAGGAATCTGAACATACTGAGGTAAGGGATATATTATGGCTTTTAAACTGCTTATATTTACCAATATGTAAATACTATTACAAATGTTAGGCGTTATATATTTTACAATTAAATTCAGGTCCCGGTTTACTATAATTGTTTTGATGTTTTTGCACTCACATAAGATATATAGCAAATTCAAAATTTCAATGAAAACGAGGACAGAGACTCAAATTTAGTGGATAGGTCAAAGCCAGCGTGAAACAAAAATTAAAATTAATTTAAAGAAGTTACGTTTTTTTTAAATTCTGAGGTGATCTAGTTCTTTAGTGAAACACAAAATTGCCTTGTAGCAATTCAAGTCACAAACATACAATTTGGTTGATTTAATACTCAATTATCTTTCACAATATATAATTATTATGAATGGTTGCTCCAACATACCACACCAGACTACATTTCCATGCATAATATGCATAATATCCACCTAGCCACATGAGCCACAACCACATATTTTATAATTACTCGAAAGCAATTACCATTAACTATGAGCATTAAAACCATTCCATTGGAAATGGTCAAACATGTGTGTCTGTGTGTGTGTGTGCATGTACGGATAATTCTTAATTGCAATAATGTCTGAGAAAAAAATATTAGTATTCATGGTTTCTCAGCATATAAATCAAGAGCCAATTTATACACTTTATATTTTCAACTGATTAGAATTCATAAGCTTATCTCTTCTTTTACCTATTGACTCATCGTCAAGTCGTTAATATTTTAGAGTTGATTGTGTAGAGAAGTGGAAAACGAAAAAGTTTTCATTAATAATAATTCTTTATTTTACTAAATGATTATTTAATCATGACCTTACACAATATTCTGTATTGTAAATTTAATATATCTCCACCCTTATGGATTTTCTAAAGTGAGGCTCGTGACAACTTCTTTAATTAAAATTTAATTATTCAAATGAGCATCATACATAGTATATAATATGTCAAAATGCAAAAGCTTTTAAAAAAATTAGAAACTTACGTATTATTTTTTTTTTACAATCCTCTCTTTCATGAATGTAGCATCTGACTCAGGGGGAAGACCAGGAGATTGGGGATGGTTGGGTTGCCATTGAGCAACTGCCCGAAGAAGCCGTTGTCAAAGAAACAAACGAGCGGAAGGTGACGACTCATGATGAAGTCGAAGACATTCTTGAGACGGAACAGGTTCAGCACTTGGGCGATGTTTCTAATCAGGTAACACAACCACACTTTTCCCCCAAAAATTCCCAACCAATTCATATTTCAATTTTTATGTGTGGACGCTCATGACTTATGTGCGGAGATAAATTGCTTCCTCATCACAATCCCAAGTCAACTTTAACATACAATCATCCTTCAGAAATTGACTATACAGAGTTAATAGTTTTCATGGCGAGAATGGCGTATGGCATTCCACCTCTCTGACAGACCTTAACCAATTCCTCACATTTTAAATTTTATACTATTCACTACATAATCATCATCATAATAATATTATTATCATTATTTTATGATGTACACCTTGTCTATATGAAATGTGTGTATGGAAAATGAAGTCAATATGTAAATATTTTGCAGCAATATGTTAATCATAAAAGAGTGTACCACCGTATGTATTTGGTAGTATTGACTATTGACGTATTATGCAAAGTTTGCGATGCACATATAGATAGTATTACCAGCACCAGCACAGCACAGTTTACAAAAATATATGTGGTGCTAATAACAGTAACATGAACTGAACTATAGACGGCCTCAATTTGGCAAGTTTCTTCACAAAAACATAACAATTTGCCTATTCTGTTCAATATTGTAATGAGTAGGTACGGGATTTCAAAGGATTGCAAAATGTGAGTTAGTGAAACATTGAAATAAAGGAGAGAAAACAATATTTTGCAGAAAATCCTATCATGCATGATGTGGTGGTATATTAGGTGTACAACTTGAGCAATACTCAAGTTATAATACTTTTTTGCACGGATACAATTTTCTTATACGCCTTCTTATGAGCAAAAATTTTAAATTCAGTACACTATATATATAATATAAATATAAAAACACAACAATGCATCATTATCACTTTAAAAAAGGAATAAATTTAATTCGGACTTGAAATACATTAAAGAAAAACCTTTATTATTTTTTTATCAAGCCCCAGTCACATTTTTTGTTTTGGGTATACTTTTAATAATTTATACGTTTATACGTTTATATTAGAAAAATGGAAGCAAGCAGAATATAATATGCTCAAATTTGAAGTCATACTATTTTTAATTTAACTTTCACTCATTCTATACAGCACGCCAAAAAAATGCCAAATACCAAAGAGCAAATCCCATGGTGCCGCAATTATAATCTAGTTCAGTACCACTACCACTACCAATCTACCACACGGGTATACGCATGATATGCAGCTTCAAATCCCAACTATAAAAATAATATACCACATTTAGGATCAGACAGGGGAATAGTATAACATTCTTTGCTGCTGCAAATACAGATTTGAAACGAAACCTAAGTATGATGTTGCGTGTATATCGTAATTTACTTGGTTTTGGCCTATAGGTATAGGTGAAACCTTGAGCTCACATCTAGACATGGAAATTGGAATAGAGACACACGATACGAATTAGACTTGTCAGATATCAAATTTATGTCTCTCATTATGTCCAATGCGATCCCAATTGAAATGATATTATTCACAGCCACAGTAATAATGTATGACAGTCTCACTCAAATTTCAAATTGTTTCGTAATATGTCATGCTATGCCATGCCATGGCTGAGAACAACTGACACCAAAATAACATATGTCTGCCTATACTACACCATGAGCGAGCCATGAGGGTTAAAGAAATACGATAACGATATATGGACCAAAGTGACTGACATTACCTTCCCTACGAACAACTCGCAAAAATAATCATTGGAAAAGGTACTTCAATCCAGTCCAGTCCAAAAAGGTGAGACCACATACCATGGTATCAATATCAATATACAGAATCATAGCGGTTGGAACTCAACAATGGAATAGATGGGGAGCACAAGACTCAAGGCAAAAGGTACGGACACGGACCACGGACTAAAATAAAAAATACTACAATAGACTCCCTTAACTTGCAACATATATAACGGGTTCGAATTCATTGTCAATCTTAATATGACTTAAAATCGAACAGAGAATTTATTTCATGTTGTTCTCTCTTCCAAATGAAACATTACGTACAACCAAAAGTTTATATGTACCTAAATGTAAGTAAATACAAAGTGCGCATTGTTATTGTTGGCAAACTTAAATACGTTAGTGAGATTTGCTACTTGCTACAGTAAGCGTTGTTCCTTACACCTCAGCAGATCAAATCCTCGTTAGGTTCATTGTGTATAGTTTCCGCTAACGCTATTTTCAATTCCAATAACGCCATGTTTCATCTCCTCTAAGTATTTCTTTGTTCCTTTGAGTTTTCTACATTAGTCAGCAATACTCATATATAAGGATGTACTGTAGAAAGGATGGTGTCTTTTTGAGACTCTCAGTCTGTTGACGACAGCAGTGATTATGGATTGTGAGTAGCAATACTTATACACTTTTGAGGAGTCGTGGCCATCCAACCGCATCTAACTACTGTTAAAGATACACACGCATTGTGCCAGTGGGCAATTAAGACTTTGATTTTAACAGCGTCTACTACTATAACAATCGCACAGCTTTGGGTTGGGTTGGATTTGTATTTGTATTTGAATTACATAGAGACTGCATCTGCAGGCTGGAAACAACCACCCAGTTCTACTAATTAAGTTTCTCGCATTAAAAATGGGTGCTACTCTGTGGTTTCCTATATATTAATTCGTTCTGTGCAATAAAGCGTGCAAAACACTTGAGTCATTCCCACTCATGAAATATATATTGTAAATACATTAATTCCTCCTGGCGCTCCATTCAACTTCAACTTTGAATTCACATCCTACAGTCTTCCCCATGTGGTAGTATGTATTGGGATCAACATACAGGGGCTCACACAATATACTTTTAATTATTCTGTTCGCTGTATTTATATTTCAATTACAATTATGTAGATACCACACTATGTTAAGACTCCTTATTAACATCACACGTTTTATCAGATATGTGGAGCGAAATATATTGATGGCGATTCCAAATAATACACAAAGATTTTATAGTGTTTTGTTCATTGTTCAGAGTCAGAGGCTAGGCTGATCAGCTAGTGTGCATAGGTAGGCTCCTTATCTTGTAGATTCTTTACATCCTTTAAATACATTGTAAAATCTTCTGCTTTTCATAGTTACAGTTTGTAATAATTATGGACAATAATAAACGATTACTGTCATTATTGCCAATACAGTTGAAGCTTATATTATAACCAAAGCCAAAATTGAGAATGGAAAAACGACAGACCGTACACATTTAAGTAGTTTTGAATGACCACTTTGAAATATTTGAATGAATTAAAAATACTTACGATTAGTCAACAAACGATTAGTTGGATTTTGTATGCTATTTCATAATTTCATCATCACGACGATACGAAATAAAAAAATAACTTGACCATTTTTAATTCAACTTGAGCAGACTTGAGTTCCCTTTGCATCTATAATTCTCCATTTCACTTACTATAACGGTGCGGTGCAGTATCTGCCCGCTAATTGTTGATACTTATTATACTTAAACAGCAGGAAAATGACTCAGGTCTAAAAGCGTAGAGCTTAATGTAAATTTAAATTTTTTTAAGATTTACACGCAATCAAAAAATCTAATTTAATTAATTTTTCTATCTGTATCTGCCATATGTACGAAAATTTGCGTTAAATGTTTAGTCACTAGTTAGTAAAAATTTTAAAGAAGATTGAAAGACGTATAAGATCAGCTACTGAAAATTATAAATGAGCATAACTGACAGCATGTACAAAGAATAATTGAGTTAAAGACTACGTAAATAAATATTAAATTGTTTGCATGAGCCGCGAAGAGTTTAAATATGAAAAAGATGCGAGTTATTTAGTGGGGGCGTTTGTAAACCAAAATCATCATAATATTTCTCAAGGTCTCGTGTGTCTTTTCACAGACTCTTCCGAGTACTGACTGAATGAATGATATGCTAGGTATTTTAGTATGCTATACTTTGGTAATGTAATATATATGCTCCACCTTCATAAGGCACCCACACAAATATTCGGAGGACAGACAAACAATTATTTATGCATGGATGAAATGTTACTGACTAGTGAGAAGATTGGTTGCATGGGAATATAAATATATTATGATACAAATAGCCACTGAGTGCGAGAGTGAGATACCTCAGTTTTTTCCTTCTTCTGGGGGATAGCCTGAATCTCACTTCAATATATTTTTCTAATATAAGTTGTGGCATACTTGTACAGATACAGATAAAACGTATAGCTTGTCGTTGGGCGCCTTCAGTCAGAGATGAATTAGCGTATTCTAACGTCATCCTATTTCCCCTTGTAGAACGCGTAATGTATAGACACTTGTTGCTCTTGCAATTCTGAGCATGATGCTATATATGCTTGTTCGAAGCAAGAAAACGAAATGATGTAAAACAAAAACCTTGAGGTTCGTCTCTGTACATATTTCGTCTTTAAATGTGGTTGCGAAGAGCGAAGGTATGACAAGACTGGAATATGAATATTAAAATATCTATGATAAGATCACAAAAACCTATTACAATATAATATTTTTATATCTAATTGAGGAGGGTTTATAATGCATAAATAAGGAAACTATATTACTTCACGCATCTCGATTACACTGACTGAGAGTATGGAATATAGAATAGAAGGCTCAGTAACACACAGAAACAGATACAATCTTAAATTTGGGCTCACTACAGCATACTTGAACTTGCTTCGCGACTTGTGCATAATAATATTATTGCTGTTATATTTATACGCTCTACTGCTAGTGGGCAAAAGTGGGCACCATGTACCACCACTGATAGAGGCGCTCGCAATTAATCTTCCTTTATTTTTTTTTACCAAATCAAAAACTTAAAAAAGTAGTTACATTGAGTAAATTAAAATAAACACATTATTATGGTATTGTTTTATGCACAGTAATTCAGTTGATACTCCCTTAGAAGGAAGGCACCATAGTGCTATTTTTACACCGGCAGAATGTCAATTTCGCAAGAGGGAAATGCACATCATTAGTATGCACAGTGGCGGATCTAGAAAATGTTCATGGGGGTGCTAATCTATATGCTCGGTGACCATTTTGAATTAAATCCCCTTATGTTTGCCCATGTTAAAAGCCAGCTCATGGTAGAGCCCCGGATCCGCCCTTGTTAGCAAATGAGCGAAATGACATCAGTTTCATTAATTTAAATCCGTATTTTTCTTTTCATGCATTATTTGCGTTCTTTATTTGGTAGTGGTGTGAAAGTGAAACTATAGTTTCAGTTAATTTAAACTAAGCCAACATTAGCTATGTTTATTTGTTTTCCTGGTAAATCCAACTCTTTTTTGTTGAACACAAACATCAAATCGGTTCGTTTTAAAAGGAAAATGCATAATAGCCACTGTTGCTTACGATTAGTATGGTAATTACAGTTTCGGAGTAACTTTCAGAACCGTAATCAAAAATTAATAGCGTTGACATCATTCTTTGCTTACATTTGTTTTTGTTATTTGTTCCTCTTGTTGATCATAAAACGTTAGGATGAAAATTCATGTTATATTATGCATAAAATATGTAGATAGGTAATAATTAATCAAAGCTTGATTCATAAGGTAAATAATAAGTACCTACATTTAATTATATAAATAAATAGTACCTTTACATAATAAGTGAAAAACAGTCAGAAGAGAACTTTTCCTCAAATGTTTGTATAACAAAAAAAAGCGTCATTCAAAAATTTCTCTCTGGGAATTTCGTGTTAGTAATGTAGTAGGTATAGAGTACATAGAGATTAATCATAAGATAGTACCTACTAGATACTCTGGGTGGTTTCACGAATGACGAATACAACAAACCAAAACCAAATTCGTCTGTAATTAATACCATAAGAACATGCCGTTGAATAAAAAAAAACATTGTACTTACTAGTTAGAGTAGTGCTTATACCTACGGATAAACTGACACAGGAATTGGACGGTCAGCAACCTTAGTAATGGTCTCTAAAACACTTACCGAATTTGGACAATGAGGCCAAATATCTACTTAATTATTACACAATGATTGTCAATGATGAAGAGTGAGGGAGAAGAAACGAGAGTGCCTTTATAGCGTACAGTCATAGAGTGACGTGACGTAATGAGCAGTTATTCATCGACACATCGAATCGAACTACATGGGTCAAGTACATCATTTGAACGTATTTAGGCATGCTTTCCAAAACAGTCCAAAAAAGTTTCTTCAATCTCTCAGTCCATTGTCATTCTGAAGGAAAGACAAGAAGTTTCAAATCACACGTGCTTCGACTAACAACCAGCATCAACATAATATTATAATGCCAAAACTTTTCTGCTGATCCATTGATCGTTCATCGTAACACACGTCAATGTATCCATAACAAAGACAAGGCATAGTCTCTATAATGTACCTCCATTTATTGACACATATTAATATGGTCACCAAAAACCACGATTAATGGATTGAATTCTCCACGAACGAGAGTCATTCAGTCAAGTGCAAAGGGAATAATGTAATGTACCGTACTTCCTTTAATAATAAGCTCCATATCGTCTGTGAAGAACCCAAATGACCCATATCCAATTTAAGCTAGAATCAAATCGAGCTATGTCATAAAAATAATATGAGAAACATGAGTAAAATGTTAATTAAGAGTTTTTGAAAAGTGCAAAATGTTCTATTTACAAGTGTTTGAAAAATGTAAAATGTTCTATTTACATGTGTTTGAAAAATGTAAAATGTTCTATTTTCATGTTTTTGAAAAGTGAGATAAAAGTGTAAAATGTTCTATTTAAATGATTTCAAGACATATTTCAATATTTTTGTAGATAGTTGATATTGTTTTTAGCTACAAATGGATATGGGTCATTTTGGTTCTTCACAGACGATATGCTTGGTATACAAATCAAGTTAAATAATCTCCCTCGCGATATCTTTCTCTATTACACTTTGCGACCGAGTTCAACAGGAAGGGGACAAGAGTCAGCCCTGATTTACACACAGAGTTTGCTGGAGTTTCCATTTTTATAACACACCGAATGTAGCATTATTGAAAATACGGTACGTTGGTCCCTTCCCAACCCCATAATTTACAATGAATACGTTTGCGTAGGTATCTACCATATAATATCTTGAAAATCAACTATATGTATGGCATGGCATGTCATGACAGACTTAGGAAATTGTGAGGCTTCCGTTTTATTGCGTAGTAATAATAATAATAATAATAATAATCATGGAACTACAGCACTACCATCTTCACACTGCATCCCAAGTAACTTCAAGTTCATTTACAGACAAAAAAAACAAATGAATCTATGCATTAAGAATTAAGAAGCAAACTCGTATATTTTGTATATGGTTATGCCTTCTAGGCCTAGGAACAATGTAAGCACTGCAACGACGACGAATGCACTCACAATGTGTCAGTGCCTCGTACTTAAGTCATTACAATTGACAATTTCATTTCACCATTTCACCCTATACTAGACATAAATTTCATAGATTAAAACTGTGAGAAAACCCACAAGAAGAAAACTGAAAACGAAAAGCAATTCAGAATTCAATTTTCAATAATAACCATTAAACACTGATGTACAATAGTGCAAGAGAGCACAGAACCGCTCTGATAGCCTTTAATGCATTATGTAATCGTACCAAGGTTTAGTGGATTCTACATATTATACGTCATTCCAATGTCAGCACTGCGGTAGCAGTAATCATTAATTACGACTGAAAAGGTGAAGATGTAAAAGCAAATATGTGAACTTTCAATTTGATATTGATTCTAGCACTTACAAATGTAATTTATACTGTATGATAAGTTGGTGATACCATGAAAGTCCGATTGAATTGAAACCAATTGAAATTTTCTTCGTTTTATAAAATCACTTTAGTGCAAATATCTGCATTCCGTAAAGATACACAGTCTAACAATAAGTATAGTTGTTCCAAGAACAAACATGCAGGTCGATGACGCTATAAGCCGACAAAAGTTTTCTTGTTCTTATACGAGTAAGAGAAAATTTTAGTAGGTAATATGCAAATAATGTATAGATTGAAACGTTTTTTTGTGTGTGTTGAGAAATTGGTAGGGCCAAGTTTCATTACAAAAATAATATTATTATACTCTTATAATTTTAATGGGATTTTCAGATGTAAATTAGAAATATCAAGTAGTGTGCTATAATGCTGATACTGATACTGGTTCTGCTCTATGCTTGCGTATACAATATATTATTTTATTGGTTAGAGCAAAAATCTGAGTTTCTGATTACTCACAAACATTTTGTGCTACCCACATAGTGCTTACAAATTCAGAGATTTCCTTCGCTAAATGAGATTTCTGACCATCTTTGAGCACTCTCAAATATTCAAATTATTTTGATTGGGAGCAGGCTTATATGAGGTAGTGAGTGTGCGGTGGTTGGAGTGAATTAGCAAATTAGAATTAGTCATACATCTCTGCTGAGTTCATGTCAAAAGAAAATTTCAAATAGAAATATATGAATATTGGCTTTTCACATTCGAACTCCACGGAACGAGACAAATACAAATAACAAACACATTTGCACTCCACAAGGGTTTCTATTTAGTTTTCGCTACATTATTGGCGAGATCTTAATCTTCCCAGTCTTGTGGTGAATCATTTTTTGTCAGTTCTTATTTGTGCTCCTATCCGTCATTACTCATCTTGCGTGGAGGAACTACGAACTGAATTGAGTATCAGTACTCACAAATCCAAGTAAGTACAGTGTAGTGTGTGTGTGTGAATTAATTTTAAAATCGAACTCGAACTCATTTCGCTGAACTACTAGGAAATTTCTATTATTGTTGTTTAAGTTCACAATTTTTGAAATTAATTACGCAAATCGACATTTTAATGCTATAGACTTTCACGCCGACGCTTACAGGATTCAATAAAACCTATACTAAAAATATTAGTTAGTGAATTCCAAGTTCTATAAATAAAATTTTTAAATGTGTTAAATCATTCCTCCATTGTACTCCACGTTAAACTGCTTTAACATTATTTGATATCTGCAGTGATTTCCGCACTCAGCACTATTAGAGGGAATGAACCTAGTTCTAGGTAGTTGTGAATCACATTAATAATGGAAATAAATTGAGCAGAAAAAAAGAAATACATATATATCTCCAGGAAGTGCTGACGTTTCCTAACGGTTTTTTAATTTTTGAAAGCTTCGTTGTTGGTCCAATTAATTATATACGTTGAATGTTTTAATGTTTTATTTCCTTTTCTTGCCAATAATAAATTATATTACATAATAAACTATAAACTGATTACATAGAAACAGCGAGACTGGGATTGATTATCGTGTATGATAAAGTAACTAAAAGACAAACAATGCAATTATCTCACACACATTATCTACGTTACCTATATTATGCACATAAGTGGTACACTCTGATTGTGGTGAATTAAGAATTGAGTTATGGCAGGGTAGTAGTTAATATAATGAATTACATACTGATGAGGCAGTAAACAGTTTTAATTAGATTACAGAATAGAATAATACAATTTATCATTGGGATTATACAGGTACTGGTTCGAGCTATCCGGGAAGGTAGTGATGCTCGTCGAGCGCTACTGACCAAACCAGACGGCGGTGGTGGTGTTGGTGAAAATCATAGGCGGGACCTCGTCGCTCTGTCTTCTCAAGAGTTAGAGTCTTTGCCCAAAAGGGTTCTCAACCAGACGAGGAGACATGACCGTACCACTGACATTGAAGACACTAAAGAGGTAAAGTAAAAGTCCGCATCCGCACGAACACGAACTCACCCACAATTATGACAAGAAATTATTATTAAATGGCATATAGAATAGCATGTCTAATGTACGTACTGTACCGCAAGCTTGTATTTCCGCCACTAAAACCATTCATTTCATGCTCGAACACTATACACAGGATTTTTTTTTTTTAAACTTAATCAGCAAAATTCAAGCTTTGACTCCCTCGCTAAATCATTTTGATTACAATCATACATATATAAAATCAATGGGATTCCTGTAAAATTACTTAATCGCGCAAAGGAGCTTTATTCGCGGGTTAAATCATACGAATACGACCGACTAGTACTAAAGAGACCGAAGGGTAGTGTACCACTGCAGGACTGCAGGTAGGTAGGCAGATTGGTATATAGTACCGACCTAAATAGTCTTTATAAAACTTCCTCAGGAGTGACACGATCGGTTTCGCTCGCGGTATCTGACACAACCGCTACTTTACGTTTTCTAGTTAACTTTAAAAATGTATCTGTTATACTGATTAATATAAACTCCCGGTTTTATTGTTTTAATTCAATAATTGCATAACGCAATATGATTTTTATTATTTGAGCTTCAGCAGGTACGTGCTTAGCAACCAAGCGAATCAGTCATCACTTGTCAGTATTCTGCTACTGACGCTGGCACAATAAAATTAAATTCAAAAACTTTCGTCGATTTTATGAAACAGTAATCAGTGGGACATACGCATTTACAGTGAAGAATTTGTTCACTACACGTGAGAGTCCAGTTTGTTAAATAGTTTCAGGGGCATTTTTGACATTAGTGAGAAGATATATATATAGTCGGGGATCTAAATCTAATGTGTACAAAAAATTGAATTTCGTGGTGGCTAGTTAAGTCAATCAGTTAAACTTGCAAAATTATTAAGCGTTTTCGGCAGCCTAGTGTGGGAATTACAAATTAGTTAGCCATGCCAGAAAGTATACGCCTTCGGGAATTTACCTTCGAATTATGTGAAGTTCCTAATAGAGGTCTTTAGTATCTTCTTTTCACCAGAGCAAACGTTATCCAATTGAATTTATAAAAGCTTGAAGGAATAGTTTGGGCTCGGTTCTTTTTAGCTTCCTTACTGTAAATGCACTTTATTATAATTCCACATGTACCAATAAAGTAAAAGATAATTATATATAGCTCCATTAATTAATATATTTCACTACCGATAGACCCATGATAGATTCTTTACTCATCTAGTTATTCCTCGAACATGGCCCTTACAACTCCTCTTTGCATGCAAGAAACCTTGGAGACTTTTTACAAAGAATTCATTGCAGACATGCAGTTGTAACCTTCGATTTTTAAACAGTGACGAGCATAATTAGCAAAGTATAGTAGCAAATGCCTAAATATATTCCTTTAATTCCGTATTACTACCAGGTACTATAAATTTCCAGCAGTTTGAGAGAACTGCATTGAAGCAAAAGCAAATGTATTTGGACTTGTATTAATTGTGGTAATTATTTTAACTTTTTGTACATTTTTTACGACTTTGAAACCATAGGAGCCATAGATCAATCGTAATATTTTAAACAGTTTCTTTTTTACTTTTTTATTCCACCATTTAATCAAAAATACACGTAGTTGATTATATAATGTTTGAATGCCCTACTCAAACCAATATTTCAATGCAATCATGCTTATCCTTCACACATCTTTGAAAATGAAAATTGGGTAGTTTACAGTTTTTTTTAAATAAAAAACTTCAAGCATATTTTGTACATAGACAATATGCCTCAAACCCATACTATGACCAAATATGTCTCCTCCATGACCGCAATTTAAATGTTCAGGAAACCCATTTTAAGCTACGTATACCGAATACAAGTTTTTTTTGCATCTCGAAAGTCGAAAGTAAAGTATTTATTATGAGGTAATGTACAAAAATTGCTTAGTTTTAGTTTGTGAAATGCCTGGAGGTGTAGATTAGCATACTCTGACAATTTCGAAGGTTAATTTGCTAATAATAATTGATTTAAAATTGTGCCTAGGTGAGTAAAGTGAAGGAGAATGGAAACATAGTAACAGAGATCACACGAAGGCATGAGCACGAAGAATTTCACAACGAAGATATTCCAGATTCAGACTCGGATGAATTTGAGCATATTGAGAACAGAGAAGGCGATCATGATTACAGTCACGCCAAAAATGAAGATCTGATTGAGTACGTGGCTGTGCCGAGAGGAGGAACTCCATCCAAAGGCGTTAAGGTGAACCAAGCACGCTTTTTTTTAACCAAAAAAAAAAAGAAAACATTAATTTAAGTATATTTGTAACTTCATAATAAATTGAGTGTGGAAAGAATGCTGATGCTGTGCTGTGAGAATATGCTTTGACAATACGCAATGTCAACCCAAATGGCTTTTTATTTTTGTGAAAATTGATTTCTTCTGCATCATCTACTAAACACTAATCCTTGTTAGTTTCGTGTACAAAAATTAGCTTTAGAATTTACTACAATCCATCTATCTTCTCCGCCGCTATCGATATGACTGTGTATCTCCTTCACGTTTCACTCTGTCATCTGCTCAGTCAGAGTATAAAACCAGAAACAGCTCTGTCTTTAATTTATGTTACATGTAATTTAGAATATAGCCACATTACATACATACACACACACACACACGCACACATATGGGCTCATGGACACAATGGTTGTATTTAATTTTTAAAAAAATGTGTAAATATTTAATATTATAGTGTATACTTATACTTACTTTGTATTTTGTATCATTGGGTTAAAGAAAAACTTGCTCCTTCTACGCTACTATATTTAAAAGTTTAGAGTTGCCCACTGTACAGTACTTGTATATTCTTGTATTTGTATAAAAATAAGTGTAGGTGAATTTGAATTTCCCTTCCTGCTAGTTCGTAAATTTTGACAGCTTTCATCATACGTAGGAATCTACACTCTACTTTTGGGCAGTGTTTTTATGCGAAACAACTTCTGCGTTGTTCTGTTCTTACCTTTGTGTCTTATGAATGCGAAATGTAAAGTACAAATTTTGACTGATATGTGGGAAACAGGTTGGAGACGGAGCTCATTTAGTCTCAGAAAACATCAGCTCACAACGGAATGGTGACGAAGACTTGTGGGACTCTGTCTCAGAGAGAATCCGTAAACTCCCCAAAACAGATCAATTATTTCAAGTCAATAATAAATTAGCTCAAGTTCCAGCAAGTCGCTCCGATGCTCTAACGAATCGACCCCTTGACATTGATCAAGAAGAGTACACAAGAAAAAACGAAACGAATCGGTGGCTCAATAGTCATTTCGGCAGTTCTAGTAGTTCACTAAATTCCGAAACTTCTCCAAGATCCCCTTTACATTTGAGTCCTCCTCAAGGAATTCACGTCACAATGACTTCGAGGAGCTCACCTCTCAATTCTCCTCCACCACCACCACCTCCGCCAATGCCCACCACTGCCCCGACTACAACTCCTACAACTGGGCCATCCCAAACTTACTCAGCACGAAACAATGTAAAACAAGGCTCAAAATTACCCAAAAAAAGTGACAATGAGCGTCCCAGTGGAGGGAAACGTATTACATTCAGTGATGCTCCGCCTCGGTCTAGTCCTGTACCAAAAGACGTTCAATCAGTAAGCTAACTATTATTAACTTTACCCTTTAAGTCTGCACCTTTTATTCCATCTGTCCATTATCTCTCTCTTTACACCAAAACCAAACAACACTGCTAATCCATACTAATATATTTAATTTTTGTGTGGCATCTATGCTATTAAGATACAATTATCGGTAGAGTATATTTTATTTAAAAATACAAACAAAAAAAGAATCATCCTTCGAAATATTTGTGAAAATCTTAAAATTTACTCTATTGAAATTTTTTGATGATAATTTATTATCAAAAATTGAAACTGTCAAATATAATTTTATAATTTTCAAACATTAATTACTATATAGACGATACGCCGTAAATATACCTAGAAAATCTGTAGTCTCTATGAACATGCCTGAAACCAAATTCTACTGTTTTGTTTACTAGTAATACTGGTACCAGTATATTATATAGTGTAGAGTACAGTTGAATTGAAGATCCTGTTCAGATTTCGTGGTGTCAGTAATGAACTGCAGTATGAAAAATATTTATTTGAATTACATTCTAAAACTGAAATAGTGTATCTGAATGTATATTTATTTATTCTAACAAGTGACACGGACATAATCAGCAATAGAATAATCAGTGATCTTGAGGTGGAAAAATGGCTCTGCTGAACACAGTTCCCATCCATTCCATATCAATAAACAAAGAAGGGTCAGTAGAAATTATTTGTGATCTGAAAGCTATCGTCATAATTCATGATTCCTGACGTGACGACGGTTGTTCTGTTGACAACAATTGATAATTTTAAAGCATCCCGTATTTCAGTATTAGTAGGTAGGTACTTATTATCATTATCTAAGGTAAAGGACAAAGAGGTTGTCGTTGAACGGCGGAATGCTGCATGAACCTTTACATGCAGAATCTGTTTAAGCGGAGAGGATGATGGAATAATACATTGAGGTGCTAGTGATAGAGAAAAGACAACACAGACGGAGAAGCCCACATGAAAATACAGTACATATCTATTGAGAGTTGAGAGTATAGTAGTATACTCTATGATGATGATGATGATTGAACAATGTGTGTATAAAAATGTCCTAATTGGTTATGAAAGGATCTGAGGAATCGGCATGAAGACGTCATGCGTTCGCTGAACTCGCAACTTGGGCGAGTCTCTGTGACCAAATCTGGGAGTCAGTGGGATGGGGAGCCCACACCAACGCCGCCTCCACGATCCCGCCGTCGAAATTCACCCGACATCAGATCCGTCCATACTCCTGATCATACTCCAACAATCAACCAGTCCGGCATCATGAACCATCATCATCCACACAAATACAACACGAATGACTTCCCGTCCGCTCTTCTGGTCAGTCACCGACTTTTTTTTATATTATTATATTATATAATATTTTTATTTATCATCCTCCTTATAATTGGTTTTAAATCTTAGTTCTTATCAGTGTGATTGTAAATTTTATTTCTATTTCCATAATAATCCTCTCATAGTCTTCTCATAAACTTTGAATCTCAACTTACTTATGAGAGCAAGAAAGGAAAACATTTGTAATTCAATTTATTCAGTGAAAATTAGAATCGTTTTCAAAGTGCTACTAATTCAAAATATTTGTGTTGTCCACTAAATATGTGCCTATCGTGACTTTCGTTTTAAATTATTAGTTAGAAATCAAAGCTCAAGGCTTGCGTGCATATTAGAATCCGCCTACGGAGTGAAGCATAATAGAAGTGAAGCATACTAAAGTGATATCTTTTTTTTGGATTTATTTTCTTTAATTCATACCTCCTAGTGATTTTATTAAAAACCTTGCCTACTTAGCTCAATCAAACACTTTTAAAAATAATTAGCGATTCCCCATTTAATCAGTTATTCAGGTGGAACAAGTGGAATTTATTATCTCCATCAGTGTATTTATTTAAAAACAGCATGTTAGTAGTAGAATAAATTAGCAGTTTTTGAAATTCTTTAGTAGCTTTTTTGACAACTAGTTAGAAAATATAATAATTAATTGTTACCTCCTTAATCCACATATTATGGATATTAATGCTAAAGTAGCATTATCAACCCGTAAATAATATTTAAAAAGGCAACAGTTAAAATTGTATTATCAAATAGTGGAATGTTTTAATAGCCCTTCGATATCATGTGGTGTCCGCCTCTGTACATACAGTACACAGTGAATGAATCTGTGCAAGTTTTTAGCTGCAGAATACCTTTACGTCAAAAGGGTCAAAGCTCTGTAAGCAAATTCAGAATTCACGACTTATTTTACAGCAAATAAGCGTGTTTGCTCAGCGTAGGTAGGTTCTAAAATACAGAAAATGACAGGAAAGCTTGTTTATATCAAAGTTGCGCTGAATCATTCAATTATTCCCTTCGCATCTACGTTATACATGATAGGGACGTGTGTCTGTCAACATTAGCACATCGTTGAGGGAAATGTCAACCTGGTTTGACAAACCTTTACAAACAGAAACTTGACCAGCCCAACACCATAATAATTAGGGTTTTTTCTTCACCACATCCCCAATGCGCTACAGCTATATACTATATAGCTATAGTCTCACCATATTAGGGAAAGAAAAAATAAAATAATTTCTGGCATCTTCCTAATCCAAAAAAATCATAGATTCAATCTTGATGTGGTCTGTATATCTCATCTTTGTGTAGTCAGGAGTCAGGGTGAACTCCGTAGATTTCTGATATTTTCTATTTCAACAGTTACATGCTATTTATTAAGAATGCGAGAGGAAAGACCAAGCGATTTCGTTCCTTTTCATTTACTTCTGCTCACATATAGTATAATAGTATACATGTCTATATGGGGCTATGCCGAGGTAGGTAGGCAGGTAGGCAGGTGATTACATTTACATGCTTGTATATTTGGCCAGCTGAACAAAGGTGCGGCGTTTCCATCTCATGTCTCATATAATCTAGTATCGAGCAAAAAAATTCTTTGACCATTTTAAATTAAGTATTGGCGCAGCCCATGTCAATGAGTAATAAAAATTGTAAATATGTGTAATTACATTACTCCTCATATTTTCGATGCCATTTTGCTCATGAATAAAATTTCTAATAATAATAATGTTGCTCTTCTCTTGTTACTTCTGCTCCAACAGAACAAAGACAACGATCATGGAGAGAGGAAGGGCTACGAGAGACGAGAACAAAGTTTTGGCTACACGGGTCCGGCTGGACGTCCATTGACCCGTGACTCAATTGAGTCAGGGAACTTTGGAGACTCTAGTTACTTGACGAAGCACTCGAATTACTACAACACTAACGAGACCAATAATCCGGCTCAAACAACACTGTACGAGAATGGGGATGCGGAAGTTACACAAAGAAAAACGGTGGAGCGACGTGAGAAGAATTTCTCCTACGACGGCCCACCCCAGAAACAATTCCATCCCAAGTATATTGTGGGAACGCAGTCGAGTACAATGCATAGGTTAAAAGGGATCGAACACACTGGAGCTGTGCATGAAGACTCCCCAGACAATGCCGTCTCCTCCCGTGCTCAAACACTTCCCCGGCGACGATTTTATTTCGGGGATGAGGAAGGCTCCCTCATAAATAAGAGTATTGAAAGACGGAGTGGAACACCGGAAGGGAAGCGAGGGAAGGAACTTCGGTTCGGTGTAGATGATATCAATGTTTCTATCTCCAACAGTTACAATCAGCACAACAACAGTAATCAAGTGAATAGTAGCGAGACACGAAGAGGATCCGGTTTAAACAGGAGTTTAAGTTTTACTCCACGATCCCTGGGACGTGAAAAACCATCTTACTCTCCTCAACCAACCCACCTCACCACAGAGAATAAATACAATCAGAACTATAAATCAAATCCACATTTACTCGACTCGGCGGACTTACTCAGTCCAAGATTAATTTCAAGCTTGGTGTCAAGAAGTGTCCGTGATGTGAACAACGTGAGCAAGAGCAGCAGTACCGGCAATTATCGAAACTATGTCTCTGAGAAAAATGACAATAACTACTATGGAGCACGGCAAGATACAACAAATATGGCCTCAACCAATATTTCTCGTTCGAAAAAAACATTCTTGGATAGTTTGAGGAAGACATCACCAGATTTGTACGAGCCTGTTCTCCGGGGATCCAAAGCTAGCTCACCAGCCCGCTCAATGACGCCCACGAATCCCTACGGCTCACCCGTCCGAACTTTTGGAAATGAGGGACGAGTTTCATCACGTCCATTGAATTCGCCCCGAGCTTTGGGCGGTGCGAACTCACCGGCCATGTCTGATGACTACAATGAGACTTACCGCATGAGTTCCAGCACTCCTGATAATGACTACAATCATCCACGGATCAGCACGGACACGACCTCTCGATTTTCTAGGAGAACACTTCGGGGACAGGATGGCGCACCCGCAGGGAAAGTTGAGTCCACAGAAACGACAACAAGGACCAAGTCCAGGTACAAGGAATCTGAAGTCATGTACCCTAATGGACGCCGCGTCGGCTCACCCGCCAGCTTCCGTTCAGATATTCAACCTCAACTGACTTCCGAGGGAAGTGTCATCATTCCAGTCAGGGATACTAACAATAATAAAAATTCACTTTACAAATAATTAAAATACAATGGATTACCCAAAAGTACGTTATAATGCAATTTGAATGGAATTTTTCAATCCTGTTTACTTTGCAACCATCTATATGTTTATAAAGCAATTTAGGTTTATATCCCTCCTGTCCACGAACACTATATATACTGTTATATACTGTATCATTTAATTTTCTTCACTGTACTTTTTACACTATAAGCCTTTAGAAATATACATTTCAAAATATAATTTGTATATCCGTGCTTTGACTTAAACAGATAAGCTTATATATCTATAGACTTTGATGCCTGTTGCAGTTGAAATTTTTGTTGAAACCTTCATGAATAAAACGTTTTAATTTCAAATCTTTGAGAATTGAGACCCTATGAATATTAAAATTAATAATTATAGCTAGTCTTCTGGCTTTCTAAAATAATTAACAATTATTTTTAAATCCGAGTTTTGGAATAGACTAATCAATATACTGCTGTCTGCTGAGTTCTATGAACTGTGAGTTTAAATGTAATATACTACTTAAGTACTGAGTAGTCACATTTTAATGTGTTATGAACGCTAACTTGAATAATATTTATTTCATTTGTACCTTTAATCCGTACTAATGTGTCTTGATATACTTTGTGGTACCAGTTATGCTAAACTAATAACTCATTCCCGTTTCTGTAAAAAACAAATATTTTTGTGTCTTCAGCAGTTACAATTTTGAGGAGGTTTGAGTTTGACTCGACTATGAAAAAACTTATGTTATTTACAAGTAGAATGTAGTAGTCTAATAGACAAATCAATTGTATTGTAATTAACGTGTATTTTACTGACTAAATAATACAACAAAAATCAACCGACATACGTTAGGATTAGGACTAAATGAGTCCGATAATATGCTATAGTAGGATGACTGTAGCTTAAATAGAAATAAATATAAACGAAAGGTATAATTTTACTTAATTTTGTTATTGCAAACCGTTGCTAACTACAATGCAGTCGGCTGCAAATTGTGAAGACCAATATGCTTAACTTCCGATTTGGAGAATTCAAATTACTGGTCAATGGTTAATGATGGTCTAAATCATTATCATAAGTTGCCACTGAATTAAATATGTGTATTTGATATCCTCGACATCGCAACTTAATTTGGGGTAACATATGGGGGAATTATTCTGTTTGCAGCGCAAGGACGAACTACATTTAAGCAAGGTAGAGTATTAATGTTTGCACTAAAACTTTGCCGTTAAGTTACACACATAATCCTTCAATATAAAAAAAGACGGTATAGTATAGTGCATTGTTTTGTGTACGTAAAACTTTACTACTAGTACTAACTTTAGTTGTAAGTCCCTTAATAATTATACGGTTTTAGAAATTACGATTAGACGAAAGAGAATTAGAGTTACAATTTAAACATTTAAAAACGATAATAATATTATTAAATAAAATTTATCTTTTCTGTCGCAGGCGAGAATAACGAAATAACGTTATAATTTTAGTGTATTGTAGTAGTAATTAAGTAAGTATAGGATAATTATGCATACATATATATATAGTTACATGTACTTACGTATTCAATTTCAATTGAAATCCAAGAAGCACATCGAAAATGTACTCGGCTTTATTACTAGCAATATTATGTAGAATTAGAATAAATGATGATGATGATTGTGATTTGTGATTGTAATTAACCTCCTAAGGAAAGCGACAGATGGTGCAAATGTTATTGTAGAAGTAAATGTGACAAAGGAATTTATGTATAATGTGTTTAATCATTTGACAATAAATACATTTGACTACATTAAATTTTTTTTCTTAGGGACTCTCACTCACAGCAATACATAATTATAATTCATATTTATTTTATATTTTAGGTAGAAAACTGCTTAAAATGTTGTAATTCGGGCATTTTGTTATTTTCAAGAAAAAACTCTTGAACCATATTATAACGCTTTTAATTTCGTGAAATTATAATATTTAACTTTTTTTTTTAAATCATGTAGCCTAGAGAGTTAAAAGTGATTTTGAGAAATAACCTTTCAGTCAAAACATGAAAAAGTTTGAAAACAATTAATTGCGGGATTAAGAGATTTTTCACTTTTTACAAGTGAATATTCAAAATTACACAGGTAAGACCTTTATTAAGAACGAGAAAACGGGGAACGTGGAATATGGCTATCCTAATTCAAGATCCAAATTCTCCAATTAATATGTTTTTTATTTGCTATTGCATGGCATTGTTCAATTGCTATATAAATTCTATGATATATTGTTCACTTCACCCCTACGCTGCCTCATGAATCATGAGTCATGGATACCTTGTTTAACTTACATAAAAAACGCTCTGGTTTCTAGCATTAAATCTGTGCAAAGAAAAGTGATGCATTTAGCGCAATAGTTCAAATAAATGAGACAGTTAAATCTGATAACATTAATTTAATATTGTAGCGTACGTTTTCATATGTACATATATTAAATCTAGTGGTATACTTAACTGATGAATTACTTTTGTGAGACGGAGACAGCCACGCCTAGCAAGCTTTGGCGAATTCTACCTAGAAATTGAATGTAATGTCATGGCTTAATATTGTCAACTCAAAAATTAACAAAGACTGAATTCTTCAGACCAACATTAAATTGAAGAGCACAAAAATCCTGGAGCTGATTATATTTGAATTTACGAAGACTTGATCAGATATGTATGATATAACTTTGCATGTTTGGGAATTAGTTTTTAAAACTGTTTTAAGTTTTTTATCGGGGCAAATAAGAGGTCTTTTGCATCACATTATTGATCGTATTGCAAATCTTCTATATGTATACTTGTACTTGTCTGAACTTGAACCCAGAAATGCTAATTGCTATCATTTATTTTAAATTTTTTTCGCTGCAAATTCCAACCTCTTAATACATGTAGGTACATATAAGTTCTTTCCTTATTGTTTTCGACTTAGGATACGATATAAACCGTAGAAATTCTATGGTCTAACATTCTATAGCTGAACGTGGGCACGTGGGTAATTAACAGTAAATATATATGTAGGTACATCTGAATTTCATGCATTCCATTAAGTACATTTAATAAACTGGGTTTGGCAGGAAATAAATAAATAGGTCTGTCCAAGACGCCGTTTAAAGCCCTTTTCAAAATTGACACCCTTCGCATTCAATTTTTTAAAAGGGGAATTTAAACAAATGTTTTTTCAAAAAGCGCAAATTTTACGCTGAACTTGATCACGTTTATTAATAATTAAATTATGTGTATACACTTGGTGAGTCTCGGGTCGAAATATCAAATTTTGGATTTTGTTTAAATTCGTCGATTTTTGAATTAGTTATTCAAAAAATCATTTATTAAATCCGAATCAAGTTAAATTGTGCGTTGCGGATCGCCACGCCTCTTTTCGACGACTATTTCTGACCGTTTTGGTACGAATACGAAACAGTAGTATTATTTCACAAACAATAAAAAATAAAACCAACCATTTTAATAATAATTTAATATCAAAATCTCATCACATTTATATTATTTTTAGCCAATTGGCTGAACAGTGACCACAAAATTGAAGAGCAACTTGTAATATCAACTAAAAGCGAATAGGAAGCATCGAAAACTATTTTATTCTTGAAAATCTAAGTTATTCTCGGAATCGGGTTTCGGGGTTTTCTATATAGTATCTTGTGCGTAGTAAGCTTCAAAGTTCAACCAGTAATTTGAATATAATTATATTTGTGATGATGAGGTTTGAATATGGTGATAGTACGGAACAATCAATTTTGATGTACACTGAAAAAAGAGATTCATGAGCCCTGTGTTTTCTATTTCAAAGAAAAATATCGATTGAAGAATATAGCAGTAATTGGCCTTTATATTGGGGCACGAGGATCATTGTCAAAGTTTTTCAAGAGTTCAGATTTAAGTTCAATTTGCCTTTAAAATTGATGGAAGAAATTAGATTATGCTTTCAGAGGATCTATCCAGATTTATAATCATTATATAAATCCTTATTAGAGTTACATTGATTTACAGATTTTTTTTCATATTTGCCAACCACAGATTTACGATTCAAAATATTGTGTATTGTATACTGACTGAGTACTGAGTTGGTAAGGCTATTGTAGTTGTGCAACAACGACTGAATAAAGATAATATATAATCCTAATTTATCTTAAACTATCTACTGTCTTATTACATCGTAATCATAAATACAAAAGTATTTATTATTATTTATTTTATTAACGATCATTATGGAAAATGTAACTATAACGATGTCTAACTATCAGCTTTGCATATATCTTCTACCTTTTTTTTGTATATGTATAGTGCATCCCGCGCACCATGGATCCATGCTCACCTCAAAAAGCAAAAAGCATATTTTTACTCTTCATAAAATTGAACACAAAATGCATAGAATATAGAAACTAGGTGACACACATCCATTATTTGACCAAAAAAAAATCACACAAATCAATTTTTGCTCTTGTCGTCTTGTGGATAGCTCTACTACTCACACTATATTATGTCTCTTTGTTTATGCCGCCTACGTGTGAGCAAATCGGCGATTGATCATTTCACGCTTGATAACTTTACCACTGTTCGATGTTCGTCCAACAATATTATTATTAGCTCAACAACACTAATTCATACCCGGAACATACACATCTACTAAATAATTCCATCCAAGGAATCAAAATGATAACAAGTTCAATATATAGCCTCTTAACAGTCATGTAAACAAGGCTGTAAATCACATTCTTTCCCCTGAAGCTATGATCAATTTGAAAAAAAAATATTAGTATGCTTAGCCAAAACCACATGTTTAGTTTGACATGTAGATATCCTTTGATAAATCAAGTCCAAAATGTGCTCGTGAATTGACATCTACATATTATACATATATTAGATGTATCATAATGTGTGCATGATGCATGAAAACGTTTTCCAATTTCAAGCATCAGCACAAGGAAAAGAAAGAATGCCGATAGCAAGCTTTGTAATATTGTTAACGATCCGATTAAAAGACAAGATGTTTATGGTTGGACTTCTATACTACTATTTTAAATTAAAAGACTTGCAGTGAGTAAAATTAGTAAAAACTTTAAAACAACACACTTGTCTATCTACCAAATGTGTGAGCCCTATCACAGATTATACTACACCTACAGAAAACGAAAGCACATTAATCACATATTTTTCTTTCCACGCACATTAGATTGTGGGTACATGCACCTGCTTCAGTAAGAATAGATTATCAAGATGATTAAGAACTAATATCGTAAGTACAGAATTACAGAAACAGAAGTCCACGTGAATGTATAAATATAGAACAGTTTAATACTGCAGTCTTTTACCACGCAAATTTGCAAAGCATATTATAATAGGTACGTGCCTTCTACCTTCTACCTACCTACATGCCTGCCTTAATTATATCACCAAGTAAACACTACCAACGCCATTATCATTCACCCACCCTGTACAATAGTATTGTAAAATAATCAGGCACTCACCAGAGCGATACATAGGAATGTACGTAATTTAAAAATTTCGAGATAAAGTAAAATAGATTACACGGACTGCACTCAAATTAATTTAGAATTAACTAAATTATATTTACCTCCTCAGTATAGGCTCTCTTCATAATGCAATTCAAAAATTATTAGGAGCATATTAGTAGAGAAATTCATTAAAACAATTTCGTATATGTGTTAATCTGCACAGTGCACATGACAAGACATGTTCAAGCTCTTTTTCAAACCCTAAAAATAAAATCATATCCATATGGAACGGACTATGGGGTTGTCGTTGTCACTACTTCTATGAGCACACCCCATTTTTACTGCATTATCCAAAAAAAAATACATTTGACATCATACGCTATTAATAATGCCTAATACTTTCGAAAACTAAAGACATCAAAAAGCTATTAGTGACATAGAGATGGAAACGCAAAAATATATTTCAGTGAAGCGAGACAACAGACAACATCCGAACATCCCCTGTGTCAGAAATTCGAAGTGGAGGTGGCATTTCATTTCGGTAAAAAAAACATTGTACCCGTGTTTTCTAACCTAAAAGGAGAATTAATAATATGAATCATCGAAGTTGGTTCATTTTAAGGTATAATAAAATTCACCCCATGGCCATGCTTTAATTTAAAGCCTGTATCCGCAGAAAGTATCTGTAAAAAGGAGTAGGCTTGTGAAATTAAAATATTTCCGCTCACACACACGAGGGTGCGCAATGTCCGTTTGTTACAAAGAAAAATGTTAGTGTAATCACTGCATGGATTTTTTTTTAAATATTAGCATGCCCCATGTATTTAAATAATTGTAAGCTTGAATAGAAAAAATATGTGTAAATACATTTTTTCAATGATAACGGTATGATTTCCGGGGACCGGGGATGATTATGATATGTTACCATATTCTTTTTTTTTGGAGTCTACAATACCTACTGCTTTCAACTAAAATCAGCTCCGACTATACCTATGTACATACTATTTGCTCACAGCAGGAGTAAATTGAAAAATTCAAATACAAAATCATAACAGATATAATAGTGATATGATATCTCTCCTATTCTTTGTACAGCCATCAGATCAGATTGTAATTATTGTATATATATATATCGGACATTGAAAATCTTTTCATAAGAGTAGCATTGTTGAGCACACAATGTACATAATATTTTCTAATTTATGCTATACTTAGTAGACTGTACGATAGCAAATATTTTTAACGTACGCTGCACTGTTGCGGACTCTGTAGATAATATATATACGTATAAGATTTGCATGCTTCACTGATGAAGACAAAAAAAACTTTAGAACTTGCAGGACGTTAATATCTATATACCATTAGAAAATGTTATTTATATTACATATATATCCTATCATAGCAATCCCATTCAGTGTTCTACACACTACATCTTTACAAGATATCAAGAAGCATCTCTCTTGTAGAGTCTATTATGCACTCATATATAGGCTCATATAGAAGGAGAGTATGTAGTATATATGCGGATTTGGGACTGCACCATTAATAACAGTTGTAATTGTTAGTTCGGGATGATATCAGTGATATCTCACATCTTCCTACAATGTACAACACAACACTCACGATTAAAAGCAAATTTTGTTTCGTGTTAAAGAATATTAGTAGTAGTAGTAGTGTATATGATTTTCTTGTGAAGTATTTTGAAACGGACTTTTACGTGGAGTACAACGTTACAACCCACAATATACACATTCCCAGTGAACTATATCCTTATCTTCAATCATAATTTTTGTGTCTAGATATCATTCATTGTACTCGCAGCTGCGTAACCTAGAAAAAAATAACAGCCTTAATTTAGTTATAACTATCACGTTAAAATCCACTGTTTTGATCTTGAAAAGAAAGCGAAAAGCACTTTCGCATGATCAGTATTTTTAGCTACAAAACTATTACTAGAACTAGAACACCAGATGAGTGTGTATTATTGGTTTAGCCCTTTGGTTACTGTGATGTGTGGTACATGTGAAAAATATGAAATTACCTACTATATGTACAGGTATAAGTAGTCAAAATGTATTCCCTATTAATATTTCTATATTACTTACTATTACCATCCACATTTATATGATTTGTTGAACAGGTCGATTGCCAAAAATATGAAATGGAAAGTATACGCAGTCAAGGTGATGAATTTACTTTGCATTGATTACGTAAAACAAAAACAAGCTCATGACACTCAAGCCCTATGCTCTCTGTGTCTTATCCTGCCTCTGCAACGACCATTATTATATATCTACGATGGGAGACGAGAAGAGGCATAAGGGAATCCTGTAGGTTGATAATCTCCTGCCTCTCAACTCAACATTTTAGAGTTGGACCTTTGTTAGCATTAAATCATGCGAGAAAAATCATATTGTGTACATAGTCATGTATACTTCATCAAGTCAAGTCAACAAAGTCAAGTCCCATAACTATACAGCACACCACATTGTAGCACCAACACCACACACACCACACCACTACATCAGTCAATTCAAATTCAACAATTTATTGAAATGAAGAATGAAACGAATGACGAGTCAAACTTGCCTTTGCCAATTTTGGCGAGTGAAGAAGTTTTTTTTTAAATATTTTACTCCTAGAAATTTACTTGCATTATTTATGGTTATATTATTTAATTACTGTGCATATTTTAGTTTAAATAGGTTGGTCCAAGTACCTACCTAGATTCTTTTGGTAAACAAAAACAACATATGCAGAATACATATACTCCGTAGATATCCATACTGTATACCTATCTACCTACCTACCTACCTAAATATATCACTCATCCTTCTTTTGCAGACACAGCCGATTCAATTAGTATAATATATGTATATAATTAAAAACCTACATATCGCAGACATTGTATAGAGTGCACAGCATTTTTTTCCTTTGACCTTAGAATTACAAAATTTTCCTCCAGCGTTGGCTCAAGAGCACACACACACGGTACAAGTATGATTTATACATAAATGAGCAAATACGGCAAAAACATGTATTATCAATTTCAATTTTGAGATATTTAGCTTAAGCTGAACAATCCCGCTTAGCAAAACTGTATTAATCATACACGTAATTATAATCAGAGCTAATTTTAGTATACAAATTGAAAACGTATATAGTCATTCACATACATACAGCCCAGCCACGCCACAAAAAGCAGAGAAAAGACAAGCAAGTTTGAAGAAATTTGAGGCTCTCTGTACTACACACTACACATAACACATCCTAAAATTTCTTAATTTTAATTTGACATTGAGCTGTTTTTTCGTTGTTTTTTTTCATATCCAGAAATTCTGAATAAGTTTTTTTCCGCATATCTTTGAAAGCCGATGAAATCAAATCAAGTTATTCAGTTGTCGGCTGACTATTTACATGAATACAACCCTCAGGAGTAATAAAAGTTTGCCATAATAGGCAAAAATCAGCAATAAGCGGATGATGTCAACTTGAATGGAGCATAATATTAATGAGCTATCAGCTTGAAGACAATAAAACAGCTCAGAGCCTCTGGGTTTCCGCTTCCAACTTGTCTCTGAGTCTGTCTCTACATATTCTCTTGGTTTTTTGTTGGTATGCTGTGTGTGTTGGGAGTGAATGTCTGTCTTCCTACATTGAAAAGAAAAAAAGAGCGAACAAATGTACAACAAGTGAATAAAAAAGATACGGAATACGGAATAATACGATCTCATCTCAGGTATTAAAACAAACATGCTGATATATAGTATCAAGTCCCTTGAGCTGCACGTCTACTACGCATCTAACCTATACCTTCCAAAACTCTCAAAAAACGCTAAGTTATGTGAGTTTTACTTATGATTTCTTAAAGGTTCATTTTACATACCATATACTCCTAATGTTATGATATTGCACTCAAGTACTCGATGAATCTCAGCGTCCATGGGCTTTTCCAATTAGGATCAAGCGACCACAGTGCATAATTAAGCCATATATGTCCTCTCCTTCGATGACGAAATTTTCACAGATGCAATGAATTCCATGTACCTACCTACCTGCCTACCTACCCAGCAATTGCCGTCGTCCATAAGCTTTATACTCCTCTTATCAGACGAGCCTATCTCCTCTCAACTTCTCAACTATAGAGACACAACAACGGCTTCATTTCGTAAATGGGAGAACATTGGGAACTATTAACCACATTGTTAGTATTACAATTTTATTGTTTACCTTTATACGGATAACTTTGCTTATTAATCACGCCATTTACTGGTTATTTTTTCAGTTTGTAGGCCAAAGCCAAAGTTAATCCACTAAAACCATTCTTCTGCATTTTCTTAGTATTCTGTACCATAGGACATAGAGTATATAATTAACATAGCTACTCTGACAGACTCCTGACTGCATAAGTAGCTGTCCATAGTTCATAATGTCTGATCGTGATGCATAGCTAAGGTAAGTTACTAATTCTGAAAGTAAAACTAAAAGGGCCGGAGACTATAGTATTGATCCAGTCCCAGTCTCATTAATTAGAACGCAGTAGGGACTCTACGAATTTTCACACGCATGGTAGAAACTATAGAAAACCTATAATATCTGCATAGCTAATATATTTGTCCTAAATGCAGAAAATTTTGAGCGCACAGGACACATGGATCTGGGCCATGATGAGAGCAAATAAAATAAATCTATACTATATGTATAGTGATCCCCACACAAAATAATTTCTAATTCAAATGAACTAAAAAATTAAGATTGGTGTTTGGTTCATTCAAATCATTAAATCCATCTGCAGACCATGTTTACCTATACTTTATTAAAGCTATACTTTTGTACAAATTACTAGATACAAATAAGTAATGTAGGAATGATCCACACAGTCACTACAAAAAAACAAAATTTGCAAACCTCACGTTTTATTTTTAATTTTGGTGCGATTTCAAAGCGTGACATTATTATACATTTCTATTGCTTTTGCTCTAATCAGCAAATCAGGTAGAAACCTACGCATTCTAATTATACATCTACCTGTAATCCTTACATTGCATTTTGCTGTGTATAGTCAATTTTTGTATATTTTTCTAAATTGATTTTTACTTATACTGAAAACATTACATGTGCAAAACTTGTTATAACTTTGATTAAAACCACTTTAATACTGTAGAAAAATTTCCAATAAACATTACGGTGCATTTTATATTTCAAATATTTAAATTCTTAGTAGAATTCTTAGTAGAAATTCAGTTTAAGTGATTTTAACACTTAAGTTCTCAGCAGACTCACATATAATGTCTTTCGTTGCTTTCACTATACAGTCCGCGGCAATCAAAGGAAATTGAAGGGTCAAAAACCAAAGCTAACGTTATTCTTTTAAAATAAAATTTTACAATTTAAAAAAAAAAGAATAAAAGTAATGCCTAAAAGAATTATTGTTGTGAGCCAAAATAATGATGTTGACTTTCAATGTTATAGGTGAACTTGATGAATATTCATTCAATGTCCAGATTAATTTGGAAAATATTTAAATGATCATTAGCATAATCGTGCTAGGGCTCACTTGATTTGAGGAATCAAAAAAAAATAACATACGACATTTAGTAACAACTCTATGAGCATACAAATAAATGGAAGGGCTCTCTGCGACTCTGTACATGAAAAATATATTACTTTGGTGACCTAAATTTGGTTGGAAATAAGGCGTTCACCACACACACATGGGAGGATGAAGCAGAAAAATACATAGTTAACGGATCTTTTTATTTTAAATGAACTGATAAGTAATTATATTTGTCTATGTATGTATCTAATCTAATTCAGCACATTATGAGAAAATATATCACTACAGTTGAAGTACCAATGCCAATACCAATACCAATACCGAAAGACCAAACCAAGAGACCCAGAGAGTGACTTCTATAGCATCTCGCAAACTACATCACATCCACATCACCTACAATATGACCAAAGGAAAAAGCCATATATCCATGCAAAGGCAGCACAGAGCACCACCGTAGCACCAGTACCAGATCGAACCAGCATCTCATACATGTGAGTGTGTGTGTGTGTGTACTAGAAGTATTTTCGCCTCCACATCCATTAATTCCAGATTTGGATGCTTCAACTAGTAAATTTTCAAGGGTTGAACTCCAAGAGTTCACAACGCAGTAGATATGTAGAAGCAAACAATCTGACTAAATTGAAAATTGTATGACTATATAAATATACATACTACATACTTAAGTAGGTACTAACATACCCACATGCACAAAAATCAGCAAAATATACTCTTATCCCTTTTTTATTCGCCTCTCGTCTGTCTCTCAAATAAAAAGGCTTCCCCTCAGTCAGACCACTATATCTTCAACATGTACATCTGTACGTACAATGGAGTCAAGTGTTGTCGTTGTTGAAAAGTCAGTGGGACAAAGGATCAGAGAATCAGAATTTTTTTTTGTCATCACCGCAGAATTTCTGTAGCAGTATATATTTTCAGTCATCGTCATCACTCCAATCGGACGGGGATCGGAATGGCTCGAGTCCCATGCATATAGTCCCAATCCCAATCCAATACCCATACGGATCATATGTCAACCCTTGTGACAACTACAACTACAACAAACACACATACCTACCTACCTATGAAACATACTATGACTGTATTTTTATTTATTGGCCCATCTGAGAAAGACAGATTTACTGTCCCATTATGAAGTGCACGTACAACACTTTGATGCTCATCGTAGATCGTATTGGTAACCAGAGCAGACCAAAAAAAAACAAGCAGAGTTAATAATCCACACACCTGCTCGTCCAATAAATAAGTGAGGACTGGGACTATAATAAATTATATGTAAACCCACAACATCCAGTGAGTCCTTTCTGTCTTGACTACATTGTACACTTAATGGGGGAGAATCTAGGAGAGCAAGACCGATGGATCAACTACACATGCAACCCAAATGGCCATAGGATCTACCAAATCCAATAATTCCAAAAGTCTGCGCGAGTGAATGAAAAAAAAATTCCGTCTCATCATGGTAATGTATCTTGAGTTTCATTAGACTCCTAATGGAGCGTAAAATAATTTGAGTTGACGATATCAAGTAACATATTATGTTTTCTCTCTCTCTCTCTCTAAGATGACATACAACGCCTAGGAAAGTACACAGCGCGAGTGGGCCTACACGTTTACACCTGTAAATATATCTATAGCAATGATCTGTATATATATAGATGTTCAGACTATTCCTGGCCTTACAATAACTACAACTACACACTATATAACCCAAGGAAAGGTAGACGAGTCTCACATCTTTTACATTCCTCATTGGATACATACTGTACGTACGGTAAACATAAAACAAAGCGAGTACTTTTATAGTTGGACGTAATCATATCAAATAAAGTATGCAGCCGCCATGTACAATGTGTATGGCTGGCACTGGCACTGGTACTGGTACTAGTCTTGGATCGTACATCCTAAAACGTCTCCGATCCACGATACACAGAGAAGAGCACACACACCCATTGTGAGGAAGAGATAAACCTCAAAATCTTATGGTTTTGTCGTGTATTTTAGACTACGAAGCAGACTCAGTTTTATTTGTCTGAGTAGATTAGCGTCGACATTTAGTGGGGGATGAGAGGCTGATGAGAGAGTGGAGTCGCTCTCGGTCGGACTGGTACAGGGATGAACGAGAGGATCTATACACACGATACGAATTTATCTGTATTTATTGGCGGAGAGGGGAAAAATAAAAAGAAGTGTGTGTGTGCGTGCGTAGGGGATATACACACGAAGATCATCAGAGTGACACCAATGCGGTTTTTCATATTTCTTCCTGCGGTGAAAAATCACCCCCGCTTGAGAAGACCAAGACGAAAATGGGGAATGCTCTTTAAAAAGAAGAACTATATTATGTTTTTCAAGTTTAGTGATTTCCTTCACTTCCCTCACACTTCACACATCCACTCTCCTTCAGCTCCAATTTTAACTTAAACTTTTTAACTTGTTGATCTCATCATCGTCCGCGTCAGCGTCCTCCCCATATCATCAACATCATCATCATCATCATCATCAACATCGTCGTCGTCGTCGTCCTCATCATGAGCATCATGTGATGATGATCTTGGTCTTGGCTCTGTATTTTTTCTTTTTTGGGTTTTGGCAAATCCAGGTGGGCAAATGTATCCACTAAATGCAAAAGTGAGGTCGGAAGAGTACAGTTTAGTTAATATGAGTCAAATCTCAAACATAATCAATGTCAGGTGAAATGGGTTTGAGGAATGAGGATACTCAGCAGTACACTACACTACATACTCTCAACCCCAACAATTCCACACGGCACAGTCCATCAGTCCACAGAGCAACTCCACAGAACTGAGCAAGAGAGCAGAGAGAGAGTGTGTGTGTGTGAGAGAGACAAGGCAGTAGAAGGAAAAAAAATAGAGTGGGAGTTTGAAGCCCAAAAGACGCCTACACACATGAAAATTAAAAGGAGAAAGCCTTCTTGGAGCATTGGGTAATAACAGGTAGTCTGGCCGTATATGGAAAAGGCAGCTCTTGCACGTCTCATTGCAGGAGGACTTGGAGCAGTTCTTTCGAATCTTCTCACATTTAACTCATATTATTATTACTGAACATCTGTGAGTGAGCGAGTGAGTGAGTGTCTGTGCTGTGTTTGTCTTTCCTCTCTGCCAACGAGCATCTCCTCATCTCTTCGCGTCTTCCCAGCGCTCTCATTACACTACAGTAAAGTATATGCAAGGCTCCGGCAGTACACAGACTTGACGAGTATGGACCAAGAGCATAGTAGTAGCGAGCAAGTTGCCGTCATCGTGGTCGTTCACAACAGCAAGAACCAAGATCTGCCCTGGTCTGCCTGAGTTTGATGGACCAACTCATCAGAGCCTCTTGAGAAACGACTTTGTGGGTCTCTCTCATCATTTTCATTAGACTTCGTCTCAGCTTGGACGCTCCGCAGGGCCGCTGTATCTCAATTTCCCACGAGATTCTCTCCACTGCCATGTGCTTCTCTCATTCTGAGTCCGATTCTGACTCCGATTTTTACAAACCGCTACCATCCCAGCCAGGGCCAAACTACCCGCCACCGTCCTCCTTGGATTTTCCCTACTAGTCCCTTCTACAGTGATGTCACAAAACATTGTTCTGCTTTAAAATTCAAAGCACGAGTGTTTACACGGAGGAGAGGGATGGAAATTAAAGATAGCTTCCAGTGTCAAATCAAATCAAATTAAAAATTATTGTGCCTACACGTACTACTATACTCACACGTTCACGCTCCTACTTTTGTTTGATTTTCATATTTTCACGTCAATACACTGCAAACGACCAATAACCAAACTGAGCAGAAAGTGTGTGTGTTTGTGTGTGTGTGTAATAGTCGGACAGAGTCGCATCTCATCAATCTACACGGATAATAAAAGTGGAGAGATTTGCACAGAATACAAAGGCAGAGAGAGAGAGAGAGAGAGAGAGAGAGACTCCTCACGTAATATACTTAGGTGTGGTCTGACTCTGAATCTGAATTGGATTCTGACTCTGAACTCCCTGGATTTTCTTCGGACGGCTACTACTACTACGACTGCTACTTACTCCTGACTGCTGCCCTGCATATATTCCAAGGTGGGTCTTGTTACGTGTTCACTCGAAAATTATTACATTTTCCTCCTTTGGTTATACTAATTATTGTCAAGGTGTTCATCTTTTGAATACCCATCATGTGTGATACTTGATAGGAAATTATGTTCATCCATTAATATTTTTTCATAACCCTCCTTTTCATTTTCCTTTCTTTCTACTCCGTCAGAATGACATACTCCCAAGTTCCCTCACACATTTATTTACAATTCATCATTTTGAGTCATTACAGCTCAATTAAAGAGATAGATGGTGAGGGTGAAGTTGGAGTAAGTCAGTGAGGGTAGTGCTTAGTTTTTGGTGGTTGAAAGACTTTTCCATTCATCTTGTACTAAATCAAAAGTAAAATTATGAAGGAGCCAGTGCAGTGAAGAGTGCGGATCTTCATCAAGTTTTGGCCGGCCGCCTCAATTTTATTGCTACAGTTATTACTCACTATAACCTATAACTATATAGTTACTGTATAATATACTCAAGTCTAATTGTAAGTTGAGCTACTGCATCTCCAATTGCTTGACTACACCACTCTTTACTATGTCTATACCTATCTATATATATTCCACTCACAATCATCAGAATGATACATTTATTATTATACAGTGTGTCTCTACTCGTTGGACTCAGGATGAATGAGAGGCGGGCTCGTAATAAACAAATAAATTGCATATTTATTTGTTCTAGATGGATACTGTGTACAGTAAGGGCTCGGATGGACGTGGCTAACATTAATTTCACATTAACAACTAACTAAAACTTACTTATCATACTATAACAATATATTTACACAGAGGAATGAAATAAATTAACGGTTCGAATTATCACCGATGATTTTCCTTTGATAACTATATGTTAACTACGTTTACTTCTTGGGCACGTCCAAAACCGAATCTGTAATGGTTTGAAAGCTGAATCGTAATTTGCAATTTGAAAATTGGATTATAGTAAAATGATATTAAGATTTATGAGGGATTATATTGCCTATCAGAGTATATAGGTATTTACAGCGTTAAAAAATGAGAACTAATAAACTATACAGTGGTAGCTTCTACAGAGATTACCATTTTTGTGCTTTCACGATTTTCAGTAACGACACCGAAAATATATGAACGCAATTTAGCATTTAGTTATATACCACCAACAGGAGCCCAACAGTAAAAATATATCTTTATAAATACTACAAAACGTATAGAGAGTCACTAAAACGTAGACATAAGTAATGTTTGCGGTAAGTAATTATAGAGACTATTGATGAGCTCGTCCCCTATCATTTCACAGTCATCAAAGTTTGTTAATTGATTTCAAATAGCATACCTAGTTTCATGATATGTGGTATTATGAGCAGTGCTGAGAAAAACCATAATTGAAGAATGTGGGCAGTGGGCATGTGTGGACCTAATTCTGTATAAATATTTGTTTCGTTTTTTGATTTCTCTTTGCGGTCGACAGCCCTTTAACTTTAACTTCTATCATTTATTTATCGGCAGTTAAACGACGCGCATCGCAACCTTCTTGGTTTCTGTTCTTTTCAATACATTAAAAGAAGAAGGAGAATACGAGAGAAAAAAACATACTTCGGTTCTGTAGTAGTTGTGCTACTGGATAGACTATAGGCAAATTCCCTCTGTTTTAAAAATTATACAAATATCTTTGATATGATTTACAACTTGCGTACTCATTAGAAATTCAACTAGATGAATATATAAAGATAAAACAATACTCACTGCCTGATTCTATAGGAAGCGAATTCTATAAGCATATAGGATATTCCCACCCGCCGCGCGCTGCTCTGATGTCAATAGATTTGACAGTGAGTCAAACGGCTATATATTCCTTGAGAGAGTCATTGAAAATAATCGACCGAATTAATTTAAATAATACATCCTAGAGAAATACATCAAAAATTATTTTTGTCTTTCAATTTCAATTGTCTTTACCACCCATAAAATTTCATGGAAGGAAGGAAGGAAAATGTTCTTGTTTGATATATTATTAGTGACAACAAGAATATAATATTAAATTATCTGCATGCTCAGCTGCTTAATGAGGGTAGGAAAGAGAGTTTTTTTCCCCCTCATTTGTATTTCATTAAATTTTTGATGCAAGCTCTATTAACGCCATTAATACCGATTCTATTCTCATAACTCTAAATGAAACGATCAAAAAAATAAAAAATAAACTACAAATTGAATGACAAGATCTTCTCCTTTTAATTTTCTTAGGAATTTAATTTACAATCTTTTCAAATGTGAATATAAAAGTAGTACCGTTTACCTCAATAGGGGAGCAGACAGGGTTGTTCAAAGTATAATAATGAACTATGCTTTTTAGATATATCCAGATATAAAAATCGTAACTCGAGTAAAAAGCCAAGAAAAAAATAGTAAATGACTCTCAAAAAGCATTGACTATATAGCTCTGCTCATGTTAACAAGGTAAAGGTACATTGCAGGCGTTGTCGCGGGCCACAGAGTCGAGAGATGGGCAAATAGATTACTTCTCGTACGTATAGGTACCTACCTACTTGCATGATCTGTGTATGTGGAGTATAATATGTGGAAATGTGTAATAACTGTGAGCACGGCCACTGGTATAATTTTATACTGCACACACGCTTTTTGTTCAGTTTGTTCACAACACATAATATAATATATAGATACACAGGGTTCGGGTTGGAAATGCAGTCCAATCCTCTAAATAATAATGCAATGCAGTGCATATATATCTTGTGGAAGAAACGAAACCAAACGAAGAAAACGGTACCGAGCGGACCCTAAAAAACTATTGTGTGGAACGAGTACTATACTCCATTCACTGTTTGAGCTCTCAAGAAGAGATAGAAATATATATAGAAAAGACATAGACATTATTTTATTATTATTATACTATTTATTACGTGAAGAGGTAAGCTCAGCTTACTTATTGAACAATACAATTAACTGGCCAATTATTGTCTTGAGAGTCAGAGGATCCAAATGCATTCTGCATACCTTCGTCCTTACGTATATGTACGAGCTCAACGCTCACTCTCTGCTACATGCTTTTTACGTAAACTTTAAAACCGTTGTCTATTTCACACCTCCCATCATTGCCATTTGCCAAAGTCAGAACATCATCCGCTCTTCTCGGCACAAGCTACAGAGAGATAGAGAGAGAGAGAGAGACGATTTACTGTGAGTGACACAAAAATCCTCCCGAGGATGAGATCTTACTTGTGTGTCAATTTAGATCATTTCTTATTAGCCGACGCAGACTTGCCGCAACTTGAGGCCTCAGTCATATAATTTCAATTCTTGTCATCCAATTATTATATATATATATTTAAAAAAAAAAGAAGACAGAGCGGCACGTATGTACGCGTCTCTCCTTCTCCTACGACAATATACGACGACGACCCCGTCAAATATTTATTGACAACTTAAAATCTCTAAACTCCAAAAACTCAACCATATATTATATTATAGTCTACATACTAACATACTATAGTTTACTGCCATTACTTTTACCTCCAAGCTAATGCAATTATTACTATACGTACTTACGTTGGATTTTACGTTTTACAATTTAACTGCTCTTTGTTGGCAATTGTAGTAAATTCTGTGTATATCACATATTTTAATGGAAAATCGTGCCACTTCATAAGGGACGTATGGAATTTTGAAGTACGAACAAGTTTTTTTTCTTCTCCCTCCTTTCCTTTCTTCAAAACCTCAAAAGTGTGACATACTAATGAGTATACTAGAAAAGGAAAACAGAATACAATTAAAAAAGGGACTGCTTTGGGCAGCACACATCATTATTGGAAGACGAAAAAATACTAAATACGATTGTAAAGTGCTTCAAAATTAAAGTTAAATTTAAAGCCCTCTCTGTCTGACAAATATATTGAAAGTTTAAGCTAAAAAATAATATGTCGTGAGAAAATAAAAGTCATATGTTCGAATAATTATGTAATAAATAAAATAATCGTCATAATAATCGTATTACAAATATAATATACGTGTATGTATCTGTCTGTGTTATGTGGTGATCCGGTTTAGTTGTCTTGGAGCCCTGCGACTGACTCCCGCCAACCCGTTGTAGAAAAAATTATTACTGGGAATAGACGAAGACGACATGGAAATGGACGTGGAGTCAAGAAATGTCATCGCTCTCCATGGCTCTCGTATTCCAGAGATGCTCGGAACTTTTCACTTGGATGATCATAATGTTCAAGAGTGGTCGGATGCCTCTCAGCCTGGGACGAAGCATAGGGCACGAAAAGAAGTTGGCAAGTGGATTGACTCTGACAAAAATGCTGACATTCAATTTCAGAGAGTAAGTCTTTTATACATATTTAATTAAGTTTTACTCAATCACCTTGCTCTTTATGTAAGTTGTTGAAATTACAATTATGCACAGACAACTTTGGAGTTATTCATCTGACGATCATCATCAGTTTGGTTTTGGTATTTGGTTATATAGGAATATAATTACAGAAAAAAAGCAGACTCGAGTGTGCAAGTATACATAATAATATTATGCTGTGTGTGTGTGTGTGTGTGTGTTGACCTAATAATTTTGGTTGATCACTCCAAGTTCCAAATTAGGAAGCGACATACGAGTAACTCCAATCAAATTAAGTGCTTAACAAGTGCAGATAATTATATACATTTCCAATATAATTATCCTGCTCTTCTCACTCACAACTTCTCTGGTGCGTAAATCATAATCATAATCATACTCATTTGCAATTTTTTGATGATCTATTAAATTAAATTAATTTTACAAAAATTCAAATTCAGTGCCCTCCAAGTCAGTGGACTCTACATCACAAAAAAAAAATAAACTGCTACACCTAGCAGTATAGGAGCATCCTGAGTAAGTGTCAGTTCCATGTAATAGGGTGTGATTGTACTACAGATTTAAATAAACGATGAACGACATGATGAATAAAATCAGACATAGATTTCTGTAAACAAATAAATATAAATGCTCCAACAATCATGATGGGTATATAGGAAAGGGAAAAGATGAAAAAATCGTTTGTATACTGATATTCATGAACTGGAATTTCGTAATAGTAATCACTAAGTTGGTGAACCAGCTCCAATCCCATCCTAATACTGCATGGTATTGTACAACAATGGAGACAATAGTTATTAGCATGCACGCCTTTTTGTTGGGTCACACCTTAGTCGACATAATATAGAAATGTCCATAAGGTCTCCTCTCTCAGTGTGCTCCCATGATTACAATGTAGGTAATCATCGTCGTTACGTCGTGTCGTTTGCTGTATATGAAGCACCATGCCTCTACCACCACTACCACCACCACCAATACAGAATTACAGAACCAGAGCCAGCACCTAGCCCAGTGAATACGTAAACAGGTACACAATCACAATGCTAATGTGCACAATCTACGTCGTCCATAAAGATGATATAGATGAGCCCGTCAGTGTTCTGCTCTTGCTCTACACCCGTCCAAAATCTTTTGATAATGTCCACGCGGCTCGACGGGAGTAGTGTGAGTCCGACTAGAAAAGTTATGAGGGAAACACACCATATTATTATAGTGGCAGATCAGTTACTAGATCACTAATCAGTGAAAAAGTGTTTCAGCCGTTAAGAAACTTGAGAGCTGTAGTAAGTAGTGTGTGTGCATGTGGGAACATTTTGACTGTCACAATCCTCAATTCTCAATTTTAAATGCTCAAGAGTTGAATTATTTACGGATTAAGGGATTCCTACCCATTTTCTCGTTATTCGTTCATTAACACTGCTACTACTACTACTACCACTACTATTACTACTATTTTAATTCGACCAAGACTTTAAAAAATTTTACTTCAAACTCCACTTTTACAGTACATACATATACAGTATACAAAATCAAGAGCTCATCCAGCAGCAATAGGGAGAGCGAGGGAGAGAGAGAGAGAGAGAGAGACAGAGAAAAAAAAGAACAAAGGGTTGGCGTTGGAATTGGAATTGGAGTTGACTTCATCATAATTATTACGTAATAATACAGTTTATAACGTCCATGTCGACTCTTACACATTCCAAAAAGAAAGGCAGGCACATGTGAATATTTTTAAAACATAGATATATTATAAAGTATATAAATTATCGCAAAATTTGAGTTTTATGAGACGGAGTGTAGCCACGTTAATAATAATTTCTTTAAAATCAAAATCCGTGGAGTAGGATATTATATAGTGACTATATATATATGAGGGAGAGTATGTACATCCCACGAGTCCTCAAGCGTAACCATCGTTAGTATTCTAGCGGACTTGTCCGCTCTTACATTAACATTATATACCAATCCAAATTCATCAAGCGATAAGAGCTCTCCTGTACTTTTGACTTGGATTCACTCATACATTTAACTCAGGAACAACCCAACAACAACAACACATAATATACCAAAAAATAAACTCAAGAAAATCATTAACCAAGTTTACGTAACGGATTTATACCACTATGATTGAGGTAACATTGTAAACCGCCAAACAACTACTTTACTGTTTATACTATGTATAATTATATATAAAAATAACTTATATAATGTGTTAATTTTCAATTATTCTTGCTGAGTTCTCTTCCAAGTGTAGTCGTGGTCGTGCTCTCTGATCGATTCAGGCTGCTCTACTGCACACTATGTACTACACACGGACACGGACACACACATAAACATTTGACATTGGAAGAACGTTCAAAACTACAGGATAATACTATACCTACCTATACTATATATTACTTTAAATTATTTTCAGTGTAAAATAGAAACAGTGCTGTGGAAATGGGATTTGTGCTTGTAGTTCCTATTTTTTTTAAAAAGTATAAAAAAAACAATATTAGATTGCATTCATTACAGTAAAAAGGAACTTGGATTTGAATTTTGCTACAGGACGACGAATTCGGAAATAAATCCAAATCCAATTGAACAAGGAAAGACTACTAAATAGCTCTCTACACAATGGCATTATTATTATTGTTATATCTATAAAGAGAGCTTCATTCGTGAATTATTCGTGACGTGCCAAGTTGAAATTGAAATTGAAACTGACTCAGGCACGTATAATATTTTACATGTACACAGGAGCCTCATTCTGTCCTTATAGTTTGTGTGTGTGTGTGTGTCTGTAGTAGTCTCCTATACCCCGTACACCGCACCGTGTACACTGTGGCTATAGAGTAACATCCCAAGTATTTATTGGGTGTGTCATCCCAGCGTTCTTTTTTTTCTGGCTGTAACGCACAAGTCACAATAATATATTATATCTAATCATAATATATACGAGCCAGCAGCCAGATGGGCTAATAGTGACGAAAGAGTGGACTCTGAAAAATGAAATTTCTGTATGAAATAATCCTCTTAGGAGACTCTTAGATAATATAATTATTATTTTTATTACATGATGTAAGTTTTCATTTTCGTTTCGACTTAATACTTCTTTTCGTCCTGTCCTGTGATGATGCACTAAAACCAGGAGAGTAAAAATAACCAAATATCAAAAGACCAAAACAAGATTTGAATATAGGCATAATATAATATAATTATACAAGTATATAATCCTGCGCATACAATTCACAATTTGTTCAAGTCTAACAATAAAAGACGCATATGAAAATATTTCTTGGGTCCCTAAATGGGTGACGTATAGGATGTACATAATATATTATCTGAATGATGTACAGATGATTTAAGATGATTATGATGATGATGTTGGGAAAGCCAGGAGAGCCAAGGAGTATATACAAAACAGAATGGTCTCTGACTCATTTTTATTATTAAACAGCACGAAGATACTACACACTCAGACAGGAGCCGGGAGCAACAAAGAACTGAAGTCATTCAAGGGAACGCTCCAGATGCAGCCTTTCAAATCGTTCGCTCACAGCGTCAATTTCAGGATAATGATGAAAAGTCAGGCTCCCGTGTCAGCTCAGTGTCCACATCCTACCAAATGAGCTCCACCAGAGGAATTCGTTCCACCACCAAGGTAATGTAACCGCAATGTTTATATTTATTATTAAATCAACTTGCTCTGTGATTACGTATTTACTATCTCTACTACATAACATGCGTCCTCTACCTCCGTATTTTTTACATTATACTCCTTGATAGATTGAAATTTAAAATGAAGGTACCTACCTAGGTATATGTTTTTTTAAAAACCTTTTACATCCTACAAATCCTACTACTAACTATTACTACGCAGTCAGTCAGCCAGTGTGAGTAAAATTGTATAGTAGAAAAACGTCCAAAGTCTATGTCTACATGAGGAGATTAAGGACGTTCAGAAACTTAAACAAACTTTAATTGCCCATTTCATTCCTTCGCACACAGTGTATAATAATATATTGTCAATGCAGTTAATTACTCGTGGTCGTGGTGAGGAAACATTGTCAGGATTCTGTCTTTCTGTATAGATTCTCTATGAGATTTGATTCTTCAAAATTCTCTTCCCTATGTCCAAATAAGGACAAGAACGTCTGGGCTTGGAAAGGGGAAAACAATTGAATATCATATATGCGTCAATGTTAAAATACAGTCAATTTTTTTGAACTATTTACTCTGTCATAGATCATTTATTTACTAATCTTGTCTACCTATACAATATCGAATCGAACATCTCATATACATTCTTCTTTCGTGTTATTTTTTCATAATCAGTTTTTTAAGTAATAATAATTATTTTATTTGTATGATGATGATGATCCCGTGCGCAAGAGTCTGATTAAGACACATGATTATATGACCGTATGTGTACTACCCTTTATGAGTAGTGTGCAGAGAGCACGTTACAAAGAGCAGATCATAGTTTTTTTTTTCGTCCGTTACAAGAGTAAGAGGAAGCATAAACATATGCCTGTATCTGCACTCTTTACATTATTTCTTTATTTATTACTAGCACCAGCATTAATTTCAAGTTGAAGGTTCGACGTTTAATTTTTTTTTTACAACAATTTAATTATCCGTGGATACGCTTCGCGAATAAGATGACGATGATTTCTTATACATATGACTGGACGCGC